>CAUOFW020004946.1:1564517-1604819 GCA_963454935.2 Ilex paraguariensis
TTTTTTTTTTTTTTTTTGTTGTCGATACTGTAGAATTACCCATAATAGGTCGGTGATATGATTAATGTGTATGTCGAGAAAATATTTAATTCAACAGTTATACTATATCAGCACCGTCATCTAATATAACTGACTAATTATGAATAATTAAATTAATTATGTAAGACTAATGAATTCCGCCAAATTATATAATTACCGATACATTTCACGTTCAAAACTATAATATAAGATTAGTGAGGTTCACATATTACTTATTTATTTATTATTAATTAATTTTAATTATACTATATGATGATGATGATGGTGACATGGTGTAATTTAATAGTGTTTGCCACAGTAAGCATAGCATTATACCACCCACTTGCGCTGATTACCAGAATTTGGCCGTATTCCACCGTCAGGGTGGCCTTTGGACTGGAGTGATTCGTCCAAAATATACGCGCAGCCACACATAGACATTACACATTCTTTGGACTGGAGTGTGTATTTCATTCAAATCTCTTTTTTAGTTTAGTTAAAATTAGATTCTCTATGTTAAAAAATTAGGATATTCATAAGAGATAAATCTCTTATGATCTTACCAAACATTACCGAGAATTAAATTTAAAACGTCTAAATTTACAGCTCCCTCTTGTTCCCACTTAAATTACCCTTTATAATCAACGCTACATATTCGTTATCAAAAAATACTAAATACATATTATCGTTGAATTAGTGAGTCCAACTAAAAAAATTAATGAAATCCACAAATTCAAATGATGATGAGTTGTGTAGTATTATTACTCATTCCTTATCTAATTGGACTTTAGATTATGCTTAATTTTTTTTTTTTTTTTTTTTGTGAGGGTAAAACAGATTTGAATNAGCTCCTCCGTTGTGGGTAAACCAGAAATCTGACTCTATGTCCAACTACGATAGTACCATATTTTCTATTTTTCACCAACCAATCAAAAATAACCACGTGTAAATTTTTATTTTATTACCATAATCATTTAGTGATTGTATGTAGGCGTAAAAATACTATTCATCCAGGGGCAGGAGTATTTTTAGATGATTAATACCCGGCCTAAAGTGTATATCCAAATAAGGAAGTGTAATGAGATAAGGTGAATCTAAACATTATTTTGTCCAAAATCTTGATTATTACTTTAAAAAATATCGATCTATTATTTAAAATTTGCTGATGCGATGGAGATCCGAAATTTCCTATTAAATCCAACAAAAACCTGCTATGAAAAGGATGCTTATCGATAAGACTAAGAAAAAAATGCACTAGTGGACAGATAAAAGCACAAGCACTGGTTGAGTACACGTCTGAATCCAATAGATGGTGACGAATACAGTAATGCGGGCGGGAAAGACTAGGGGATCGAAAATACAAAAAATTATAATTATTTTTTAAAATTAAATTATAATTTTTAAAATTTAAATTACAACTCGTAAGATAATAATTACAATTCATTCATGTAATTAATGATTATTCATAATATTTTATGATCGATTATAATGTTTTATCAATCGATTATAACTTTAACTTCAAAAGTACTAACCTTCAATATGATACCAATTTTTTTTTTATTTTTTTTTTGTTGTCGATACAGTAGAATTACCCATAATAGGTCGGTGATATGATTAATGTGTATGTCGAGAAAATATTTAATTCAACAGTTATACTACATCAGCACCGTCATCTAATATAACTGACTAATTATGAATAATTAAATTAATTATGTAAGACTAATGAATTCTACCAAATTATATAATTACCGATACATTTCACGTTCAAAACTGTAATATAAGATTAGTGAGGTTCACATATTACTTATTTATTTATTATTAATTAATTTTAATTATACTATATGATGATGATGATGGTGTAATTTAATAGTGTTTGTCACAGTAAGCATAGCATTATACCACCCACTTGCGCTGATTACCAGAATTTGGCCGTATTACACCGTCAGGGTGGCCTTTGGACTGGAGTGATTCGTCCAAAATATACGCGCAGCCACACATAGACATTACACATTCTTTGGACTGGAGTGTGTATTTCAATCAAATCTCTTTTTTAGTTTAGTTAAAATTAAATTCTCTATGCTAAAAAATTAGGATATTCATGAAAGATAAATCTCTTATGATCTTACCAAACAAATTACCGAGAATTAAATTCAAAACGTATGAATTTACGGTTCCCTCCTGTTCCCACTTAAATTACCCTTTATAATCAACGCTACATATTCGTTATCAAAAAATACTAAATACATATTATCGTTGAATTAGTGGGTCCAACTAAAAAAATTAATGAAATCCACAAATTCAAATGATGATGAGTTGTGTAGTATTATTCATTCCTTATCTAATTGGACTTTAGATTATGCTTAATTTTTTATTTTTTTTTTTGTGAGGGTAAAACAGATTTGGATATTTTTTGACACTATAGTGATCACTAATTTAGCCCTAATTTTCAGACTACAATTAAATTTTTTTTTATCTCAAATGCTATGTCTCATCAACATCTATAATTGTGTCAAGTAATAAACTTTTAATAAAAAAATTTAAGATATTAATAAATTAATTTTTTAAATTCCAATAACATTCCCCCAGAAATTAGTACTTTTTATTTTTATGACAATAAAATTATCACATTGATTGATGAGCAAGAAAAAAAAAAAGTTAAGATGATGGTAATACACGTGATACAATCAACTACCTTTGAAATACCATATGGACTAATTGAATCCCATTATTTCAATAACCGAACCATCACATCCAATAACTTTTTAAGTTAAAATAATGAGATCCATTTATCCTACATAGTATTTTATTATTAAATAATGATAACACGTGTCAATAATAATGTAATATCACTGAATATTTTAAGTTCATCTCTATGAGAAAATATTTAATATAAAAGTGTACAACAATAACATTTGTCATATGATATCATAATTCAATAATATATTAATAAATAAATAAATAAATCTTACACAACTAAATAATTACCACTACATGTAATATAACAACTACCAGAGCTCTCTCTCTCTCTCTCTCCATGTAGATAACAACTACACTAGAAAGGAAGTCGGGTTCACTTTATCCACTTGATATTTTATTATTGAATGATAATACCACGTAACAATATTAATGTAATATCAGTATTACATTGAATATTTACTCCAACCCTACACAATAAATTTCAAATACAAAAAAATCACCCTCTCCCCCATATATCAACTGAATTCAGACCCCAAAAAAAAAAAAAAAGAGCCTACCATATATTCCAAATCCTCTCTTAACATATTTTACATCAATTTTTCTCATTGATAAATATCCATCATAATTAGGGGCAAAACTCACACTCACTATACAAATATCATTATAAAAACAATACAAATTTCATTTTATAGACAAAATACTAGGTTTGATTTGCCATTATTCAGCATGGAAATGGAATGTCCATACCTAAATAACTCTCATTTCAGCATTTAGTTTGTAGTTTTTTGTAAATTCATCCCCACAAATTCAAGACTTGGCCTTCCCAAATATGCAATGGTATTACATATTGCCAATCACCACCACCACTCACTGCCACCATCTTCTCCATTACCTCCCAATTCCCGGGTCTCAGATCTCAATTCCAAGGTACTAGGGTTGAAGGTACAAGCCCCAAGTACATGATCCTGGGGGTCCCGAATGCCAATCCAAGCTTAAGAGTCAAAATCTGGGATCCCAAAATTCAGGTCCCGCTGATGCGAATCTTGGTGCAGTTCTTATACGTCAGGTCTCCCTCTCTCTCTCTCTCTTTTTCTGGTTTAGAGCATTACGATCAATTATTATTTTATCAGCAACAGTACTTTGAATAAAATTTCAATNTCTCTCTCTCTCTCTCTCTTTTTTTCTGGTTTAGAGCATTACAATCAATTATTATTTTATCAGCAACAGTACTTTGAATAAAATTTCAATTATATTCCAACACTTGATCCTAGATCTTACAGTACCCATAAAAACATCCCAGATCTTTCCAAATATAGCATGGTAATCTATATTCCGTAAACTAACAAGTTCATTTCATTCCCACTAAAAAGCATCATCGGGTGCAGAAGGGGATGCAAAGTAGGTTCACCAGCTTTAGCAAGCAAGCTTCAACACTTCCAACGTCATTTAAAGCCAAGAAGCAGCAGAAACAACATATAACCACCAGCTAAAAGAGAGAGAGCGCACAACCAGATAAAATACCAACTACTGCATATATTTATTTACCCTTCTAGATAAACACATGCATCTAAACACGGAGAACCCAAAGGGACACAGGAATTGAGGACTTCTCTTTTGATATGGTCACCTTACACTACTCCATAACCTCAACATATGACTTCACGACTACTGAGTCCGCAATGACATTGTCATCACCTAGTAGAGCATAATCAAAGAACTTTCCTCCCAAGGCATTGCCAGCCAACCAGCAGCTTCGATAATATCACAATAATTGGACCAAACAATTTCTAGTACTCGATGAGGGCACAAATTTAGAACATTAAACATACATGCGATAGTCATATGTTCATACACTACATTCCCGCGCGGCCAAAAAAGCAGCTACCTAATCTATGTATGCTCAAATACAAAATCATAAAACAGTCTACAAGCCTGAGAGAAGCCTCCTGAGTTCCACAATATATATACACCACTCAACCAAATTGTACTTCATCAAAACAAATTGTAAGCCAGACAAACCACCAACCTAGATATCCAATTTTACAAAGCTTCATGAGAACAGAAGCATCGGTATATCCATCTTCCTAAAAACAATTATGGATTACGTACTCCTGCCATTGCCGTATTGATACTGCTAAATCAAGAATCATTTAGAACCCACCTCAACAAGCAGCACAACTGGTACCCACCCCGCGGATAATCTCAAAATTCCTTCTAAACCTTGAAGTAACCACCATGGAAAATAACACACTCACTTTAGCCCCCACCCTTCACGATGAACTCGCCCCATATATGCAACAAGAGAAAACTGAGAGAGCAGTGGAAGTTAAAAGCACTATTTTGAAGGGAGGTAAGGTAGGCTTTGATGCGTAAGCATGACCCTGGAATCTTTTATGATCTAGTGGATTCAAACCTGTGTACTAGAATTTTCCTGGAAGAACNAGCAGTGGAAGTTAAAAGCACTATTTTGAAGGGAGGTAAGGTAGGCTTTGATGCGTAAGCATGACCCTAGAATCTTTTATGATCTAGTGGATTCAAACCTGTGTACTAGAATTTTCCTGGAAGAACAAAGAAATAACCTTTTCCTTTAAAATTTCTTAAGCAATACCCACCCGATAAATTGGAACACTAGGCTATACTAATGAGGCAGAGGATTTCTGATATAACCCAACGACAATGGTGTGAGGTACTGTAAGTTCAGATCACCTTGCGATGATGTTCAGAGGAAAAACAAAGAGGAAAGGTAACGGGCAAGAAAAGCTCGCGTCAAATTCTATTGCTTGCATGGGGACAACAGAAAAATACAAATCAGTCATCGAGATAAAAAGAACACAGCAGAAAATCCTTCAGGGAAAAATTTGTATTCATAGAAACAGAAGCCACACATGGGTCAACCACAGACACTAGCCCCTACCCAACCCCCAAAACAGAACAAAATGGAAGAAAAAGAAAACATAGGAAACAGTCAATCGATGGTCTGTAATAGTCGCACAAAAGAAGAGACTGCTTTTTGAGATATACTTGTGTATCTTCTTTAAGCATATGGCAGGAATTATGGAAATATTGACAAGCAAACAACTCCCAAGAAAGCCAAAAATAGATGCACAGAGGCCCCGAGAGTACAAATGTCAATAATTGATGATATTGTAGGGAATTTGCAGAAAGTTATTCGTTAAGCAACAAAACTGGTAAGAGTTACTTGCAGACAAATAATATGAAGAATATCAATAAAACATATACGTGTTCTTGAGAACATGAAATTCTCGAGGATATATTCAAAATATCATGGATGCTTTATTCCATGAAGAAAATTAGGAGGAATAGCAATTCACAAACATTTAGAATAAGGTATTTTTTTTTCTCTCTAACGACTCCCAAGTCATATGAGCCAGCGTGCAATAAAACCCAAATAAAATGGGATATTAAAGAACTGGTAGCTCGAAAAAGAATAAGGGGGACAAATATTCGTTTATTTAAATAACATTTTATTGGGCATCACAGAGCTAGGCTGAATAGGATAATAGTGGTTAAATCAACTCATGTTGCTAAACCACACAATATTCAACCATCATGGACACATGAAGTCCAATACAATTCTCCTTAAGAGTACGAAAGCCACTCAGAAGTTGATACGGCAGTAACAAGTAACTGAAGAGGATAATAGTGGTTTAATGCAACTCATGTTGCTAAATCACTCATTATTCAATTGTGATTGACAGTTGGAGTCCCAAAAAAATTGTACCTTAAGCATACAAAAGCCACTCACAAGTTGACACAACAGAAACAAGTAAACTTTTTTCATTGTATCAAGGGCCAGCTTAGAGTAGAAAAAATAAAAAGGATTAATAGATTAGGTTCTGAGAAGGCCATAATATAAAACATGCTGACGGATTTTCAGATGAAAGACATGGAATCTCATAAGAGGCACAAGATTAGATAAAATATAGTGAACAAGGAATTCCACAGAAGCAGATGAATCTGTCTATAATTATGGGAACCTGCAAATTTCATGACAAAACTATTGTGTTTGGTTAGTGAAATAGCCAAGCAACAGATGAAGAGCATGGAATCGCATAAGAGGCACAAGATTAGATCTAACATAACGAACAGGGAATTCCTCAGAAGCCGCGGAATCTGTCTATAACTATGGGAACCTGCAATTTTCATGACAAAACTGTAGTGTTTGATTTGTGAAATAGCAAAGCAATAGATTAGAAAGCAAATTAAGGGTAACAATTCAATGCCTCAAGCATATGTAGCATATCAACTATCAGAAGATGAAGTTCGTAACTCTAATTTGTAAATATCCACCAAGGCAGGAAAGTATCAAGGAGAGAAAATACCAAACCGCATTGAAGCATGCATCATTGATTGAGAAGAATCAGAAGATCCTTCTGAAGAAGCTGAGATCAGGAGGAGTGAATGGCAAAAACACTAAAAAAATCCGCATTATGAGTTTGACAATTACGATCAGCAGAGTATTCTGGCAAGAACATCAAATGTATAGAATTTAGCAACCTTGGAAATAAGATGGAATCCACCACTAACCAGGGATAAGAACTGATTAAAACACTAGATAGGAAAGAAAAGATCCTATTAAGTTCTAAGACAACCGCAGATGAGTAGAGCCTCCTATTAAGCAACATAAGGCTAAACCTATATCCCCAAAATAGAGCCATGATTAAATCTTCCTGCACACAGAAGAACCGAGAGTCCAATAGAAGAAACCTAAGGAACACATATCTCCGCAACCAAAACCTAGATGAACTACAAAGACGAAACTCTTGAAGAAGGCCCCAAGATTTAACACAAAGTTCACCTTCACATAAGACGCAGAATCTTCATAAGTCAAGTGGNTCGCCAAAACCTAGATGAACTACAAAGACGAAACCCTTGAAGAAGGCCCCAAGATTTAACACAAAGTTCACCTTCACATAAGACGCAGAATCNCAACCAAAACCTAGATGAACTACAAAGACGAAACTCTTGAAGAAGGCCCCAAGATTTAACACAAAGTTCACCTTCACATAAGACGCAGAATCTTCATAAGTCAAGTGGCCATTATAAATGCCTGAATCAAGTTTTCAGCTGAACGCTTTTGCTCAGGTGTTCCAGATATTAGAGCCACACGATCACCTCGGGAAGATTTGGAGTCAGATATCTCCACGGCAGCTCCAGATATCTGGAAGACAAGCAAGGATGAGAGAGAATATCATTTGATGAAGTGGAGTTCAAGATAGTTTGACAAGATATACCCCCACGTTTCCCAAAGCCAACTAGCATACACAAAAGGAGGAGGAAGAGAAGAATAAATAAAAGTGAATGATTCAAAAAGGTAAGACTCGCCTTGCGGATATTCTCGATATTCGCACCACCTTTACCCATAACTTTACCAACTGCATTTGCAGGGACAATCATCTCTAGGGTTGAGGGTGGAGGCAACCTATTCACAACAGGTGTTATGTAAGACCACAGATTTTCAGAAGCAGCACAAAACTAAGAGAAGCAATATTCATAAATTTATGTTCTGGATATGAAATACTAACCCTCCATACAGCTTCGATGAATATGAAGACAAAGCGCCATAGCCATCATCTCCCACCTTGTCAGGATAAAATCAGCCAGTCAAAATAGAAGATAAAAGTGAACCATTAAACCAGATTTTCACTTTCAATTTCAAGAAATAAAATAAAATAAATCAAGATATACTTGAAAGATAATTCACAAGCAGAGGCAACTACAGCAAAGGGAACGTGACACTCAACAAAACTTAAATAGAGGAACATTGCTAGATGAAATGAAATGTGGTTTCCTATCAAATAAAAACATAGCTATATCAAATGTGATAATAAACGATGATTATGGTAACATCTGTAACATAGCCAAAACATATTGATGGATCCACAATTTAATGATGACTTATCATAATTCAGTATACTGGCAAAAACTTGGTGGATGCTCCTTTACACCTGGACAACACTCCTTGGGTATTGAGCCTGGTTTTCTACACGTATATACTCACCTTAAAGGTTTGAAAAGTACATTAAAGCAATAACTGCTTCTAAAATAATACTATACCAAAACAAAGAAGCCTAATCAAAAGAGGAGGTCGGTGTGCAGGAGGGAAACTGTGGAAATATGTCAATATTGGCATGATTTGCACTAAGTTAAAAAAAGGCGGCTAATGATCAAACGAGAGGAGGAAAACAGAGAGTTTTATATTGTAATATTAAAGCAAGAAACCATTAGATTCTTCAAATTTCATCACTCATTTGGTTATCATGCACGCTGTTAGGTTACTAAGCACAGTAACCAAACCCCCTCGACCACAAAAGAAGAGATGAAATAGAAACTCCTGAGACCAACATGATAAGAATGAAACAGCAACAGAGAAAAGCTAACAGTAACATACCGACAAGGATCCATATCCATAGAGACTACTTGAGGAAAGTAAGCCCATCCCACTCCCAGTTTCAGCCCTCTGCTCATAACTCATTGGAGCAACTGGAGGTACACTGGGCAAAACTGAAGGCAGTGAAAGACCAGTGCCACCAGAGTAGAACGAATCAGCACCAGCAGATGGATTCCGACCAGCCTCCCTATCTTTCAAAATGTCATCTCGGAGTCTCAAAACAATCTGAATGAGTGCATCCCTCACACCACCAACTTCTCCAACCACCTAAATGCATAACATAGACGCCAATAAGAATAACCAAAGGCAACAAAAAATTTTGGGAAATAATAAAACGATATTAGAAAAAATATAGGAATTGGATGCAACAGACCTCAACAAGTTCATCATTGCTATCAGCACACTTGGGCTTTTGACCTTTTGAGATACGGATATCAGCTTTAGTTCTTTTCCGAATTTCGTTTATGATTGAACCACTTTTTCCAATAATACACC
Source organism: Ilex paraguariensis (assembly GCA_963454935.2). Classification (NCBI taxonomy): domain Eukaryota; kingdom Viridiplantae; phylum Streptophyta; class Magnoliopsida; order Aquifoliales; family Aquifoliaceae; genus Ilex; species Ilex paraguariensis. Next base: position 1,574,140 of record CAUOFW020004946.1, read on the forward strand.
CAATAACTTTAGATGGAACAAGGAGCCGGATAGTAACAGTATCATCATCTTCATCATTTATCTTTTCTTGCAGCAGTAAAATAGCTTCAACTGCCATGGATTTCAGATCATCCAGCGACTGCAAGAGAATAGATGTCCAACATGGTCAAGACAAATGGAAATATCAGATGTGGAACATTACATTTTCCCAAGTTCTTCTTCATTCCATTGGGGGGTGTTAAGAGCAAAGTCACTGACAGAAGGAGACATTCAATGCCTCTGTATATACATGGTAGAATTTGAATTCACTGTGTGTATCCATGTTAACCATAGGTGGTTATTATAGATGAAAATTGTGGTACATATTAACATCATGACAATTGAGTTTACCCAAAGTTAACAGAACATGAATGCATTTTCACTTTCTCTAGAAACTTCATTACGATGGCATCCTTTCGACGATTATAAGAATTTAGATTTCCAGCTCAGCAGGTAAGAAATAAGTTATACCTGATAAACCATGTCTACCATGACAGAGCAAATATTGTTTGAAAGACATTCAACAGTTCCAAATGATGTTTTAAAATACAACAAATTTTATTTACAAGAAAATTCTACAAAGAAACATGCTGACTTCAGAACCCAGGATATCAAAGGAAGAATGTATGGGAATTAAAAAAAAAAAAAAAGAAAGAACTCATATAGTAACCGAATCTGAGTGACAGGTTCTCCAAGACTAAAGAACATAGTAAGCAGAAAAATAAGTCGAGGCAAAAGAAGCTTTTTCCGGTCCTGCTGGTGACTTTAGTGTAGTCGACAAAACCCATGATATTAATCTAGGAATGACTAAGGAAGAAACCACACCTCTGTTGAGTTAACAGTGATGACACACTCGTCACGATCCGTCTTGGTATCATCCACTTCAACCCGAGCACCGCTAGCTTGCCTGACACTTTTAATGGAGCTCCCCCCCTTGCCAATTACACGGCCAATCACGTTAAAGGGACACAACACCTTTATAGTTAACTCCTCAGATCGAGATGCACCCCCAAACCCAGAAACCACAGGAAGGGCAGATGAATAAACTGGCCATGTGCTGCCTGTATCAGGATAGCTTGATAGTTCTGGTACATGCGTAGGACCTAAAATGGAAGTAACAGATCTGGAAGATGCAATAGGATCCACGTTAGGATATAGTCCAGCCGCAGGATAGATGGGAACATCTGAAGGGATAATGATGCTATGAGGGGCTTCCGGTACAGAAGTCTCTAGAGGAATCTCCTCCTTTGGAGTGAACTTGTACATGATGGCAGAAACTGCGAACAGAGCTTTCTTCACTGCATCTGAATCGCCACTTATCTATTTACGAGTTGTAAAAAAGATTGATAAATCAAATGAAGTTAGCCAGAGCAAAATTTTCATAAGAAGATAAGAAGAAATTGTCTAGAAATAATAGTGGTGATGGAAGCAATATCCAAGTAACACAACATAAGAAGCACAGACACGAGACACAGACACGACATGGTATGAACACACAAATACGACATTTCTTAAAAAAGTAGAACACGGACACATTAGGGATACACTACAAAAAATTATATTTTATATAACATTGTATAATTTATCACAAATATAGTGATAATGATATGTAATTCATAAAAGATTCAGTATTTTATGAGAAGCAAATCTTATGTGTAGTCATCTGTGTAAATTTTTAGACTAAAGCATCGTCATAATAGTCAATAATCATCAATTTTTTTGTAGACAATGTGTACCTAATATATAATTTAAATAATTGCTCTTATTTTCTCAATTCCTCTTTCTTTAAACTTTTATGCATATTTTGTTTTATTATTATATTTGGAGTATAATTTTAACATGTCTAGTATTATAGTAATTACATGTTATCAAAATTTAAACTTTATTAATCACATTTCAACACATATTTATTATTTAGTAGTAGACACATTCTAAAGAAGTGTCGGACACGTCACCAAAGAATTAAAAAAAAATTCATTTAGTTATGGACAATGATAAAAGAGTATCGGACATGTCTCCGAAGAGTGTCGAAAGTGTCTGTCCGACACAGATATGTCACCTTCTCAAGAGTATCCGTCCTTTATAGAACACAACTAGTCAAAAAAAAAATCTACCTAAGCAAACATTAACTACCTAGAAGACCATAATTTTTTAGCTAACAAGAAGCCACTTTACAAAATAAAAAAAAAAATNTATAATTTATCACAAATATAGTGATAATGATATGTAATTCATAAAAGATTCAGTATTTTATGAGAAGCAAATCTTATGTGTAGTCATCTGTGTAAATTTTTAGACTAAAGCATCGTCATAATAGTCAATAATCATCAATTTTTTTGTAGACAATGTGTACCTAATATATAATTTAAATAATTGCTCTTATTTTCTCAATTCCTCTTTCTTTAAACTTTTATGCATATTTTGTTTTATTATTATATTTGGAGTATAATTTTAACATGTCTAGTATTATAGTAATTACATGTTATCAAAATTTAAACTTTATTAATCACATTTCAACACATATTTATTATTTAGTAGTAGACACATTCTAAAGAAGTGTCGGACACGTCACCAAAGAATTAAAAAAAAATTCATTTAGTTATGGACAATGATAAAAGAGTATCGGACATGTCTCCGAAGAGTGTCGAAAGTGTCTGTCCGACACAGATATGTCACCTTCTCAAGAGTATCCGTCCTTTATAGAACACAACTAGTCAAAAAAAAAATCTACCTAAGCAAACATTAACTACCTAGAAGACCATAATTTTTTAGCTAACAAGAAGCCACTTTACAAAATAAAAAAAAAAATCTAAACCAGATGTGCAGTTTCTCGTACTTGGCAGGCATCTCCCAAAATTTTAAAATCAAGTGTCTAAAATCCTTTATAAAACTTTAATGCAAACAAGAACAACACTAACCAAATATTTCTCAAGGAAAAAAATAACTAACCGAAACAAAGTTGTCGAAGTCCAAGGCACATGAATGAGTGGGGTCACTGGCGTCTTTTGGGGTAACCTTAATGTTTGCCCTTGTCTTGCTTCTCAGTTTCTTTATAGTAGCCCCAGATTTCCCAATAATATTTGCAGACTGGCTAGATGGAACAAGAAGTTGACAATCCTCTCTATCTTTTCGCTTTTTATCTGAATCCCCAACAGAAGCAACAGCATTTGCAATTGCCACATGCACCTTGAGCAGTGCATCCTGGGCAGGACAAAGAGGTTCCTCATCATTGAATTCCTCATCAACCTCAACATCTTCCTTTTCCTTAACATAGCAATAGATTGTTAGCACCCTATCCTTAGCACCAGGAAATGGATCCACCACTTTAACCTTCGCCCTAGTCTCTTGCCTGATCGAATTTATCACTTTCCCACTCTTTCCAATCACACTCCCAATAAACCCATCTGGACACAATATTCTATATACAACCACCTCGTCATTGCCTCTGTCATCTCTATCTGTCCATCTCTTCTGATGCTTCTTGTCCGAGTCATTGTCCCTGTCCCTCTGAAAGCGAGCTCGCTTCCCAGTTTCACCCATTCTGCAATATAAGCCACCTCCAAAATGCAGTAAAAGCCTTTCAATTCAGACAAAACCAATAAGAAACTTCTAAATTTAGCATCTGATTGATTAAAAAAAAAGAAACCATAAAAAAGTGTCAAAACAAGCATAGCCCAAATGAAAGGGTGGGCTACCCAATTAATCCAACCCCCCCCCCCCCCGGGGGTCCTAGAGCAAGCATAGACCCTCTCAACTCCAACTAATCAAACCTTCATGAAACACCTCCATAAAAATTGGTCCCACAAAAAACTTACCAGCTAAAGCCTGTTAAAAATCTCAAAACCTAGCTTCCTAGGTCATGCCGCACTGCACATTTTAGGATGCTTCCACGTCTCAGCTCCATTAGCCACACGCATATACGCACATATACAACACCCACAATTATGTCTACTTAGTCCTTTGAGTAGGTGTTAAATTCAATTGGATCCCTCTCTTATCAGGTAAGATTACATTTTGTAGATTTTCACACTATTTTTACTCAATTTAGTTTGAAAGTCAAGATAATCAATTTGGTTAGGATTTATAAAGATTTTGCGTTTTATGTCGCTTAATCAATGGCTGGAGGGACTTCTATGTATTTTCCTGAATAGTCCGAATCTTTCTCTTTGTTTGGTGGTTTCATTTTGGTCCTGATTTGATACATGAATGTGATTTGAAGTTGGCTTTCTTTATGTTTTTTCAAAGGAATTAGCTGCTTCATGTGCTGTTGTAGATGTAAGATGGCAAGTGTCCTCGGTCTTTTGGTTCAATTCTAAGTGAATTTTGATGGGTTTGATTTGTCGAAAATTTATGAAAAGAATTGGAACAAATATTGTATAAAAAGGAAATATTTATATAACACATAAGTCCCACAAGTACACAACATAATTAAATTTTTATTTTGCCCCTTGTAACTACAAAAATAATTTAGTACATAAACACACAGAGATCCTATCATTGAACTCCACCCCAAGAAATCAACCAAAACCCTTAGCTTGATTACAAAATCATAAAAAATTTCAATAATTTCAACAATAGCTATAAATTAGCATTTACATAAACTCAAATACATTAAAAATATCACCAATTTGAACAATACAAGGCATAATTTTCTTTTTCTTTGCCCCTTTTTGTTCTCATATTATTCAATAAATCAAAAATTAATGCAAAATAACACAACAAACAGAACAGAGTCACCATAGTTTCTGATTTATGGTTCAAACTCAAGTGTGAAATTGATATTCCCTGTGACCAAACAAGATACAAATATAATGGTATTTCTATTTTACCACTTCTAACTTAAAAAAAAAAGAATTTAATAACAATTTAGTAAGTAATCAATTATCACGCAGAGATTCAATCATTTAACTCCACCCCAATCAATCAGAAGATTCAAAACCCTTAGCTTGCTTACAAAATCATAAAAACATTTCAATAATTTCAACAATAACAATCAATTAGCCTTTACGTACCCTCAAATACATAAAATAAAAAAATCACCACTTTGAACAAGAAAAGGCATAATTTTCTTTTTCTTTGCCTCTATGTTCTCATATTACTTAATAAATCAAAAATCTATTTCAAAATAATACAATAAACAAACAACAGTCACCATGGTTTCTGATCCAGGATTCAAACTGAGTATGAAATTGATCTACCCTGTGACCAAAAAAAAAATCAACAGAGTTCTTCATCGAACTAAATCGTATGGCTCTACAAATACCAATGAATCGGACAATAGCAACAGAGGCTGAGAGATAAATAAAAAGCAAATAAAACCCAATCCTATTTTTCGGACCACTCAATTTGTTGGTAACAATGAAACTAGATAACCCAATTTTCAGTCAAAATCCATAAAAGTTATACAGAAACCTCAAAAATATTTACCTGTAAGAAGGAAGTACGGAGACAACGGGGAGAGAGAGAGAGAGAGAGATGGGACTCGTGCGTATCGAACGCCGACAGAGAAGACAAGGGTTTGTGAACTCAGCAAAGCATTTAGNCAATGAATCGGACAATAGCAACAGAGGCTGAGAGATAAATAAAAAGCAAATAAAACCCAATCCTATTTTCGGACCACTCAATTTGTTGGTAACAATGAAACTAGATAACCCAATTTTCAGTCAAAATCCATAAAAGTTATACAGAAACCTCAAAAATATTTACCTGTAAGAAGGAAGTACGGNTAATCAAACCTTCATGAAACACCTCCATAAAAATTGGTCCCACAAAAAACTTACCAGCTAAAGCCTGTTAAAAATCTCAAAACCTAGCTTCCTAGGTCATGCCGCACTGCACATTTTAGGATGCTTCCACGTCTCAGCTCCATTAGCCACACGCATATACGCACATATACAACACCCACAATTATGTCTACTTAGTCCTTTGAGTAGGTGTTAAATTCAATTGGATCCCTCTCTTATCAGGTAAGATTACATTTTGTAGATTTTCACACTATTTTTACTCAATTTAGTTTGAAAGTCAAGATAATCAATTTGGTTAGGATTTATAAAGATTTTGCGTTTTATGTCGCTTAATCAATGGCTGGAGGGACTTCTATGTATTTTCCTGAATAGTCCGAATCTTTCTCTTTGTTTGGTGGTTTCATTTTGGTCCTGATTTGATACATGAATGTGATTTGAAGTTGGCTTTCTTTATGTTTTTTCAAAGGAATTAGCTGCTTCATGTGCTGTTGTAGATGTAAGATGGCAAGTGTCCTCGGTCTTTTGGTTCAATTCTAAGTGAATTTTGATGGGTTTGATTTGTCGAAAATTTATGAAAAGAATTGGAACAAATATTGTATAAAAAGGAAATATTTATATAACACATAAGTCCCACAAGTACACAACATAATTAAATTTTTATTTTGCCCCTTGTAACTACAAAAATAATTTAGTACATAAACACACAGAGATCCTATCATTGAACTCCACCCCAAGAAATCAACCAAAACCCTTAGCTTGATTACAAAATCATAAAAAATTTCAATAATTTCAACAATAGCTATAAATTAGCATTTACATAAACTCAAATACATTAAAAATATCACCAATTTGAACAATACAAGGCATAATTTTCTTTTTCTTTGCCCCTTTTTGTTCTCATATTATTCAATAAATCAAAAATTAATGCAAAATAACACAACAAACAGAACAGAGTCACCATAGTTTCTGATTTATGGTTCAAACTCAAGTGTGAAATTGATATTCCCTGTGACCAAACAAGATACAAATATAATGGTATTTCTATTTTACCACTTCTAACTTAAAAAAAAAAGAATTTAATAACAATTTAGTAAGTAATCAATTATCACGCAGAGATTCAATCATTTAACTCCACCCCAATCAATCAGAAGATTCAAAACCCTTAGCTTGCTTACAAAATCATAAAAACATTTCAATAATTTCAACAATAACAATCAATTAGCCTTTACGTACCCTCAAATACATAAAATAAAAAAATCACCACTTTGAACAAGAAAAGGCATAATTTTCTTTTTCTTTGCCTCTATGTTCTCATATTACTTAATAAATCAAAAATCTATTTCAAAATAATACAATAAACAAACAACAGTCACCATGGTTTCTGATCCAGGATTCAAACTGAGTATGAAATTGATCTACCCTGTGACCAAAAAAAAAATCAACAGAGTTCTTCATCGAACTAAATCGTATGGCTCTACAAATACCAATGAATCGGACAATAGCAACAGAGGCTGAGAGATAAATAAAAAGCAAATAAAACCCAATCCTATTTTCGGACCACTCAATTTGTTGGTAACAATGAAACTAGATAACCCAATTTTCAGTCAAAATCCATAAAAGTTATACAGAAACCTCAAAAATATTTACCTGTAAGAAGGAAGTACGGAGACAACGGGGAGAGAGAGAGAGAGAGAGATGGGACTCGTGCGTATCGAACGCCGACAGAGAAGACAAGGGTTTGTGAACTCAGCAAAGCATTTAGGTTAACATCTACGGCCGAGATTTATTCTAGATTAATCTACGGTTCGGATGAAGACCCTAGTTTATATCTAGGAAATATTGCAATCATCACCCCCTTGTAGTCTACTGTAAATACAAGGACTTCCCTTTGATTTTTCTAAAAATACATTGAAACCCCTTGTGGTGCTGAAGATTGACTTGGTTTCCATTCTGTATCTGCCAATAACAACCTTGCATATACTTAACTCTCAACACCTGGGTCATAAAGGGCTTGTTTGGTTTGTGATTTTGGTTGTTTTATAATATTGGTTGGAGAATAAATTTATATTTATATTTATACTTGTGCAGGCGTTTTTTTGTACAACAAATAAGTAAAAACAGTTCTCTCTCTTAGTGAATTCGTGTTTACCTAGAAAGTTGACAATCCCGTGACAAAAGAACGGTCACAAGTGACTTAAGGAGTGGTGATGAGTTGGCCTTCAGGCTGTTCGATCGATTTTGGTGTGCTGGAGTATTTTTCGGCATATCCTGGCACTCAAAAAAAGGGTTAGAAGGGTGTCGGAGTGTTTTTCAGTGTATCTCCTCTAACGATCTAGTCAATTTTTTAAGAGAGGGGAAGAAAAAAACATTGTTACGGCTCTTGAGAGGCCATTTTGCGTACATTTGCGTTATATTTTTTAGGACTATTTATACCTCCAATGGCCCATCATTACTGATGGCCTAGGTAGTGGGTAGTACCCAGACATGGGGCAGTGCGCCTCCTACTTTGCATGAGTGAGGCCCTGTTATTAAATGCTCAAGTCTGGAGTATTTAATGCTCTTTCTTCTANAAAAGGCATAATTTTCTTTTTCTTTGCCTCTATGTTCTCATATTACTTAATAAATCAAAAATCTATTTCAAAATAATACAATAAACAAACAACAGTCACCATGGTTTCTGATCCAGGATTCAAACTGAGTATGAAATTGATCTACCCTGTGACCAAAAAAAAAATCAACAGAGTTCTTCATCGAACTAAATCGTATGGCTCTACAAATACCAATGAATCGGACAATAGCAACAGAGGCTGAGAGATAAATAAAAAGCAAATAAAACCCAATCCTATTTTCGGACCACTCAATTTGTTGGTAACAATGAAACTAGATAACCCAATTTTCAGTCAAAATCCATAAAAGTTATACAGAAACCTCAAAAATATTTACCTGTAAGAAGGAAGTACGGAGACGACGGGGAGAGAGAGAGAGAGAGAGATGGGACTCGTGCGTATCGAACGCCGACAGAGAAGACAAGGGTTTGTGAACTCAGCAAAGCATTTAGGTTAACATCTACGGCCGAGATTTATTCTAGATTAATCTACGGTTCGGATGAAGACCCTAGTTTATATCTAGGAAATATTGCAATCATCACCCCCTTGTAGTCTACTGTAAATACAAGGACTTCCCTTTGATTTTTCTAAAAATACATTGAAACCCCTTGTGGTGCTGAAGATTGACTTGGTTTCCATTCTGTATCTGCCAATAACAACCTTGCATAATACTTAACTCTCAACACCTGGGTCATAAAGGGCTTGTTTGGTTTGTGATTTTGGTTGTTTTATAATATTGGTTGGAGAATAAATTTATATTTATATTTATACTTGTGCAGGCGTTTTTTTGTACAACAAATAAGTAAAAACAGTTCTNATGGTGCTGAAGATTGACTTGGTTTCCATTCTGTATCTGCCAATAACAACCTTGCATATACTTAACTCTCAACACCTGGGTCATAAAGGGCTTGTTTGGTTTGTGATTTTGGTTGTTTTATAATATTGGTTGGAGAATAAATTTATATTTATATTTATACTTGTGCAGGCGTTTTTTTGTACAACAAATAAGTAAAAACAGTTCTCTCTCTTAGTGAATTCGTGTTTACCTAGAAAGTTGACAATCCCGTGACAAAAGAACGGTCACAAGTGACTTAAGGAGTGGTGATGAGTTGGCCTTCAGGCTGTTCGATCGATTTTGGTGTGCTGGAGTATTTTTCGGCATATCCTGGCACTCAAAAAAAGGGTTAGAAGGGTGTCGGAGTGTTTTTCNCAGGCGTTTTTTTGTACAACAAATAAATAAAAACAGTTCTCTCTCTTAGTGAATTCGTGTTTACCTAGAAAGTTGACAATCCCGTGGCAAAAGAACGGTCACAAGTGACCTAAGGAGTGGTGATGAGTTGGCCTTCAGGCTGTTCGATCGATTTTGGTGTGCTGGAGTATTTTTCGGCATATCCTGGCACTCAAAAAAAGGGTTAGAAGGGTGTCGGAGTGTTTTTTAGCGTATCTCCTCTAACGATCTAGTCAATTTTTTAAGAGAGGGGAAGAAAAAAACATTGTTACGGCTCTTGAGAGGCCATTTTGCGTACATTTGCGTTATATTTTTTAGGACTATTTATACCTCCAATGGCCCATCATTACTGATGGCCTAGGTAGTGGGTAGTACCCAGACATGGGGCAGTGCGCCTCCTACTTTGCATGAGNCAGTGTATCTCCTCTAACGATTTAGTCAATTTTTTGAGAGAGGGGAAGAAAAAAACATTATTACGGCTCTTGAGAGGCCATTTTGCGTACATTTGCATTATATTTTTTAGGACTATTTATACCTCCAATGGCCCATCAATACTGATGGCCTAGGTAGTGGGTAGTACCCAGACATGGGGCAGTGCGCCTCCTACTTTGCATGAGTGAGGCCCTGTTATTAAATGCTCAAGTCTGGAATATTTAATGTTCTTTCTTCTAGAACTCCAGAGTCATCATGGATGTCCCATCAACTGAATTTATTAAATATTTGTCTGAGATATTTGCATTTCAGCAGGGGCATTTTTGTCCATTCAATCCCCAACCTGTACTTCACGCCACTTGTCTGACTCCTCTTGGTGGAGTGTCTTGTTCGTTATGTCATTCTGACCTTGTTGGGAAGAGTACCCTCGTGATCCCTAGTCTAGTTCTGAAAGTGACCAGCTGTCAATCAATAGCTTTTGGAGCCGAGGATACGTGGTAGGTGATGAAGACTCCGAGGTGCCTTAACGTCGAGATGACGTGTCAGGTGGAGAGTACTCCGCTGACAATATGTCGTGGACTCTGAAGATAATATGTCTTGGACTCCGAGGTACCTTTAGTGGAGAGCTTCAAGGTGCCTTTAGTGGATTCCAAGGTACCCTTAGTGAAGGGCTCTGAGGTACCCTTAATGGAGGGCTCCGAGGTGCTTTTAGTGCCAAGATGACGTGTCACTTGCAGGAAGCTCCGAGATACCGAAGACACGTGTCGTTCAAATAACACTCCGCGACCAATATGTCGAGGACACGTGTCTCGTCTCCCTTTTATTAGTTGTCTTACTAATAAAAAGCAACTAAGTGAAAAAAATTTGTGTCCATATGAAAAAGATTAAAGACACTTATACTCTTATATATTTAATTATCCAATATCAATATTTATATTTATACTTACTTCCTTGTTAATCTTTAGTCTACCTACTATAATTGATTTACAACACAATAAATTAGATGAATAAGTATTAAATAAATATATAAATGATAACTACATCCCTTTGGTCAATTAATTAGCCATTAGAAGATGAACCACTTCATCTACCAATTCTTCCTTCATTCACCAACAGCCGGACACAAGTATCCAATATGTATTGAAGATTATTATTTTATGTTTTTTCTTTATTCAATGTTGTAATTCAAATTTTAGATGAACAATTTTATTGTTTGAGGTAATTTTATTTGTTAGTATTGCATGAGGCTTTGTACTTTTGTTTATCTTGAATACATTTTCCTTTTTTGGGTCTCCTATTGAATAGTATTTTTAATACAGGTGAACATGGACATATATTAGTATGCTTGTCAATAGATTAACATGAAACAAAAATTATATATCAAGTCACTCAAGGTCGTCGTGGTGATGAATAAAAAGGGATTGGACAAAGCACCAAGAAAGCAACATAACACATAGTGAATGAAATTAATCATATTTCTGAAAGATAGGATGTGTCTATTAACGTTGGTAAAAACATGTTGAAAGGCCATATTAATCCCGATCAAATTATACCCCCAGTCGTCTAAGCATCATACGCTGGTACTTCCAGTTGTGTAGTGACACAACCTGTGGTGGTGGAGGACACTCTTAACATCAGGTTTGTCGTCACCATAACAATTCCTCTATGATCATTTTTTTCAACTAGCTATCACTAAGACAATTCAAAGAGTGTTGCATGTTAGGTACATGTTGATTGCTTCAGTTTGTTTGTTCTTTTTTTTTTTATAGTGCTCTCTGGTACCATTGGCTTTTATGCATGCTTCTAATTCATAAGACTCATCTACTCATTTCTAAAGATTGATTGATGGGCAGATGCACTAGTGAGGTAATTTTCAGTGATAAACCTATAGGGTTAAAATTAACTAAAACCCTATAATTCTATTTTTGAAGGTGAATTTTACGTTAATGTGCTAAGTTATGTCTCTTGATATTAAAAATGTTTTAGAACTTAGTTGTATACCCTCTGGTATACTTCTAAGAAATATTCAAAAATTCAACAAATTAACTCTTATGCATCCATTAATTGCGATTTCAAATCAATATTTATACAAAGTAGTAGCTAGGTTACTTCAATGTCACTATTGATGATTAGGAATGTAGCCAAAAGTGAAACAATTGAACATTTTTTCATTTTCATGATTAGAAGAAGAAAAACTTCCAATTCAAGAAATGAACTTTCTGGTTTCAAGTAACTTATATCTATCCATAAGATAGTGTCAAGATTGGTCTGTAAAAGTGACGCTTGCCATAATTGACACTAATATTGCGATATTGCAAACTTTGCATTCTTTCTTATTTAGCTTACATGCTACTTCAAATATTATTTTATGCTCTATTTTAGCACAATCCATTTAACGAAGAAACTGTAAGATTAAGAAAACTCAACGGCGAGCATGCAAAACTTTATCCAAGGAACATGATGTCGTAGACATTAATTTTTTTGTTAAATTTACAAATAGGGTGACCTTCTGGACTTTATTAACAAGGTCGGATAGAGCTACATAATCTTTAATAATTTAACCATTTTGTTCATCTAGGAAAAAATCATTGTAACTCTGTTACCTCATTTCATTTTAATTTTAGATCATACAAGTCACCCATGCGTTTTAATTTATGTATACTATGCATTATTATGAGAAAATATGCATGATAATGGTCAGGGTCACGCATGAATGCTTTTTGTATTGTCTAAATTTATGCCATTTTTATTAGATAAATGATGGTAAGATACTCTTGTTAGATTGTCTAGGAGGTATGGTACGACACTGAGGTGTCATAAGTGAATTAACCCTTTCATAAGGTAACATTTCATTCCCTGAAAAAATTTGTAAATGCCTCAATGCTATTTCTAGATTAGGTTGGATAATCTTTAGGGTATGTTTTCTTTAGTATGGACATTCTAAATGTTAACATAGTTGGTGTTATTCCATGATTCCACATAAAACACCATTTCATGCATATCAATACTTATGTGGAAAAGTATTTAAAAAATAGAATGATTTGAAACATCAATAATATTCTTCATTTGATTCAAAATCTTAAGTTTTGTTGTGAACTATTGCTTTTAGGTTTCTAATGCTATCTTAAAAATGACAAAAAAGTCCAAAAACTTGTCTACAAGTGACACACACGTTCAACTTCATGGATCATATGATGGATAATATTTCATGATCTTTATAGTAGTAATATAAAATATTTGATATTCAAAATAGTTTACTTGCAACACACTTGTGCACGAGCTAATTTCTTTATATTACAAATATATATTTAACCCAGGATTTGAAATTCAACCCGATTTAAATTCGGCCATGAAACCATGGGTGGGTTTTATACGTGGGTTTAACCAAAAAACATTTATACCCCATATAATTCTAAATGACTAACCCACTATTGACCAAACAATTATTTAGGTGTGAAAGTCTTTTTTACTGAGGATCTCTATATTTCTCTACTTCTCATGCAGACACACAACACACACACACAATACATGCACAAACACACACACACACAACATGCACAAACACACACACACACACACACACATTGTAACCAATTAAACACTTGCAAATCAAACTCACCCACCATTATACTACCACCAATAAATATTTATGATTGAAATCATTAGGCAAATGAACCGTTTGTTGAAATGGTACTGCGAAAAAACTTATTTTATTTTAAGTTTTTCTCTACACTCCTCCATATCTTTTCCTAAATAAATTGGTAACTTGTTAAAATCTCTCTAAATTCTTACTTATATCAATCTTATTTATCCCCCCCATATATACAAATGTGTGTGCTCATTTGTTTTTTAGATAATTAAGGGTAATGAAATTAATTATGTCGAACCCAACTAACGAAAAAAATAAGGGATTTTATGTTTCGGATTTACAATTGTTTTATTTTGACTCACATATTTTGATATTTTTTATATTTAAGATACGTTTAGGTATACATTGAAGGATACTTGGTGTAAGCTATAAAGAAGATAAAATTGTTTCTCTATTTGTGCATGTGTGTATTTTTTGTGTTCCATTTTTTGTAAAGTTAACTAATTATATATGCTTATGATGATTTTGGATATGAAATAATGGTTGTTTTGGTGGTTGGGTATGTATTGATAATTGTGGTGATACGGTATATTATGATGGTAAGTTTTGTAGACATCTTTAAATTTTTTTGGACTTCTATTTTTAAAGGAAATTCTGTCGAAATTTTTTGAAATTAGTAGGGACTAGAATAATGTTTTGGTGGTTGAATTACGATGATTGTTTTTCTAATGTAAATTCTATTGATAGGTTGTTTTAGATTTACAATGAGNTGTCAGGTGGAGAGTACTCCGCTGACAATATGTCGTGGACTCTGAAGATAATATGTCTTGGACTCCGAGGTACCTTTAGTGGAGAGCTTCAAGGTGCCTTTAGTGGATTCCGAGGTACCCTTAGTGAAGGGCTCTGAGGTACCCTTAATGGAGGGCTCCGAGGTGCTTTTAGTGCCAAGATGACGTGTCACTTGCAGGAAGCTCCGAGATACCGAAGACACGTGTCGTTCAAATAACACTCCGCGACCAATATGTCGAGGACACGTGTCTCGTCTCCCTTTTATTAGTTGTCTTACTAATAAAAAGCAACTAAGTGAAAAAAATTTGTGTCCATATGAAAAAGATTAAAGACACTTATACTCTTATATATTTAATTATCCAATATCAATATTTATATTTATACTTACTTCCTTGTTAATCTTTAGTCTACCTACTATAATTGATTTACAACACAATAAATTAGATGAATAAGTATTAAATAAATATATAAATGATAACTACATCCCTTTGGTCAATTAATTAGCCATTAGAAGATGAACCACTTCATCTACCAATTCTTCCTTCATTCACCAACAGCTGGACACAAGTATCCAATATGTATTGAAGATTATTATTTTATGTTTTTTCTTNCATTTTACATAATTTTTTTTGTTCCATAATATCTATCGTTTAATAAAATTATAACATAATTAATATTATTTTTTTTAAATTTACCCTTAACTTTTTAATGCATTAAAATAGGTGGAGGTTAAGTGTCTTTCATATTCTTTTCTTTTTAATGCGTATTGAATAAAAATATTTTAGTCTTATATAATTATTTTTTACTTATATCAATTTCTTTAATTTTTGTATAAAAATATTAAACGACATATATTTATAAAGAAACGGAAGGAGTAATATTTTTCAAGTTTTAATTTAATTTTTTTTGATTCGCCGTGCTTTCAGCTCGGCCAATTACTTAGCCGTTTAGACCCTATGTTACCCTATTCAGACATCTCTGATCTGATCACCATCGANATTTTATTGTTTGAGGTAATTTTATTTGTTAGTATTGCATGAGGCTTTGTACTTTTGTTTATCTTGAATACATTTTCCTTTTTTGGGTCTCCTATTGAATAGTATTTTTAATACAGGTGAACATGGACATATATTAGTATGCTTGTCAATAGATTAACATGAAACAAAAATTATATATCAAGTCACTCAAGGTCGTCGTGGTGATGAATAAAAAGGGATTGGACAAAGCACCAAGAAAGCAACATAACACATAGTGAATGAAATTAATCATATTTCTGAAAGATAGGATGTGTCTATTAACGTTGGTAAAAACATGTTGAAAGGCCATATTAATCTCGATCAAATTATACCCCCAGTCGTCTAAGCATCATACGCTGGTACTTCCAGTTGTGTAGTGACACAACTTNCCCCTCCTATTGTTCGATCGAAACACATCTATAAGCCGAGGTAATTCTTCGTTCTCTGTCTCTTCGTCACCGCAGCTTTTCTAAGGTATTGTCGAATTAAATCCTGTCTTTTATTTACTGCTATTTGGTGTCTCTCTGATCGAGTACTGGTCTCATTTATGAGAAGGTGTACAGCTACCTGTATGTTGTGTTTATCTTTTGGGTCTTTGCATTTTGTTCGATTTGTTAGGATTATGGGGTGATACTTTTCTAAANTTTTTTTCAACTAGCTATCACTAAGACAATTCAAAGAGTGTTGCATGTTAGTTACATGTTGATTGCTTCAGTTTGTTTGTTCTTTTTTTTTTTATAGTGCTCTCTGGTACCATTGGCTTTTATGCATGCTTCTAATTCATAAGACTCATCTACTCATTTCTAAAGATTGATTGATGGGCAGATGCACTAGTGAGGTAATTTTCAGTGATAAACCTATAGGGTTAAAATTAACTAAAAGCCTATAATCCTATTTTTGAAGGTGAATTTTACGTTAATGTGCTAAGTTATGTCTCTTGATATTAAAAATGTTTTAGAACTTAGTTGTATACCCTCTGGTATACTTCTAAGAAATATTCAAAAATTCAACAAATTAACTCTTATGCNCCCTATAATTCTATTTTTGAAGGTGAATTTTACGTTAATGTGCTAAGTTATGTCTCCTGATATTAAAAATGTTTTAGAACTTAGTTGTATACCCTCTGGTATACTTCTAAGAAATATTCAAAAATTCAACAAATTAACTCTTATGCATCCATTAATTGCGATTTCAAATCAATATTTATACAAAGTAGTAGCTAGGTTACTTCAATGTCACTATTGATGATTAGGAATGTAGCCAAAAGTGAAACAATTGAACATTTTTTCATTTTCATGATTAGAAGAAGAAAAACTTCCAATTCAAGAAATGAACTTTCTGGTTTCAAGTAACTTATATCTATCCATAAGATAGTGTCAAGATTGGTCTGTAAAAGTGACGCTTGCCATAATTGACACTAATATTGCGATATTGCAAACTTTGCATTCTTTCTTATTTAGCTTACATGCTACTTCAAATATTATTTTATGCTCTATTTTAGCACAATCCATTTAACGAAGAAACTGTAAGATTAAGAAAACTCAACGGCGAGCATGCAAAACTTTATCTAAGGAACATGATGTCGTAGACATTAATTTTTTTGTTAAATTTACAAATAGGGTGACCNCGAAGAAACTGTAAGATTAAGAAAACTCAACGGCGAGCATGCAAAACTTTATCCAAGGAACATGATGTCGTAGACATTAATTTTTTTGTTAAATTTACAAATAGGGTGACCTTCTGGACTTTATTAACAAGGTCGGATAGAGCTACATATTCTTTAATAATTTAACCATTTTGTTCATCTAGGAAAAAATCATTGTAACTCTGTTACCTCATTTCATTTTAATTTTAGATCATACAAGTCACCCATGCGTTTTAATTTATGTATACTATGCATTATTATGAGAAAATATGCATGATAATGGTCAGGGTCACGCATGAATGCTTTTTGTATTGTCTAAATTTATGCCATTTTTATTAGATAAATGATGGTAAGATACTCTTGTTAGATTGTCTAGGAGGTATGGTACGACACTGAGGTGTCATAAGTGAATTAACCCTTTCATAAGGTAACATTTCATTCCCTGAAAAAATTTGTAAATGCCTCAATGCTATTTCTAGATTAGGTTGGATAATCTTTAGGGTATGTTTTCTTTAGTATGGACATTCTAAATGTTAACATAGTTGGTGTTATTCCATGATTCCACATAAAACACCATTTCATGCATATCAATACTTCTGTGGAAAAGTATTTAAAAAATAGAATGATTTGAAACATCAATAATATTCTTCATTTGATTCAAAATCTTAAGTTTTGTTGTGAACTATTGCTTTTAGGTTTCTAATGCTATCTTAAAAATGACAAAAAAGTCAAAAAACTTGTCTACAAGTGACACACACGTTCAACTTCATGGATCATATGATGGATAATATTTCATGATCTTTATAGTAGTAATATAAAATATTTGATATTCAAAATAGTTTACTTGCAACACACTTGTGCACGAGCTAATTTCTTTATATTACAAATATATATTTAACCCAGGATTTGAAATTCAACCCGATTTAAATTCGGCCATGAAACCATGGGTGGGTTTTATACGTGGGTTTAACCAAAAAACATTTATACCCCATATAATTCTAAATGACTAACCCACTATTGACCAAACAATTATTTAGGTGTGAAAGTCTTTTTTACTGAGGATCTCTATATTTCTCTACTTCTCATGCAGACACACAACACACACACACAATACATGCACAAACACACACACACAATACATGCACAAACACACACACACACACACACACATTGTAACCAATTAAACACTCGCAAATCAAACTCACTCACCATTATACTACCACCAATAAATATTTATGATTGGAATCATTAGGCAAATGAAACCGTTTGTTGAAATGGTACTGCGAAAAAACTTATTTTATTTTAAGTTTTTCTCTACACTCCTCCATATCTTTTCCTAAATAAATTGGTAACTTGTTAAAATCTCTCTAAATTCTTACTTATATCAATCTTATTTATCCCCCCCATATATACAAATGTGTGTGCTCATTTGTTTTTTAGATAATTCAGGGTAATGAAATTAATTATGTTGAACCCAACTAACGAAAAAAATAAGGGATCTTATGTTTCGGATTTACAATTGTTTTATTTTGACTCACATATTTTGATATTTTTTATATTTAAGATATGTTTAGGTATACATTGAAGGATACTTGGTGTAAGCTATAAAGAAGATAAAATTGTTTNGTCACTTTCCTACCTTTTTTTCATGCTTTTAGTACTCATATATGATTTTTTTTGGGATAAGGTGGCTTCATTTTAATTGCTGACCCCATCAATAATAGGAATTCCAGTTTCCTTGCATTTGTAGTGGAGAAACTTGATGTGTGTTTATGTACATACCTTTTGTGGTTACTTGTACATGTTACACACATCTTAGGACTCGTAAAGGTATTTCTTTCTCTAGTCATANCGGATATGAAATAATGGTTGTTTTGGTGGTTGGGTATGTATTGATAATTGTGGTGATACGGTATATTATGATGATTATTATTAATGATGGTAAGTTTTGTAGACATCTTTAAATTTTTTTGGACTTCTATTTTTAAAGAAAATTCTGTCGAAATTTTTTGAAATTAGTAGGGACTAGAATAATGTTTTGGTGGTTGAATTATGATGATTGTTTTTCTAATGTAAATTCTATTGATAGGTTGTTTTAGATTTACAATGAGTTTTTAAGTAATATATTTCCTCCGTTCCTAAATATCTGTTATTTTACATAATTTTTTTTGTTCTATAATATTTATCGTTTAATAAAACTATAACATAATTAATATTATTTTTTTTTAAATTTATCCTTAACTTTTTAATGCATTAAATTAGGTGGAGGTTAAGTATTTTTCATATTCTTTTCTTTTCTAATGCATATTGAATAAAAGTATTTTAGTCTTATATAATTATTTTTTACTTATATCAATTTCTTTAATTTTTGTACAAAAATATTAAACGACATATATTTATAAAGAAACGGAAGGAGTAATATTTTTCAAGTTTTAATTTAATTTTTTTTTGATTCGCCGTGCTTTCAGCTCGGCCAATTACTTAGCCGTTTAGACCCTATGTTACCCTATTCAGACATCTCTGATCTGATCACCATCGATCAACACACGCACAAGATTCCACAGTGTTCCTGCTGAGGAACTTACGTACGATCGATCAACACAGAGAAGATTTTTCTGGGAAATACATTGACCTGCAAAGAATCTTTGAGAAATCTGTGAGAAAGACTGAATTGGGAGAGGGAGGACGATTGTTGTCCTCTTCCCTGGAAACGAGTGAAGAAATTAACCCTGCTGTTGTTCGATCTGCAAAAAATATTTGGAAAATCTGTGGGAAAGATATTCCTCTTCGCCCTATCAAGTCAGTCACTGTTGGGAGATGCTATATAAAGCCCTCCTATTGTTCGATCGAAACACATCTATAAGCCGAGGTAATTCTTCGTTCTCTGTCTCTTCGTCACCGCAGATTTTCTAAGGTATTGTCGAATTAAATCCTGTCTTTTATTTACTGCTATTTGGTGTCTCTCTGATCGAGTACTGGTCTCATTTATGAGAAGGTGTACAGCTACCTGTATGTTGTGTTTATCTTTTGGGTCTTTGCATTTTGTTCGATTTGTTAGGATTATGGGGTGATACTTTTCTAAAAGGGCACCAATATGTTTGTTTGCAAAACGTAATTCTCAAGTTTCAAAATGCCTCACTGCCCTGTTATATGCTTTACCCGTGGTTCACAACCTCAAAACTAACAGTTTATACAATGGAAGGAAAAGCGAAATGTCCCGGTAATCTAGGATCACAATTTAGCACTTTCATGACAGTATTCACTTCAGCAATGAACAGGAAAGGCGGTTTAAAATAACAAAGCAATGTCATTTGATGGGGGAACAAGCAAGCAAGCACGGAAGATGGACACCTCTTAAATAGAATTTGCTAACTCACTTAGATTCAGATAGAGTTCTTAGTAAACCCCTCCCCAAAATTCATCCGAACAAGCCATTCAAATCTATTCAATCTCTCTCTCTCTCACACACACGCACACACATATACCCTTCTCTGTGATTTGTTTGCTCAGGCTTTGGTTCTCTCACACTATCAGCTGAGGTTTGATTCCTTCGGTGTCGTATCATTCTATACATTTTTTTTGTAAGTACACTATACATTCAACTCTGAAAACTTTTATGCTTATTATCTACCTTAGCACTCTTTTCTTAGTTTTTTCCCTTCTTGTGTACATTTTTAGTCGATCAAAGTTAACTCATTTATTTGATTTATAATTGATGTTGAATGTACCCATCAACAAAAAGACCCAACAAAGAAAAAAAAAATTAGACCCATGAAGGATACGACTTAAATTTGTTGGTTTTTGGATTGCGAAATAGTTGATTGATGAATCTATTATAGATCGAAGAAAACCAACTGAACAAATGGTTGTTACCGAGAATTTTACATAATTGATCTAATAGCTTCAACCGTTTTAGCAAGAACAATAGTTTGATTAGCACCAATGTAAGTTACTAGTTTTGTATTGAAGTTGGTAACTATCTTACATATTATACACAAGACCCAGATTTGAGTAGCCTCATTAAAGCTTGAAATGTAAAATTATTGGTGTTTGATTAGAGTTTGATTAGACTTATTAAATTGTTGATGGGCGAATGAGAAAAGAAAAAAGAAATGTAAAGTGAACTTTTTATGAAAAGCTTGGCCTGAATGATTCACAGGCAGTACTTTGTAATCTTGTCTGCAAATATTGTCTTTGAATGAAGTTTTGAGTTTTTTTTTTTTTTTTTTTTTTTATCATGAGTTAGTTTCCAAGAAAAAGGAATTTCATGAATTACATGAACTGTCTTAAACTTCAAATTTTTGTATGCACTTTTACAAATATTGAACTCAGACTCTTGAGAGTCTGAGTTCAATATTTTCTGCTGGGCCATGAATGCCTTGGTGAGATCAAATGGCGATAAATCTTTAACTGCCCCAGCTGGTGCATTGCATTATTTCCTTTTCAGATTCCTTGAGTTGCCAGAATGGGCTCGGCTTGCTTGGCTCAAGAAATTAAAGTAATTGAGTGTATGCGTTTGTAATTTCCTTTGCTGTGCGTATTTGTGTTTGCATGTTTATGATAGTTCAATTCTTTCCTTTAGACTTTTAGGAATGGATTTTATATGTACAATTTACTCTCAATTTTGTTTTTCCATTTGCATATGAAAAGTTCCTTTCAACTGAGTTGTGTATCAAACATGCTTTTGCTTTTCTGCATTTTCTTCCAAAATATACTCTTCCGCAGGTTGCTCATCAACATGCTATTCCTTTGTGTGTGTGTGTGTATTTGCTTCAAAGCAAAAACGAAAATCTGAGAAAGTTGCTTTCTTGGTTATAAAAAGTACTTTAAAAAGAAGCACTACCAGAAGGTGCATATTTGTTGAAGTGAGAACATATAGAATCTTTAAATTAGTAATAGGGGGTCGATCCCTTTGCTAGTTGGTGCCGCCTTCATTAATTGTGCGGAATTTGGACGAGTATATGTGAAGGAAATAAAAGTGACACCTGCTAGGAAAAGGTGGAAAATTGCCAGTGGGTCAGACTAAAACAGTATGGAAGAGAAATGATTTTCTTCATCCTAGAACATGTTCTGCATGGCAGACACCATTCTTTTGGTTTTGTTGGCTTCTCTTGAACTGATTTATGAACTTTCTTTTGTTGCTGTACACTTATGTTGGAGTTTGTCCAGAGTCTAGACTTTTTTTCTTTTTAATTATTGGAGGCTCCCTATGCTCCTTATCTTTAATTGGTTTGCTGTTGTATAAGATTTATGAAAAGGATGATTCCAGTCAAATTGCCTTTATATTGCGAGAAACATTTCCAAGTCCATGAGGTTTTCATTGATGTGTGTTTCACGATTCATTAACACATCTGGTTGTATTTGTGATAATTGTGGAGACCATAGTTGTTAGTATCGTACGATACGTTACGATACAGAAGTAAAACGATACGGATCGTAGTTATGTATCGTTTTTGCGTCGTATTGTCCAATACACGATACGTTTTTACGATACAATACGATCGATACGCGCAAAACCTGTTTTTTTTTTTCCTGAAACGACGTCATTTTGTCTAAATAAGACACTAATTTTATTCCCGTCACTAATGAAATGACGTCATTTTGTCTAAAAATTTTTGAATCTTGATTAATTTTATGGATTGAATTCAAAATGGATGTTAGAAATTTGGATTAAAAGTCTCTTTGGTGTTTGAAGTTTGAATTAGTGAACTATGGTTGTAAACTTTGCATTATAATATTAGTGAACTATGTTGATGACTTGAATAGGTGGTGGAGTATTAATGATATGCTATATTTTTATGAGTGTATAATTTTTTTTTAAAGGTATATATATATTTTTATTATTTATTTAAAATTACACCGTATCTTACGATACACGATACGATACATTATTTTTAAGAAACGATACACCTTCTAATACACGATTTAATAACTATGGTAGAGACCTGTTTGCCATTACCTGAGTAATTCTATAAACTTTTTGCGTTATGCAGCCTTGTTGAAAGACCTATTTAATTCTATATTAAGTATGTGAAGTTCCCCAAAAATATTTTAAGAGAGTTGTGATGTGGAGCTGTTAGCCTATTTTAAATGTAAGAAAATTTATTGCTTGAGTTGGGATGGCAGGAACGTGGTGGTTATGAAAAAGAAATTGTCTTGAGTTGTTATTTATCCGTGTAGGCTTCAAAGCTATGTTACATTGATGCTGCTAAATGCATGAAGTCTTTGTGTACGACATTTGACCGTGGAAAGAGTAATGGGTAAATGTCCTCCACTTCCCATTGCATATGCACCCTAGCACGCATGTCTAGCAATTCACGTTGAGTACATAATTGGACGTAAAATTCTCTTGATATGCTCCTCCTGTTGCACAATTGCTTTAAGTGATCGAAGTCCTTGCTTTTGAACACCCTATGTTAGATAGAACACCATTTCACTGCAACAAAAGAAATAAATATTTAAAAAATAAATGTTCTGCCACATCCCCATTATGTTGAATTTGAAGAGTGGATGAATCCCACATTTGGATACACGGTTGCACCCGACACTCAGATGCAATTCCAAGTAAAATAACTGAAAAGCATAATGAATCCATCTAATTGTTTTTATTTACGTTTGTTATGTGCCACTAGGGGCCAGTTTATGATTTTTCTGTCCATGTATCTGTTTGGCAGCCATGCCAGGGAACTGATGCATAGGGAATTTGAATTTAATCCCTCTGTTTTTCTCTCCCTTCTCTTGGAGCAGTCACTTTCCTACCTTTTTTTCATGCTTTTAGTACTCATATATGATTTTTTTTGGGATAAGGTGGCTTCATTTTAATTGCTGACCCCATCAATAATAGGAATTCCAGTTTCCTTGCATTTGTAGTGGAGAAACTTGATGTGTGTTTATGTACATACCTTTTGTGGTTACTTGTACATGTTACACACATCTTAGGACTCGTAAAGGTATTTCTTTCTCTAGTCATATCGATACAATAGGCTTGTACTTTGTGTATTTGTTTTCGTAATATAAAATTTACGAGCATCAGTTATGCATATTTGGTGTAGCCATAGTAAATTACAAGGAAAATATTTTCTAAATGCATCTAGTTTATTTAGGCATCTACAAAGGTTTTTTTTCTGTTGGTTTCCTGCATATGGTTGAGCTATGAAGATGTGAATAGTTGTTCTTACCATTTACTAGTGCATTTTGTATGTATGAAAGATCTATCCCACATCTAAAACAAACTTAAGTAGACCCAAGGTAGGTTTATATTACTTTAGGGCCTCTTTACCCATATTACGAATTGGTTTTGGGTTGAATGC
This sequence comes from Ilex paraguariensis, assembly GCA_963454935.2. Classification (NCBI taxonomy): domain Eukaryota; kingdom Viridiplantae; phylum Streptophyta; class Magnoliopsida; order Aquifoliales; family Aquifoliaceae; genus Ilex; species Ilex paraguariensis. The sequence goes on from CAUOFW020004946.1 coordinate 1,598,517, forward strand.
TTTGCATGATATCAAAGTTAGGTCTTGGGTAATTAGTGGGCCAAGTTTTTCACAGTGGAATTACTCAGTTTGTTTCCCTCACTGTTTCGGTTCAGTTTCAGTATATTTGTTTGGCTGTTAAAATTTGGTTTGTTAGCCCACAGGCAAGTCTGGGTCACATGTGAAGGGTGGGTGCGAACAGAGTTATCTCACATCAAAAAATTAAGTAGACCCATTGTTGGTTTATATTCTTGAGGGATCACTCTGCTCATTGCCAATTGGTTTTGAGTTGGCCACTCTACTCATTGTCTATGCTGCTCTTGTCTTTTGCTTGTGGTGGTTGGCTTGATTGATTATGAACCAACTTCTTCCTTTCCTCATTGATTTTTACTGTCTCTTTTCAATTTTTACTGGATGGCACACGTTCATGAGGTTTTAGAGTTAAGTTGTCTGTATTTTGAAGTAAAATATGTAGGGCTTATTTTGTTTTATATCCCTTATTGATATCTATCTTCATCTACAGGCTAAGATCTTTTTGGGTTTAATTTTTACAGTGGATTGGCAATTACTGCTGTAAAGAAAGCTCTGTTTGCACTTCTCGTTCTGAAGGTTGAGTTAGCTGGACTATGGTCTCTGCGTAGTAGTTGCAGAAAATAAGATCACCTGGATTGTTTCTGTATTGACTTGATTTGCATTGATCGAGATCATGGAGACTGAACAACAAGCAGAGACATTCCTTAACCAGGCGGGTAGCTCAGATGGATCTGTACCAAACAACTCAACTCATGTAGCCCAGGTGAAGAAGCTCNATTTGCATTGATCGAGATCATGGAGACTGAACAACAAGCAGAGACATTCCTTAACCAGGCGGGCAGCTCAGATGGATCTGTACCAAACAACTCAACTCATGTAGCCCAGGTGAAGAAGCTCCTGTTTCGTCGAATGCTGGTGGGTGTCAGTGATGGGCGGTTCTTCTTAGGCACATTCTACTGCATTGATAAACAAGGAAACATCATTCTGCAAGATGCAATTGAGTATCGTAGCACCCGACGTTCCTCTCCTTCCCCTATGGAACAGCGGGGTCTTGGTCTCATTCTCATCCCTTTTTCATGTCGAACATCTTGTCATGTGGATTGCTCCATTGATGAACAATTGTCATTACTCTCGCTTCAAGAACACAACTGATGTTATCTACTGCAGATTTTCACTGTCTTCCGAGTACATGAAGCCGAGGTACTTTATGATTTGAGTTTGTCCAGTAGTTGCTTGTTAAATAGAATGTCATTGTTATTGCTTGTGGAATGGATTTTGTAGCTCGATATGCATTATTTTTTAAATGGTCTGATCTAGCAAACACTTGCCTAAAGTATGAGCTCTGTCTTAGTATAGAAAATGTTACAAGTACATAAATTTTGCACTGATGTTCAACAATTTCCCACTTCGTGGTGCTACAATATACGAGTAAAGTTGTTTATTTTCTTAGAATTACGGTATACTAGTTTGTTTTAAAAAGAGAATATTAATAGGGTGCAACTTGGGCGGGCATGATGAGTAGAGAGATCGACTCCTTCTAGCATTATTTTATCATATATTTTCAAGTTTGTTTTGTAAACAATGCAAATTCCATTAATGTGTGGCTTTGCTCGATTGGACTCGACTTTGTTTGAATAGGTTCTTGTTTAAAAATGATCTCAACTGTGTTGCCAAACAACTTATGCAAATTCCCTCATTTTTATAATAAGTTTTTTGGAAAATTCAAAGTTTTAGGGTTTAATTTTACGATTAATTGTGCAAAATTCGGGGTTTTTTTGTGGAGAAATTTATTATTAAGTTTTATTGTTTTATTTTTAAATTTTTTTGGCTAAAATACTGTCGATTCAGTTAACACCCTAGGTCAAAAAAACAAAAGGAGAATAATATTGTGCCATTATTAGCAAATGCTATGATGAATAAAAGAAACCTAAGATAAACTGTACCCAATTTGATTAAACTATTAAACCAAGTTTAATCATTTGGCACCTATATGGTTGAATGTAGTGGAAGTTATTGATGCTAAAAAAGTGAAAAGAGCCACTCACATCTTTAATTTATAACTAATGTGAGATCAGCTAAATTAACCTACGCTCATCATTATTGATTTACGGCTCGCTCAATTAGTACACTAGCTATTTCAAAGGAATTCGTTCCAAAGACGTTTTTAATCGCTCTCGATTGGGACAATGTGGTCATATCATTGAAGAATTTCGTCATGCCACCCGCTAATCTTACACTATGAGTACTACTGCAACATAGCCAATAGAGAGATCACTCCCTCCCTGGGCTCAATCATGGCTACCAATCAAGATTCAGGGGAAAAATAATTGCCAGAAAATCTGATGCCATAGTTAAGAAAATTTGCCCAATTAATAGATGCCACGAAGACGTGATAATACAAAACGCATACGTAGTGTCAACTTCAGGACGAATTGTAATTTATAAATAGTTTCAAATATCTGGGGTTCACTCTTGCTCAGATATATCAAAATGCGAGGCCTCTATTGTAAGAGGTAGTCTGTCATAAAATAAAAAATAAAAAAAGTGCAAATAAANCGATAATACAAAACGCATATGTAGTGTTAACTTCAGGACGAATTGTAATTTATAAATAGTTTCAAATATCTGGGGTTCACTCTTGCTCAGATATATCAAAATGCGAGGCCTCTATTGTAAGAGGTGGTTTGTCATAAAAAATAAAATAAAAAATGTGCAAATAAATAATTGTAAAATGAAAAAAAAAAGGACAAGTACAAGATCATCATTTTCTTCTCAAAACTACAATCTAATTGAATAAGTTGTCTAGTGATTATAAGGTGATGTTGCTTGGATCCGGTGCTTTCTCTTTTGAAGGAACCTTTGCAAAGATNAGTCTGTCATAAAATAAAAAATAAAAAAAGTGCAAATAAATAATTGTAAAATGAAAAAAAAAGGACAAGTACAAGATCATCATTTTCTTCTCAAAACTACAATCTAATTGAATAAGTTGTCTAGTGATTATAAGGTGATGTTGCTTGGATCCGGTGCTTTCTCTTTTGAAGGAACCTTTGCAAAGACCTCTTCAATGGAAGACCAGTAGGGCTGGACAATTGAGATTNTGAATAAGTTGTCTAGTGATTATAAGGTGATGTTGCTTGGATCCGGTGCTTTCTCTTTTGAAGGAACCTTTGCAAAGACCTCTTCAATGGAAGACCAGTAGGGCTGGACAATTGAGATTGCAACAATGGGGAAGGTGGGTCTGATGAACCAGATAGAGTCTTGGACTTCTCTTCCATTTCTCTACTTGCAAGCAATATGATGGCTCTGGCCTGCAATATATATAAACAGATTTATTAATTAATAATAATAGCATATATCTATTATATAAAACAATACAGATTGCAATAAATTTATTATTCGACAGTCTCAAATAGACTAATGCAACAACCATCAACATCTTTCTTAAAACAATTCACATTATACCGTGCCTTCAGATTTTACTTAGATGTAATTTGGAAACCTGATTTATTACGCTNAGACTAATGCAACAACCATCAACATCTTTCTTAAAACAATTCACATTATACCGTGCATTCAGATTTTACTTAGATGTAATTTGGAAACCTGATTTATTACGCTCGTTATGTTCGACTATTAAATGAGACCCAATTTCATCCGACAAATATTATGGATTAATTTTCTAAATTAAGTATGAATTACATTTTTCAAGGCTTTGTCGAATACACATCAGTAACTTTTGTCCAAAAAGACACTTGTGATTGGGGTAAAGTGAAACAATTCAAGTAGTTGACGGGGGCATTGTGAAAAATGCAATAATTTAAGGGAAAAAACAAAATTGAGTTCATAGTTTAGACTTAGTTGGTGAAAGTGTAATTTGCCCTCAAAAAAAAAAAAAAATCCTCCAAAATTCACCACCAGACTAAACGAGAAACGACATCACTAAACAATCTGTGAAAGGTTGTGACAAGGTGATCAGCGAGTGCGTGAATTTTCCATTAATCTGTCTTCCTAAATGTCCTCAAATGTAGAGAGAGAGAGAGAGAGAGAGACCTGAAGCTCTGTTACATCACAAACACTGACTCTTCCATCATAGAAAATGGTTAGCTGTTGCTGATGTTTTTCATTTGTACTTGCACCCATCAAATCCATTCTAAAAAAAAAAGAACACAGAGAAGCACATGGGTTAGTGATGATACTGTGTAGAATGGAGAGAGAGAGAGAGAGAGAGAGAGAGAGAGAGAGAGAGAGAGAGGACTTACATGGGTTCTTGGTGATGGTGCTGATCTTCAAAATCCGTCGACTGGAGAGAGACAGAACTGACTGAAGTTGGTACAAGACGAAGATCCAAATTACAGTTCCTCCCCATTTTCAAGGCTTTACAATTATATATAATGCAGAGAGAGAGAGAGAGAGAATGGTAATACTAGTAGTTGAAGGTAATAGGACAGAAGAATGAATGCAGCACATAAAGGGCAGTGGTGTGTATATAAAGCGGGTGGTTGTGGTGGGGTCAAGAGGCGAAGAACAACGTTTTGAAAAAAACAGTTCAAACGCGAAACGCACACGAAACAGTGGAAGGAGATACACAAAAAAATCGGCGGTTTTTGATTTAATGGGAATGTGTTTAAATAGCACGTGCTAAACGATTTTCCCCAAAAAGCGGCCACCTTTACTAGTTCCACAATCCTAATTTGCTATCATACACGTGTAATAGTCGACAAATAAAAACATAATAATTTCTTTCATCCATTTGAAAATATTTATCTTAATGGTCACACCTAATTACTATTGTCACGTAAAAAGTATCATTTATATAATATAAAATGCANAAAAACATAATAATTTCTTTCATCCATTTGAAAATATTTATCTTAATGGTCACACCGAATTACTATTGTCACGTAAGAAGTGTCATTTATATAATATAATTCAATTATCTGATACGGAATTAGTGAGTTTATATTCAATTTTAACGGGTTTAAGTGATAAACGAGTGAATCCTTTAAATCTATTATTTACACGGGTTGTTTTCAAGTGAAGTATATCAACCCGTTTATTCGTTTAAATTTTAAATAAGTATACATAAAAATTAGATCTAGAACAAGTTCAATTTTAATTTTATTGAGCTTATCAACAGTTCAACATACATAGGAGTTTAAATTTTAAATAGGCTTACATAGGAATTGGATGTTAAATTTGAAGTATGTTTTTCTGGTTTGTTTTGGTTTTTAATATTTTTGTAGTGAAATTTGATTTTTGATGGATATATGGAATGTTTGAATTTTGTGGATACGTAAATTTTTGATAATAAATGGGCCAAATGGGTCAAACTGGGATGCAATTGGGACGGGTGAAAAGGTTATCCTGTGAACAAAAAATTGACCCAAATCAACCAATTTATTTGGCGGATTACACGGGTCGGGTTGAGTAATCACCAAATAAATGGGTCATGTTAATTTTTTTGTGATTTTCACTCGTTTAATAAACAGTTCGCGTACAGGTTAAGCGATTTTTGACACGAACTAGTTTAACTTGACACGGACCCACTTAATATCAACAAGTGAATAAAATGGACCATCTCTTTCGGATAACTATCCTTCAATGTAAGATAATAATCGCCTCATGTTTAAAAGTGGGATTTACTTTGCCTACTTATTGACTTTATTAGAAGACGGTTACACTACGTAACAATACTAACGTAATGTAATCATTATAATAAATATTTACTTGCTCTATGGATCTAATTTGGTGAGTTAATTAAAAATCTAATTCAATATGATTATTAGACTAACAAAGTTCTAATATTAAATGGACCCCTCTTTCAATCCAACATCTATAGTTGGTTAGTTCTCTAGATTGAGTCTCCAAAATGAATAATGTTATTGAGACATAATTTAAATTGTCAGGGGATCTCGACATTGAATGTACTCCATTATTAATCTAATGGTAACAATGTATTAAATTCTTAAATTATGTCTCAATAACATTAATATTTTTCTCTATGTTCTTCGTTGATAGATCGCATAATGTGAATTCAAGTGGGACTCAACATATATAAGTGAGTCTTTCATTCATCAATAATAATAAAAAAAATAAAGAAAAAAAGTATTATAGATGATCTAAATCTAGATCTGAATATTTCTTATCTTAACTGAAAAATAGGATAAAATAGTAATCTTACTCACCATGTGTTGCAACACATTGTTTTAGTCCCAAATTGTGGTTGTGGTTGTTGTATTATTACTCTTTTTAGTTTGTAGCTTGTCTCAGTTGCTTCCCCCCCCCCCCCCC
>CAUOFW020004946.1:1613302-1654395 GCA_963454935.2 Ilex paraguariensis
TTCGAAAAATATCACATATAGGTGAAAAAGGCTGAAACAAGGGGTGCATAGAACCCCGAGAAATGACACATAAAAAATTGTATTTGCCACATAGATTTTTTAGTCTCAACGGAGATGACATGCTTTTAATCTGATCAGGAAGACGATTAAACATTACACACTTAATCAAATAAAAAACTAGAAATGTAATCCAAAAGCAAGTGTTTGTTCTTTGACAAATTTGTTTGTTATATTTATTATATTATCCTATTCCTACACATAATTATTTGAATAATACTCAATTTGAAGTGTTTTTAATAATATTTTGGTACTTTATTTTCTTACAATGAAGCACATTGTTACCCTTTTTTCTAATTTATGATAATATAGAAATTTGAATTTTGTTTAAATATAAATTGAGATTGCGAAGATTTTTTTGGAGGTACGGGTGCCATTTTGCCCATTTCTTTAACATAAATTATAGGGTAAATTAATTATAGGGTAAATTATACTAACATCCTCTGACATTTGACAAAATGACACGGAGACCTCTTGACATTTCTAAAATTACACGACCACCCCTTGTCGGAGTTAATAGGTAACTAGTATTAACAAAAGTGATAAAATGAATATTTTAACCCTTTAATTTAATTTAAAATCAATACATCATAAATGAAATCAATACACCTTTGTATCGAGTTTGAGAAGGCTATTTATACCTTCTATGGAAGTCATTATCACTAGTTAGTAGGCAGTAGGTAGTGTCCAATNGAGTTTGAGAAGGCTATTTATACCTTCTATGGAAGTCATTATCACTAGTTAGTAGGTAATAGGTAGTGCCCAGTCATTGGGCAGCACATCTTCCTCTTTTGCAGGGACAAAGTTCAGGCATTAAATACTCGACTTCTCGAGCATTTAATGCCCTTTCCCCTGGCTCCTGAGCATTCAATGCTCTTTTTTCAATGCACAGACATTAAATGCTTGGTCCCCAGGAGTTTTAATGCTCCTTTTTCTAGGCTTCCTAAGCCACCATGGACGTCGCATCCTTCTGAGGATCCATTGAATGCTTCTCTGGATGGCTGCATGTCAGTAGAGATATTTCTGCCAATTTACACATAATCTTGTACATTATGCCACGCATCCAACTCTCTTTGGTTGTTGGTCCTGCTTACTTTGTTATTCTGATTCCACGAGAAAGACAAGCCAATGATTCATTGTTTAACTCTGAGATTGATAGACTATAATTGTNACATTATGCCACGCATCCAACTCTCTTTGGTTGTTGGTCCTGCTTACTTTGTTATTTTGATTCCACGAGAAAGACAAGCCAATGATTCATTGTTTAACTCTGAGATTGATAGACTATAATTGTCAACGATCTTTTCTAGGAGCCGAGGTGATGTCTCCCAACATGTCCTTGGGATCCAATCGCGTGTAGGACATGGGTAAATCATTACAGAGCTTGAATGTCCTTGGTGCCGAGGACACGTGGCTTCATCCAAGAACTTGAGCATCCTCGGTGTCGAGGACACCTGGCTACATCCAAGAGCTTGAGTTTCATCAAAGATCTTGGAGTGTTTTCGATGCCGAGGGCACGTGTCAGATTCTTATCTTTCCTTAGAAGTGTCCCGTCAGACAGTAAGGTGGTGGACGGTGGAGGTAGGACTACAGTGATTAGAAGGAAATTGTGTGGTGAACTGGTGATGGTGGAACTAATTATCCTAGTTAATGATGTTTTTGATTAATTTTAACCAAAATGTAATGGTTTAATGTAATTTCATTATTNGTGTTTTCGATGCCGAGGGCACGTGTCAGATTCTTATCTTTCCTTAGAAGTGTCCCATCAGACAGTAAGGTGGTGGACGGTGGAGGTAGGACTATAGTGATTAGAAGGAAATTGTGTGGTGAACCGGTGATGGTGGAACTAATTATCCTAGTTAATGATGTTTTTGATTAATTTTAATCAAAATGTAATGGTTTAATGTAATTTCATTATTTTTTATAATTAAATAATTAATGTCTTTAAAATTATAAATTATACTAATAATTAGTGGACAAGAGTCTTAGAAATGTTAGACATGTTGTAGAGGGGTAATTTAAGAATTAGGTAAATTTTGTCTTAGTCAGACTAACGACTAGAAGACCGAAGGGATTCTTGTGTCATAATTTTTAAATCTCAGAGGTTGCCATGCAATTATATAAATATCAGGAGTCTCTGTGTCATTTGGTGTGAGTGTAATTTATCCCAAATTATACATCTTGATGTTCAAAAGAATTGGGGGTTTTCTGGTAAGCGCAATCGGGAGCTGTTCACCAAAATATTAAGGCTAAAAATTTGTGTTCTCGAGTAGATTAGGGATAAAAATTTGTGTTCTTGAGGTGATTAGGGCCACAACATGAAGAATAAGTGGCTTGGTGATGATGGGAGATATGCAATTATTACAGTAAGTTTCAATTCTTTGAATTGTGCATGTGTGTGTTTTGTTCATTTGATTCGTGCATCTACATTGTGTTTCGCTTTGTATTTGTGTGGTATTTGTGTTTGTATTTGTGTTGTATTTAACTTGTGTGGGTGCCAAAGTTAGGGATTTTTTGTTGAAGTTCTGTGAATAAATTATCAATTCTGCTATTTGGACCTAATTTGTTATCATAATTTGCTCATCTAATTCATCGCAACTACTGGATTGATACTGGATTGATAGCGGGTCCAACAAATACTGGATTTAACAGTCAATCTAATGGTTATGAGTGATTAGGTCAATAAATTAAGTTGAAGTAGCATTGTCATAAAGTATGAGTATGGTCTTTGGAATTCTTGCTGTCTAATGATTGGGTAAGATGTGGTTGTTTACTGAGAGACACACTTATTTTTTACTGATTTGTTAATAATGTGTCCTATGTGGGGAGTTTGTCTAGAAAAGTTGGCCCTCCCAAGTTCCAATAATAAAGTACGGCTTTTAAACTGGATCTGTAAGTATCAATGTGTCTGTACGATTAATGTTTTATGTGGCTCGTGGTTAGAGATACACTTCCTACAAAGATGTTTTTACTGGCATGGATATAGATTCCAAACCCATATGTTGTTATAAGAAGAAGATAAATCATAGTTCTCAAATTCTCCATGTGTAAAATAGTTTGAAGTACTATCAAGGGGTCTACCTTAGGTTTTGAGGTTTAGATGTTGATATTGTAAGATGGTTTAACCAGAACCATGAATTGCAACCGATGCAAAAAAGAAAAGAAAGAAGGTGCAGTAAAAAAATTGATTTGGGTCCGTAGAAATGAGTGCTATTTATCAAGGAATAACCCAAAGCGCTGGTCAACGCAAGGAACTTAGTAGACTGAGTAGGCTTCGTATTGTTGTTAGCATAGTAGTTGGTTTTATATTCTCTGCCTTGTAGGTATTTTCTTCAACCAGCCAAAAAAAAAAAAAACCCGAGTTCTCATAGAATCATTGAAAAGCAATTATTCTAAATTGATATTATTCAATCGTGATACCAGGTAGTGTTTGTCTTTATAAACAAATGTAGGCTTAAAATATTGTAGAACTAAAATGAGATGGATCTTGAGTATCGATTGGCAAAATATAACCATGATAAATCAAGCTAGAAGAGTAACTATCTAGTGTTAGGGTTCACTTTAATAAATTTGCTGGCAAACCTTAATTGGAATATTAGAAGTGGCGCAAGGTTCATAAATCAATATTGGCTTATTAGACAATGAGATAGTTTGATCTTAGAAAAATGAGCGCTTTTGTTTGGATNTTAGAAGTGGCGCAAGGTTCATAAATCAATATTGGCTTATTAGACAATGAGATAGTCTGATCTTAGAAAAATGAGCGCTTTTGTTTGGATTTGGATTTGGATTTGGATTTGGATTTTACCAAATGTCTGCCTTTACATTTGAAGCATAGGTGTTAGGATAGGTTATTAATCAAGTGTGGGACTGGTAAATATAAGCAAGCCACATCTAAAAGAAGTTAATTTTGTTTAGTTTGATTTCATGAACATAGAAGGCCTTGATCAACTTGTAGCAATTAGTGAGCAAATTTGTAGTACAATTCCATGAATATGTATATATATACTACTTATCAATGTCAGCATCTATGCAAAAGTTTTGAATTCTTGTTTTATCCTTCATTATTATTATAAAGTTGATTATACCCACAAATTTACTTTCATCCAATGTATAATGTGTTCCATACCTATTAGACTTCTAAGTTCTTTTAAACTCTTATTTTCATTTATTGGTTGTATACTTACATACAATTTCTATATCTATATCTATTTATATGAAAAAATAAAATTCAATCTATATTTTGTTATTATACACATGTTCTTGGCAAATTGAATTTTACTATCAAATACATGTCATATTTAATTTTTTTTATATGCAACAATATTTTAATATTATAATACAACCAATAGTTTATAATTTAATCAATCTCTCTCACAATAAAATATAATAATATATTTAGATGTACAAATACTAAAGAATGACAATTTTACAATATAACTTCACTACAAAAAAAAGCGGAAATGTTTAAAGAAGTGGAGAGATATCTAAAAAAATGACAAATTAAGTATTCAAAGAGGAGTAGTGTAGGTCAATAATTAAGTTTAGTAATATTTAATATAAGATTTAATTATTTGATACATACTTTATTATTCAAATAACTGACAAATATGAGTTAATTTTTTATAAAAAAATATTATTTAAATATATTCACGTGTAATAATGGATTTTCTCACTGAATTTTTTAGCTTCCGGTTAGCTCATGGTTCCATATCTTTTTCAATTTACTCTTTTCATGATATTATTAGTTCCATGACCATGATTTTGATATTTCCCTTATGTAGTGAGGCGATTGAAGTAGTATTATTACCGTATTTAAGCCATCCCCCCCTTCCTCCCACGGGGATGTTATGATGATGCTTATGCTATGTTACGTAATATCTAGGGTTCTTTAATGCCAATTTGATACAAGTCACTAAGTTTTTTCTGCTCATTCGATGGGGGGAACTCCACGATTTGGATCCTATCTTCTAGAGCAATATTACCATTGTATCTCATTAGAGTTAGTTTTCCTCACCAAGGGGCAATGATGGGGATCGAAAGATAATTGGGTAGATGATGTAATTCATTTGGCTATTTACTTATTTAGTATCTTTATTTTAATAGTAGGGGAGTGTTAGAAGTTTTGATCTTAGGGTTTGAGTCTTGTAAAAAGATGTTAATGTATTGACTCTAAGAAGGTAAACTAGAATTGTTGATTGACTGAGAAATCGAGTAATGAATGCTTCCCCTTAATTTGTTATAAGGGTAATTTACAATTTACACATTTAAGGTATGCATATTATTTAAATTTGGTCTTTGAATTTTCAATAACAATTATATCTTTAAAGTTTTAACCGAGTTTCAATCTAGTCCTCCAATCTAAATCTATTACTTTGTTTCGGCGGAAAGATGTCAGAGGACTAGCCCATATAAGTATATTTGTCCAATAAAAAAATATCTCTCAAATACATTGATATTTCTTTGTTTGTCGCACAATATCTCTCAAATTCTCACACTATATTTTCTTCATTTTTTAACTCAAAATTAGATGACATAAAGTAAGACTTTCTAGCCTACATATAACAGATTTTTCATCAGACAAATATACTCATTTGCCCAAGTGATGGAAGATCATTCCGTCATAATAAATTGGTGAATTTTGATGTAAAGACTAATTGAAACTAAATTTACACTCTAAGGACTTGATTGTTGCAATTGGAACTTCAAAAACCAAATAGGAATTAGGTCCATACTTTGAGGGTGTAAAATGTAATTTACCCTTCTTGTAATTTCATTTATTTCTTCTTTAATTCTTTCCTCTTCTTTAATTCTTCTTGTTGTGCTCCTTTATTCCCTAAATTCATCTTCCCGATTTGCATCCCCTTAGCTTAAAACAATATTTTGTTGAATTGATTCTATAAATGAAAAAACAATAATTATAATGAACGTTGAGATTGATAAGAAAATGGTTAGTATATAATTTTTCATTGATAGGGGATGCACATACTCTTTTGCCATGTGCATTTTCCTACCGTGCTTCATGGGTCACGACAACATCATTTGTCGTGCATGCAACAAGGAAGTTTGTAATTTCACAGTTGCAGCTCTCAAGGGCAACATAATATAATCTCACATCTTGGATTGCACTTTGTTTTAGGTGATTTCACATCTTTTAGGTTATGTCTCTCATCTATTAGGTTATGCCCTTCCTTGTATTTGACATACCTTTGTGAGTTACCATTGATTTGTTTCATTTTATTGTTCTTTATTATGGTTGAGATTTCATGGCATTTTAAAGTGTAACTATAAAAGGAAAACCTAAGATGACCGTAGTCCATGCCTCTTATCCCCCTACTCCTACGTGTGAGTCATGTAACCATTTCCTCATATACCTTGACTAAAGAAAATTAATATTGGAAAGAAGGAACATATTATTTTATGATGCCTTGCCCACAGCTAACATGGTTGTATGCAAATGTGCAGAAATTACGCGTCTCATTATTATGCTCACTCGTGTGGATTGTCCAAGGCAAGCCTAACTCATAATTTGACACAGTGGTAGCTCCAGATTGGTTTGTAAACTTCAATAAAATCTCTGACGTCCTGAAAACTACACCAAAATTATATCAAGCAAAAATATTACACAAGGATTCAAGCAGGGACCTATGTTGAGCATTGTAAAAGCAAATCTTGCTTTTGTTGGAGAAGGTATGAATGTGAAATATTATTACTAACAACAATGATACATGCTATCACCTTTGCATCAGCCAAAGTAAGCATTTTTCATTCATCATTAACAGAAAGAATGTTCTTGTTCATACAATGTTATATTGGTAAACAAGAAGAGTAAATGTGCATTCCCTCAATGAGTCATTACAAGTGGCAACAAAGATTTCGGCCACTTGCATCACATTGGTAATGAAGGAACGCATTTGTTTTATCGGAATTTTGTATATATGCACCACCTAATAACAATAAATTGTATCATCATCTACAAATTATATTCATCATGAATAGAACTAACTTGCATAATCTAGACCTAATGTGTTGATCGNGGAACGCATTTGTTTTATCGGAATTTTGTATATATGCACCACCTAATAACAATAAACTGTATCATCATCTACAAATTATATTCATCATGAATAGAACTAACTTGCATAATCTAGACCTAATGTGTTGATTGGGATTAGAGGCAAACATATATAGTTTTATTAATGCTCATAAAGGGGTAAAAAAACTACAATTTGTACCTTTTTTTTGATAATGCCTAAATGAAGATGACTTCATTGGAAAACACACAACATTCAGATACTGCCTTCAAATACCATGCCCTCTATGTTTATCTGTTGATTAGATATTAAGAAAGTTGAAACATGTATTTTGATATTTTTTTAAACTCGTTGGGGCTTATATTTTGACAAATTAATGAATTCCTTTATTTTAATCCATTAGGCTTATCGGATGTTATTTCATAATTTTGTTACCTACTATTGATCTAAAGTATTGCACCTGTCTCCCACAAATATTCGTCCCAAGTTAATGATAGAAGAATACCACTTTCAGAAATTTGTCATTTGTGCATTTTTTTTTTTTGATTTTAGGCTAGCCTTTTTGAAAAGCTTTCGAGGGACCTGCAACCCCTAGTTGGCAATGTGGGTGATGGATAATGTGTAACCCGCAACCCCTAATTGGCCATTAACCCTAAAAAGTCCCATTTCTTTGATTGTGACTTATATATAAATACATGTAAATTCATGTAAAACTAATTGACAAAGAAGTAAAAAATGCTTTCTCATTACCTATTTTAACCAATAGACACAGATAGAGAGTGCCGTTGAAGTTTTAAATAACACTGGGAGTTTGTTTGGAATTTTTCCTTATATTTGTTTGCTTTTGGGTGTCAAGTAGTAGATTAGAGTTTAATACCACATGAAGTTAGTGATGTGTTAGGTAGAGAAGAGGGGAAAAAGGTTGAAGCATTAATGGCCAAATTTGGTTTCCGTGGAACATTTGTCAAATTATTTATTATGCTATTAAACCCTTTCTCGCCATATATTTTAGTTAATGGACCCCCTAAAGCTAAATCTACTGCCTTTTTTTTTGGTGGGATGCAATAGGGGCCTGATTTCTCCTTAATATAATCATCAGAAGTTGGAAGGTAGTGAATAATAACCTGAAAGACCATTGGCAAGAAAGCATCGTATTGTTATTCAAATAAGTGGATACCCAAAACCTATTTTGCATTTGCTATTTGCTGATCATTCTGTCTTGATTGTGGTAAGTTTCATTGAAAATGTTACTTGATCTTGAATTTTTCTTAGCGTGTTTGGGCAAATGTCAAGTTATTAATCATGCCTGGCCTAGGTTTTTTTCTTGATATATCAATAGTTATTTGTAAGAATTATATTTGAAATTCTGGGGATCAATCTACCGGGCTAATATTTTGGCATGCATATAAAATGTAAAATCAAAGAAAACTTTCTTTGCATTTGTAAGCATTTCAGTGGCTTCAATCATGGACTAGCATGGTTTAATCATTTCTTGAGATTAAATTAATAAGCATTAGAGGAATGTCTTATTCGAGGGCATTAAGAAGGACATGGAATGCTCTGGTGTGTGGGGATAGTGAACGTCTTCTTAAAGGCATCAGAGGCTTGGGCTTGAAAAATTCTTTTAGATAACAATGCTTTGTGGTCTAAGGCAGTCTTGTGAGAATGCCTACCTGTTTTTAATTTCTAATGTCAAAGTGTCAAATAGATATTCTTGGCCTTTTTGAGATTTTGATATTTGTTAATGCGAGTAACATTAGGTCTTGTGGGTGAGAATGGTTATAGGTTTTTGGGTTGACTAGTTGGAAAGTCTTCCTTTTGACAAATGTCCTAATACTGATTGAAATTTTAGTAGTCACGTCTGCATTTGTAAGTATAAAGAACGGGATACCCAAAACCTTAAGAGTTGGTTTGACAAGATCATTATAGAAGAATTACTTTGATTCATATCTGTAGCTTGAAAATTCTTGATTATTTATGAAAATTCTTGTGTAGCGGTAGCAGATTCTTGTTAGATGTGCTACTCTATTACATAAGAAAACGGGGTGCAAATTTAAGCTACTTGTTGTAATGAGCAGGGGCCTTTTTTTTTAAACTGGATTTGAGAGCATCTATGTTTCTCTAAGATTGATATTTCATGTGGCTCTTGATTAGAGATACACTTCGTAGAATGTTGTTGGCATGAATACAGATTCCCAGTCCATTTGTGGTGATAAGGACAAAGAAAAATCCACACAATTTATTGTAAAATGACATTTTTGAAGTGTTTTAAGGTGATGCATATGACATGCTAGGTTGCAATATATCTAGCGTGTTCCTTGTGCTAGTGTGATCTAAGTTGCTAAGATGTTCTGTTCTATTGCCACTGATTGAGGGGATGAACATGTACTCTCCCTTTTTACCAATAATGCTGTTTTATACATGTGTGATAAGAGAGGAGCATTCTTTCTATTGTGATGAATGAAACATACCCACTGTGAATGTTGCAAATGTGCCCCAGCCTATATCATTATGCCAATTGTTAGTAATAATAGTCATGTCCATATCATCTCCGAGAAAAGCAAGATTTGTTTTTCTTCCTTATTAAAAATATGCTTGATGTATGTGCCTAGGTTAATCCTCATGTAGTATTTTTGTTTGCTATAATTTGGTGTAGCTTTCACAGGGTCAGAGATTTTATTGAAGTTTGTCAGATTGTGAGTCAAAATTGCCTTGAACAATCCACACAAGAGTGAGGATAATAATGAGGCTCATAATTTTCTGCACGTTGGCATACAAACTCAGTAGTTTTGGACAAAAACATTTTAAAATATAAGTTGCCTTATTTGAATTCTAGTTTTGTTTAGTCGGTATGAGGAGATGGTTTCACATTTTTTTTTGAATTAAAACACACACCTAGGCGAAGGGTATAAGGAATCGAACCCACAACCGACCACGGGTCAGAATGTTTGCAATTTGTCCCAATGCCACTAGTTTATCTCATGTATTGCTTTTAGTGTTTCATTTTTTAAACTCCCTAAAATCTCAACCACAAGGAAGAAGTAAAAGCAAGCTGAAATAAATTGATGGTAACTCATAGAGGTGTTAAATATGAATAAGCAACTGAAGACATAACGTCTAGCAGGGGGTAAAGTGCAATGCAACTACTAGTTGTTAGATTTGACCATATAATGTGCTTGACAGTTGCTATTGTGAAAATACAAATTCCGTAGGTATTGAACAGCAAAAATGCCACTGTCATGATGAAACACTACTAGGAAAAAAACACTTGGCAAAAGAATCTGCCAAAACCCTGAGCTATGTTGTAGAAGTCATCCTTAGGGGTGTGCCTAGGCTCGAGGTGACTCAGGTGAGGCAACTTAGATGAGGTGCATTCCTTGAGCAATGAGCATTAAGCTCAAGGTGTCGAGGCGTCCATTTTTTTATTTTTTTCTTTTGTCTTGATATAAGTACCATATACCTAGGTTTGAGATGTTGGTTTTTTTTTTTTGACATAATTGATCCCATTCTTTAGAAGATATTGATGAAAGCAATGGGTAGTTCTTGAGAGAATGGATGCAAAATTATCTGAAGATGATGAGTTTGTGTTTTATAATAATTGTCCTTTAAATATCCAAGTGATAAATGATTGAAAATGAGTGGAGAAGTTTTCATGGTTCATATATTAGTTTGGGAGGTTATGCAACCCCGCACTCATTACATAAAAAATAGAGAAAAGCATCAGAAGACAATTACCAAAAGTAAAAATTAAATCTTGCCCAAACCTTCCAAAAGTACAAGTCCAATGCCATGTTAAAGCATCTAACTCAAAACCAATTGACAAAGAGTGGGGAGGCTCACAAGACTCATTTTTTAGTTTGGAAGGTGTTCTTTTACTATAGTACAAGCTCTAACCTCTTTGACGAAAGGGTGATTTTTCTTGAGCTTCCAGGGTAGGAGAAAGTGCTTAGCGAACTAAATCAACATCAACTTCTACTACAACAATCAGGATGGTTATACTCAATACAGAGACAGTTTCTGATACAGAAGAGCAGTAAGATGTCGAGGGATATAAATCCAACAATGATGAAGATGATTTGCTTGAAAATCAGGATGACTGTTAAGTCCTTATGATAGGTAGAAGCCTGAACTGAATGCTTAGTTCTTATAACAAATTTGACTTATATGNCTTGAAAATCAGGATGACTGTTAAGTCCTTATGATAGGTAGAAGCCTGAACTGAATGCTTAGTTCTTATAACAAATTTGACTTATATGTGTTCAAATGCTAAGAACGCATGTATCTATTGACGTTTGATGAAATTCGAATATTTAGATTTATAATTTTGGAGCTTAGTTGTGACTTGAAGGTTTTTGTGCCTAGATTAAAAGATTTGTCAATAATATATTTTCCTGTTATTTACAATGTTCATCTGGCTTCAATGAAGCCCTTGCCTTGCAACTCGCCTTTTTGCCTAAGGTACAGGAGACCCGTACAGCTCATTCCGCTGCATTTAGAACTAATCTGTGCTCAAAATGACTTCATAGCAAAATATAATCACTAGAACATTTGTTTGTTTTCTTCTTTTTTGTGTGTTATTCTGTCTTATATTGCTAGAGTTCAAATCAGCAAGAGTTGCTATCAAGCTAAGGTGTCTAGAAAATTGTCTCAAAAGTTGAGTCAAGTCAGATTGGCATCACCTAGGACGGAAATAATTTTTTTAAAGATCATAATCTTACATCTGCATTACACATGGACCTTGAGTTTTTGATTACATTGGGATGAGCAGAAATTTATTATTTTTGAATATTTTTCACACACAAAAATGCTGAGCTTGTTTTTTTCGGTTCCAAACTCAACCTAACTCAACAAACCCTTTATCCCAACTGTTTGGGGTTGGCCAGATGAATCATATTTCTCCATTGTGCTCTTTCAAGGGTATTTTCTGTCAAAACCGTGGGTTATCTTATCCTTTTTAATTATATCTTTCAAAGTTTATTTTGGCCAATCTCTACTTCTCGCATTGCCATTGATATGTATCAAATCACTCTTCTTCTATGGTGCATTACCAGGTCTTCTGTAAACTTGTCCAAGCATCTAAGTTTTTTTTTTTTTTTTTGGTTTTTTTCCGGTACCAAACCATCTAAGTTGGTTCTCTTAATTTATCTTCTATTGAAGGCCCTTATACAACTTCACGACTATACTCATCTTTTAGAAGGCGGTATGTAGGGTTGGATAAGAAACCTAGCATGGTCAATTCTTTGGGCATTGTGTGCATTTAGTGTTTGTTAAACTCTGTTTTTTGTAATTAGGTGGTTGGTGGTGCTTACTAGAATTGCAATTTGACTTAAGTTGTGTATTTGTATATGACAGGATATCAACCAAGAAGTCTAAGTACATGCTCCATGTGATAGAAGAGCATTGCCTTGCTTTGAAATCCAAGATGCACCTTTACTTGCTTCCCCTTTTGGACACATTCATTTTTTAGCAATCACTGGAGAAGAATTTATGCATTTCCTCTTATGTCTGCAATTGTAACCCGTATGCATGTTTACGTTTTGCCGTAGTTTTTTTTGTCCCAACTTGCTATTTGCGAGGTTGCCGAGGTGTATGTATATGTTATATACGAATGCTAGTATTTTATTCAGCTTCACTAGACTGCTGTGGATTGTTTGTTATAGTTGTAAAATGATATATTACACACACACACACACACACACAATCCTTGAAGGAAGGGTATTTTTGCACAGGTTAATGGGGACATTGGAACAACATACAGAAGCCAGGAATAAGTTGTGCAAGATCTAGAGAATTATGAGTGTGGCAAGCCAAAANACTTGCTATTTGCGAGGTTGCCGAGGTGTATGTATATGTTATATACGAATGCTAGTATTTTATTCAACTTCACTAGACTGCTGTGGATTGTTTGTTATAGTTGTAAAATGATATATTACACACACACACACACACAATCCTTGAAGGAAGGGTATTTTTGCACAGGTTAATGGGGACATTGGAACAACATAGAGAAGCCAGGAATAAGTTGTGCAAGATCTAGAGAATTATGAGTGTGGCAAGCCAAAAGAGGAAAAGATTAACTTCATAAAATGTATGTTTCTTCCATTCTTATTTTGTTGTGATCTACATTTTATGCTAACTCATTATTTTCACCCCTTTCTTGATTTGCAAGTCTTCAGGGGGATGTAAATGTATTTTGTCCCCTTCTCTCTGTACACAGTCAATGATTGTGTCCATTTTGTATGATGGGGTCTCAGAAATCACAGCCCAAGCCCAACGTATGTAAGGTTATTGGGTCTGGTGTTTAGAGTAGGCTTGGTAGACTGGACTGTCTAATCAAAGAGAAAAAGAAGAAGATAAGTGGTTCACCTCAACCAATAGATCGCGGCTACGATCACTATAATAGAGTTTCTTGCTCCTTAATGCTGTATATTAAGGCTCTGNGTATGTAAAGTTATTGGGTCTGGTGTTTAGAGTAGGCTTGGTAGACTGGACTGTCTAATCAAAGAGAAAAAGAAGAAGATAAGTGGTTAACCTCAACCAATAGATCGAGGCTACGATCACTATAATAGAGTTTCTTGCTCCTTAATGCTGTATATTAAGGCTCTGATGTATACAGGCTGGATTCAGGCGCTAGGCCTTCACAGGGGTTGGTGTTTCGCTTATAGAATGGACGTGACTCATCAATGCTCTTTGGGAATGCCCTTTTTGTAGGGCACTATTCTATTTATATATGGGTTTTCTCTCTTTGTGGTTTCTGACGGTTTCTTCTACCTTTTACCGATCCTGTGGGGACCTCCTGTCATTGGCGTGCAAAAGCCTTTCCTGGGCGGCGCCACTGCACCCACGATCTTTGGAGCGTTATGCTCCACCATCTTCTGCGTGTTGGNGGGGGTTGGTGTTTCGCTTATAGAATGGACGTGGCACATCAATGCTCTTTGGGAATGCCCTTTTTGTAGGGCACTATTCTATTTATATATGAGTTTTCTCTCTTTGTGGTTTCTGACGGTTTCTTCTACCTTTTACCGATCTTGTGGGGACCTCCTGTCATTGGTGTGCAAAAGCCTTTTCTGGGCGGCGCCACTGCACCCACGATCTCTGGAGCATTATGCTCCACCATCTTTTGCGTGTTGGAGGATGTAGCTGTCGTAGGTTTCAGAGATGGTCCCCCTGTCCTCTGGACGCGTGGCACAGTGGGACGACTTCGAGGCAGAATTTCGATTTCTTCTCTTTAGACTGTTCTTTAGCTGGTATCTGATTGGGCTGGGGTTGGACCACTGCCCCTTGGGTGCCCGTCGGGGCTTGTTTTTTCAGCTCTTTGTCTTGGGTTACTAGGAGGCGCTCTCGGTTGGGTCAATGGACTTTCCTCTAGTTCCTCATGACTTTTTGGGCTTCGGGCTTGTTGGTGGCCCATGGCCAGAATTTTACCCTTATCAGTTGCCCCTAACTCTTGATCACGAGGATAATATCATCTCTGACTTGGGGTTAAAGATGTCCTTTCCGAATTCCTCATTATTCTTACATGGCAGGGAAGTCCGACAGTTGGTTTTGATATGATTTGGGCTGCACTGGTATCTATCAGTTATAATGGCTTGTATACGTGTCACCAGCGGGCAAGCTGAGCAGTGCAGGTTCTTTGGCGTGTCCTGTTGCCTGCCTGTCGCAGCTTTAAATGCTGTGTATAAGAGGGGGAAGACTTCCTGCCTTTCCCACTTTACACTCCTCTCCTTTTTACGTCCTGTTCCTGGCTTCTTGACGACTCAGGGTTTTCGTGCTCCCAGTTCTTGCCTGCTTCTAGCGTTCTACTAGGTACGTCTTTCTTCCCTTGTTCTCTTTTCTGTTCGGTCTGGATCCTTTCAACCCTCCCTGGTGGGGGGTTTTGGGTTTCGTTTCCTGATTTGGAGATTCAATTATTTTAGGAGTCACTCCAACGACCTCTCTTGTCTTCCACAATTTGTAGACTGCTCTTCCTCAGGATATCCTTTCTTAGGAATTGGTGCTTGAGACCGTTGTTCTTGACGGACTGTGCCTTGCATTTGTCTTCTCTGCATTCTGGCTTGTCAGTTNCTTCAACCCTCCCTGGTGGGGTTTTGGGTTTCGTTTCCTGATTTGGAGATTCAATTATTTTAGGAGTCACTCCAACGACCTCTCTTGTCTTCCACAATTTGTAGACTGCTCTTCCTCAGGATATCCTTTCTTAGGAATTGGTGCTTGAGACCGTTGTTCTTGACGGACTGTGGCTTGCATTTGTCTTCTCTGCATTCTGGCTTGTCAGTTGAAACTGTGATGGGGAGATTTGTCGTTACTTCTTCTGAGTCAGGTTCCGAGGGTCTGGTTAGTGAGGAGGTTTGGGAAAACACCTCTGGCTCTCTCAGAGATCATTCTTTTACTACCGGCGAGGTGGCCTCTGGGTTTGTCCTTAGGGTTTCCTCTTCGACCTCCCCCGTCGAGGCTCGCCCTCTTTCATCTTTAGCCCCCACTGCCTTTTCTAGGTTGAGGAAGGGGAGGGCTAAACCAGTACCACCCTNCCTTGCATTTGTCTTCTCTGCATTCTGGCTTGTCAGTTGAAACTGTGATGGGGAGATTTGTTGTTACTTCTTCTGAGTCAGGTTCCGAGGGTCTGGTTAGTGAGGAGGTTTGGGAAAGTACCTCTGGCTCTCTCAGAGATCATTCTTTTACTACCGGCGAGGCGGCCTTTGGGTCTGTCCTTAGGGTTTCCTCTTCGACCTCCCCCGTCGAGGCTCGCCCCCTTTCATCTCTAGCCCCCACTGCCTTTTCTAGGTTGAGGAAGGGGAGGGCTAAACCAGTACCACCCTCCATTTCTAGGGAAAGAGTTTGTCAAGATCATTCCGACCTGACTTGTTGTACGGAAGAGACCCCTAGTTGCCTCGATGATGACAATCTAAAGGAACTGAGGCGAGAGTATCATTTTCTTGACTCCGTGGAGTTGCATTCGCCTGAAAAACACGAAAGGTGTAATTCTTCGCTTCCTGGGTTGACCGCTTCTTTGAATCAGCGTTTCGGGCTGGTCTTCGATTCCCTGTTCATCATTTTATCCAAAANATTGCATTTGCCTGAAAAACACGAAAGGTGTAATTCTTCGCTTCCTGGGTTGACCTGCTTCTTTGAATCAGCGTTTTGGGCTGGTTTTCGATTTCCTGTTCATCATTTTATCCAAAATGTCCTTGATTTCTATAATATTTGTCCAGCCCGACTTTCTCCCAACGGTTGGGGCCTCCTAGTCAGCTTCCTCGTCCATTGGTTCAAGAGTGGGAACGACTCTTCTTACTCCATTCGAGAGTTTGCTTCCTTCTTCCAGCTGAAGTATTCTCCCTCGTTAGGTTTCTTGTACTTTGTCAAGAGAGTAAAGACGAAGTCTCTAATTTCCAGGGTACCTTTTTTTAACAAGGGGTGGAAGCCAAAAATTTTCTTCATTATAGGAGACTCCTGGGAGTTGTCGGGGGAGCCTGGTGACGTTCCTTGTATCCCCCGGGTTTGGGGGGTCCCAAGGAATACACGTAAGGCTGTCTTGCCAATTATGAGTTCTTTCTTTGTTCTTATTCTGTTGTCTGAATTAACGATCTGACCTGATTTGCAGATTTTTGTTCAAAGCTTAACGAGGAGGAGACCGCTCAAGTTGATAGGGCGGCTTTGGGGTTGCAATCATTCTTCGACTTGGTGACTGACCAGAATCTTGCTGTATACGAGCTAGGGCTTGCCGTTGACTAGGCCCTGTGGTTGCATTATCATTTGATACTGAGTAGTCCGACCTTATGGATCAAGACCTGATCATGTCGATGTTCTCTGATATTGAACAGTCGAGGAAGAGGAGGAAACTGGTGAAGGGGCCACGACCACCCTCCAAGGAGGCATCGATTTTCTGGTCGACATTCATTCCCTCAGAGTAGACGCCCGAGGACCCTCCTTCTCATGGGGATACTATTGTGTCCACGTCTCTTCCCGAGCTTCCCAAGGGTCATACTCACTCGGAGGGGGCCACAACAGGCAAGCTTTGGGGCGAGGCTTCCCATCCTCCCGGGAAGGTGGCTTCTCAGAAGGGCTAAAAGGGGGAGCCCGTCCTTCCAAAGTCCAAGGTGTAGGGGAGCAGTTTCCTTAGTGATCCTGAGGCCGCGGTAACTACCTTGTCCGACCTGATCTCCACGTCGGATCCTAGGGCGGCTATGTAGGTTTACTTTAAGAGGAAGGTTCATCATACCATCCAAGGCTTGGCTGAGGTGGCCGTTATTGTTATTTCTCTCAGTTTTTGAATTCACTGTTCGTTTCATATGCTAACCTACCTCTTTGTTGCATATTATTTTTTATTTATTTTTTTTAGTCACTTGCTTGTGTGAAGATGCTGGATTTTCACCACGAGCAGGATCTCCAGAAGGCTAAAGAGGCCCTCGACACCATGAGAGTCAGCAGGGATAACGCTAAGGGGAAGGTGAGGATTCTGGCGAGCAAGGCTACTGAGTTGAAGAGGATCAACGATGAACTAGACGCCTATCACCAGGACTTCATAAAGCTATCGGACGCCCGAGCGAAGGATCGAGAAGCCAAGCTCAAAGCCAAGGATGCGGAGCTGGCGTTCTTAAAAGCCAAAGTGTTTGATCTTTTGAAGGAAAACGCTTCACCCTTTGTGAAGGGGTTCCTGAACTGTTTTGACCAAGTTGGCGACGCTTATCCTAACCTTGACTTGGACTCAATCCGACCACAGCTCGATTTCAAGAAAAGATCCGAGGTGTCCAAAGATGCTGAGGCGTCTCGTACCAAGACAGAGTCCATGCCCGAAGTGGAAGTTGCTGGAGTGGGAATTGTTGGTGGTGAGGAAGTTGCCCCTTGACGTTGGCTACTGATGACTTCTTCTTTCCCCCTTGTCCCTTTTCTTTTTTGATGGTCATGTAATCCTGTGGATGACACATTCCTATATTTCTCAAACATTTTGTTGCTAGTTTCCTTTTTTCTAAGGATGAATTGTTTAGTCCCGAAGTGCCGGGGGTTTGGTCTTGGATATACCCTTGTAAGTTTTGTTGTTGTCCGTGAAACTTCGATCTCTGGGGTCAAGTTGTCTTCTGGTAGTTATGATGAATGAATTCGTGGATTTTTGAGCTGTCCCGAACTTGAACCCTGCCACGTATCTCGCTTTGGTTTTGCAGGCTGTTTGGGTCTTTTCACTTTCCTTTTCGTGTATTCCAGACGTGACGGTTTCGCCCGTTTTAGATCGTGCGCCATCAGGGGAGGTAAGTGGCTCTTCGAACGTGGTGCCTTGAAGACCTCTCTATTTTGCCACGCGTCTTTCTCATTAAATGCGAGGGACATGCATTAACTTCATTCGGCGAAAGCAGCGGGTGTGAGCCTGTGGGACCTATAAGTACATCCCCAAGGAATGATCGTCTTTCTCTGGATGCCAAAAAGAGAATCCTTGTCCTCCTTTATTAGTGTGCTATCTCCTTTTTTCGATTTCTTTGTCCCTTGCTCCCATGGCTAAAACTCCTTCACCACGCGAAATAATGCGACGGCTCTTTCCTGACATCGAAGTCAGTGAAGCTGGGGATGAAGAGGCTCAATCTCTTGTTAGGTGTTTCAACTTCCCTCCTGGGGTGGTTGTACACCCTGCCGACTTGCGTCGGTTCCATTCCTTAGTTAAGGGTAAAGTCTGTTTCTTCGAGGCTCCTTTTCTGCTAGGGCTTCGCTTTCCACTTCTCTCTTTCATACGAGAAGTTCTGTATTTCTTCAGCTTTTGCCCAACTATGCTTCTTCCGGCGGCCTAGGCAACCTTGCTGGCTTTCTTAGCTACGTGGGGAAAGCTATTTTCCTAGTCTAGGGCCACTATATCGAAATTTCTTCACTTCTACCGTTTCGAGGAGGTTTTTGAGTTTTATCACTTCATTCCTAAATGGGCGGGTGAAGTTTCTATCCTAGACCTCCCTCTAGAGTTGGAAGGATGGAGGAGAGGATACTTCTTTGTCTCTGGGGATGGCTGGGAGTATGGGGCCATTTTTTCGGCATCCATGAGGGTTCTTACAAATTGGGGTAACGCAGGAATCTGGGTGAGTCCTTGCTAGCCCGCAACTTTTTTTACTGTTTCTCTTAGTCTCCTTTGGTGGTAATGTCCTCTGTATATCATTCTTTATATGTTTTGCTTGTTTTTATAGACGAGCTCCCACCTTTGTCTAGGGAAGAATTGACTTGGGTTAATCAGGCCCGCGCTTGCCTGTCATTTTCATATGCTGAGCTGATGCGCCATGAGCTGCCTTTCTTGCCAAGCGGCTGTGTGTATTCGACGTTCCGCCTAAATTGCCTTGCTCATATTCTTGTTTAGAAACTCATCCCCTTCCGCGTTTTGCTTGTGTAGTTCCTTCATACCTGGTTACCCAATAGACTACGATACTAGAACAAGTGGGTCAAAGAAGGCGGACCAAGAGTTCAGAATCTACGGCGAAAAGGGGTAGGTTTGGGGATATCAGCTCAGTTTCCCCATTAGGTGTCGGCATCAGCCCGGGGGCTTTGGACGTTGATGGCGATGTTTCAGTGTCTTTGTCAACTCCGAGCTTTCTGCCTGCTCAGGCTGGGGGAGCCACTAGGCCCTAGCCCACGTCTGCTGCCACGGTTGGGACCATTGTGGGAAGTTCGGTGACTGGTCTAGTTCGGTTTGGTTCTTCTTAGGCAGAAGGGTTGGTTCTAGCTTGGGACGAGCTCAATCTTCCTCGAACGTTGATCTTAAGGGGAACCTGCTAAGAAACGTGGGCCTGAACAGTCGGGCATTGATGGAATTAATCCCTTAGGCCGACCTGAGGCGTTCTGTGGAACTCCCGTTTCAGACCCGAAGTCGGGAAGCACTTCACGCCCTTCTTGAGGCAAGTGTCGCCTTCCCTTGTATTCCTCATTGTCTTTGGGTTTTGCAGCGTTTTGATTCTTTCCTTTGTTTATAGGTGGCGATACATGTTTGTGCACTTGGGAGGGAGATTTTCATTACGAGGGGCGACGTTCAGCGGAAGGGGGCCGAGCTCCAGGAGGCTTGTCAGCGAAACTCTGAGCTCCTGAGCTAGGGTTTGGCCACTGAGAAAGAGTTGGAGCAAGTTCTTACTCAGCGGGCTCAGAGTTTTCGACAACTGATTGCCAATACTTCCTCCGAAGTGTCCCTCTAGGATGAACTGGCTCGCGTTAAGGAGGATTGTGATGCTCAGATGGAGAACCTACTGGATTCTTCCATCTCTCAAACTGTACTATTGGAGCAGTTGAAAGCGTCCTAAGCTGCCATTGCTGAACTAAACAGATCCCTAGATGCTGAGCGCCAATTGGTTGAGAATCAGCGAAAGGAGATCGAAGGAGCCAGGGTGAAAGCTGCCAGGGCCTTTGTAGATGAGTTTTTCAATTTTACCGACCAGGCGATTGAGAAATTCCTCGGCTTGGATCTTGAGCAGTTTCAACTACGTTTTGGTGTTCACCTTAGTGGTGGGGCTGCTGATGTTGCTCCTCCTGCTTCTTCTTCTGGCCAATCTTAGAAGACCAGACTCATTATTACTTTGTTTGCTATTGTCTTTCTGCTGTTTGCCCCTCTTTTTTGCAACACCTGTAAACGTTTTCCTTTGTAATGAAAACTTGCTTTTTTTTTTTTTTTTTTTTGAAATGGAAGTGTTGTATTCCCTTGCCCCTTTACTCCAAGGAGGCCTTGGCCTGGTTGTAGTAGTATTGTCCTTTGGTTTACTCGTTTGCCTAGTCACGCGCATCCTTGTGTTTTTCAGGTAATGTAGTTGGCGTCTTTTAGTGTGAAGTGGCTGTTCATTTAAGTGGGCCTTTAGGTGGCTCAACAACGTTTCCGAATTCTGTGCCCTCATTTATTGTTACGGGATTCCAACAGTCTTCCTCTGGGGCTATATATTCTCTTGCATTTTGAGTCCCTGCATCCCACTATTTTTCAAAGATCTCATTTCTTCGACTCTTCGATTCCTTTTGGCACTTAGCCTCTTAATCTCTTGGTTCAATGGCTCCCTCTCTTCTTTTCAAGCAGCGTGCCCGGGAGTCTCTATGGAGCGAGTGGTACTCTATTTTTCTGCTATCATCTTTACTTACTGCTGCAGACTTTGATACCATTAAGAGTCGGTATGACCTCCCTGACGGTCTGGGGGTTAGGGTTCCTACACCTGATGAACCTTGTAGCGTGCCTGCTCCAGGGGAGGTTGCTTTCTTCGAGGGGGCATTCAAAAGTGGTCTCCGGCTCCCCCTCTATCGAGACTTTGTTCGGGTTCTTTCTCATCATGACATGTGTCCCTCTAGGCTTTCTCCTGAGGGGTGGGCTGCCTTGGTTAGTTCCTTCATTTTCTGGCGTATATAGGGCCTTGAGACCTTCCTTACTATCTCAGAATTCTTCTATTTCCTTGATTTGTCCTTCGACGTTTCACATTTCTTCAATTCTCTCTCTTTTAAGTGGTACTTTCACCCACCATTGGTTGTTGACATTCCCTGTTTCCCCGAAGGGTGGACTTAGCGCTTTTTCTTTGTCTGTGGGGACTCATGGGAGCCTGCTACAGGGGGAGATTGTCTTGTCTTGGTCCTTCTTGGGGAAGCTTTTGAGAGGGAGAGATAAATGTCTCTTGTCGATTTTTGGTTTGCCCAAACTTCATTGGTAGATATCGTCCTAACCCTTTTTTTGTTGGCATTGCGTTGTGCAGGTATTCTTGGCTTAACTTTGCTAGAGGCGTTCAACGTTCGCATGGTTGAGAAGGCCTCCCCCCTTCCCTACTCTGCCCTCGTTACTCCTCAGAACCTTGTTGGTTATGGTATAGGGGGAAGTTTTACTCGAATTCAGCTCGTGCCTTCCTTTTTCCCTGATTCGAATGTCCTTTCTGGCAACTCAGAGGCAGAACCATCCGACGAGAGGGATGCTGAGGTGGAAACTCTGAAGAGGAAGCTGGCGGAGGTGGAGCGTGAGAGAGACATTCTGAAGGAAGATAACACCCGGCTTAAGGGGGTGAATGCACAGCTGGAGAAAGGAGACCGTAAGCTGAAAGGCGTTGCAGGGGAAGATCCAAAAGAAAAGGGGAGTCCGTGATGGTGTTTCTTCTAAGTTTCGGATGGTGTTGCTTCTATGTCTCGAATGATGTTGCTTCTATGTCCCGAATAGTGTTATTCCCATGCTTGTAATGGTGTTTTTTTAATTTTATGTACCTGACTGTTGAAATGTGAACCTTTCCGATCTTAATGAAACATAGTCTTTTGGGTTATTGACCTTGCTTTTTGTGCTTCGTGCTAGTATGTTGTTTGGAGCCCACGAGCTCCTCTTAGGCTGACAAGTCTGTCTTTTCGAGCTTGCAAGCTTTCAAACATTTTAGCTGAAAAGTCGGGTTACTCCGGAGCTCACGAGCTCTTAGATTGAGGTCTTTTCGATCCCGAGCTCTTAGGCTGAAAAGCCTTGTAATTTTTGAGCTTACGAGCTCTTAGGTTGAAAAGCCTGGTCGACCCCGAGCTTACGAGCTCTTAGACTGAGAAACCTTGCCATTTTTGAGCGTACGAGCTCTTAGGCTGAAAATCCTTGTTGATCTCGAGCTTACTAGCTTTTAAGCTTACAAGCTCTTAGCCTAAGAAGCCTTGTCGTTTTTGAGCTTATGAGCTCTTGAGCTCACGAGCTCTTAAGTTGAAAAACCTTGTCGTTTTTGAGCTTACAAGCTCTTGAGGTTACGAGCTTTTAAGCTTACAAGCTCTTAGGTTGAAAAGCCTTGTCGATCATAAGCTTACGAGCTCTTAGGCGGAGAAGCCTTGTCGTTTTTGAGCTTGTGAGCTCTTAGGCTGAAAAGTCTTGTCATTTTTGAGCTTACGAGCTCTTGAGCGTACGAGCTCTTAGGCTGAAAAGCCTTGTCGATCCCGAGCTTACAAGTTCTTAAGCTTATGAGCTCTTAGGCTAAAAAGCCTTGTCGTTCCTGAGCTTACGAGCTCTTGCAGTTAGTTCGGTGCTAGATTTCTTCTTTGTGAGGAATTTGGAAATTTCATTGATGTTAAAGGATGGAATGATTTTACAGTAACTTGCTTTTCCAAAAGGCTTCTAGGGAGTATCATTGGTAATATCGCTTCAAATGGTCTGCGTTCCACGAGTGTTGCAGGTCCCTCCCTTCTTCAGTTTGTAACTCATAGTTCCCAGGTCGGACTATCCTTTTCACGATATAGAGCCCTTCCCAGTTGGGTCCGAGCTTTCCATGGGTTGGGTCCTTCTGAGCTGGAAGTAATTTCTTTAGCACTTGAAATTCCTTCCTCTTACCCGCTTGTTATAGAACCTAGCCGTGTTCTTCTGATAGGAGAATATCTGTTGCATCACATCATCCTTTCTTTCATCTAAGAGGTTGAGATTTATCAGCAGGGACTTCTCGTTTTGCCCTGGATCAAAAAGTTTGGCTCTTGCAGTGGGCACGCCGACTTCGACGGGGGCCATTGCCTCTATCCCATATGCTAGATTGAAAGGGGTTTCGCCGGTCGCGGTTTGGATAGTTGTTCGGTAGGCCCATAGCACTGCTGGGAGGTGGTCTACCCATTGAGATTTGGATGCCTCAAGTCTGGTCTTTAGGGCCAGCTTGATTGTTCTGATGGTCACTTCGGCCTACCCATTGGATTGCGGGTGCTAAAAAATAGTTCTTGATTCCCAACTCGACACAGAAACCTGTGAATGTTGGATTATCAAACTGCTTCCCATCATCTGAAACTAAGGCCCTGGGAATGCCGAAGCGGCAGATTATTGACTTCCAGACGAAGTTCCTGCCCTTCTGCGCTGTAATCTTGGCTAGTGGTTTAGCTTCTGCTCATTTGGAGAAATAATCTACCGCGATTATGACGAAATTACATTGCCTGTCCCTAATTGACAAGGGCCCCAGGATGTCTAACCCCCACTGTTGAAAAAACCATAGGCTGACCACGGGAGTGAGCAGCGTGGACGGATAGTGGGGCAGGCTGCCATGGACCTGACAAACCTGACATCTTTTCACTATCTCCTTGGCATTTTTAGCCATGGTTGGCCAGAAGTAGCCTTGTCTCAACGCCTTACTTGCCAAAGTTTTTGTGCCAATATAGTTTCTGCACATGCCTTCGTGGATTTCTTTCAAAATATAGTCTGCTTCCACACCTGACACACATTTCATAACCAAAAGAGAAAATCATCTTTATAAAGGTTACCTTAGATTAATGTGAATCTTGCCGCTTGGGTTCTCATCTTTGAAGCTTCTTTTGGGTCGTCTGGTTGTACCCCCGCCTTGTAGGAA
The DNA here is from genome assembly GCA_963454935.2 of Ilex paraguariensis. Classification (NCBI taxonomy): domain Eukaryota; kingdom Viridiplantae; phylum Streptophyta; class Magnoliopsida; order Aquifoliales; family Aquifoliaceae; genus Ilex; species Ilex paraguariensis. Next base: position 1,637,631 of record CAUOFW020004946.1, read on the forward strand.
GGATACGATGGGATCCATCCACGAGGTGCTCTCTTTGACTGGCATGACTTGGTTTTCGCCGGCTTGCACCTCCTCTACGCGTACGCTAGGCTGAGCTAGGACTTCAACGGGTATTTGTCCTGACAGGTCATGGTCAGCCGTAGTGGCCAGCTTAGCCAGAGTGTTTGCCCGGGCGTTGGCCTCTTGCTGTATTTGGACTAGCTCGGTCCGCACAAACCTCCTCAGCAAGCTGCGCACTTTCATCACATAGAGCGCCATTTTCTTTTCTATAGCAGCGTATTCCTCTTCAACTTGTCTGACCACCAGCTGTAAGTCACTGTGGATTACGATCTATTGTGCTTCCATTGACAAGGCCAGGTTTAGCCCAGTTACGAGGGCTTCGTACTCAGCTTTGTTATTGGACGCTTGAAAATCAAATCTCAATGCGTATTCCAGGTCATATCCCTCTAGTGAGGTCAGGATGAGGCCAGCCCTGCTTCCTCGAGCGTTTGATGCTCCGTCCACGAATAATTTTCAGGTCGGGACGTCGGAGATTTCCTCCCGATTCTCTTTGTCTCCTTCCAGTGGTGAGGTGAACTCAGCGAGGAAATCCGCTAGGACTTGTCCTTTGATTGCGATCTTGGGCTTGAACTTAATGTTGAACTCGCTAAGTTCTATTGCCCATTTCACCAGTTTGCCTGAAGATTTAGGCTTGTGTAGGACCTGTCTCATTGGTTGGTCCATCGGGACCTCTATGGTATGCGCTTGAAAATATGGCCTTAGTCTTTGGGCTGCTACCAGGAGGGCCAACATGAGCTTCTCCATCTTTGGATATCTTTCCTCGGCTTCTTGGAGGGCTTTGCTATAGAAGTAAACCAGTTGCTGGACCCGTTCCTTGTCTTTTACGAGGGTAATGCTGACCGAGAAGTCTGATATGGCTAAGTAGAGTGTCAGGACCTCTCATTCTCAAGGGCTAACCAGCACTGGTGGCGAGGCCAGATAAGCTTTGATGGCCTGGAAAGCCTCTTCACATTTTTTGTCCCATCGAAACGCAACCTTTAGAACCTTGAAGAAAGGTTGACATTTGTCACTGAAACGCGAGACGAATCGGTTGAGCGTAGCTATTCTTCCGGTCAAGTGTTGTATTTCACGGGTGTTGGTGGGGGGTTTCATTTTAATGACAACCTTCACTTTGTTGGGGTTCGCCTCGATTTCTCGACTGTTGACTATGAACCCTAGGAACTTTCCAGCCGACACTCCGAAGGTGCATTTCACCGGGTTCAACTTCATTCTGTATTGTAGCATTATATCAAATGCTTCTCTGAGGTGTTGGACATGCGACTCAGCTCGGATTAATTTTACCAACATGTCGTCTATATACACCTCCATGGTCGAACCGAGCTTTTCTCTGAACATTCTGTTGACCAACCTTTGGTAGGTGGCCCCGACGTTCTTCAATCCAAAAGACATTACTTGGTAGCAAAATGTCCCTTGTTTCGTAATGAACGAGATTTTCTCTTGGTCGCTCGGGTCCATCCAAATTTGATTATATCTCGAGAAGGCGTCCATGAAGCTGAGGAGCTCATGACCGATTGTTGCGTCGACTATTAAATTGATCCGTGGTAAAGAGAAGTTGTCCTTGGGCATACTCGGTTCAGGTCGGTGAAGTCGATGCAGAGTCGCCACTTGTCGTTGACCTTTTTTACGAGGACAACGTTGGCTAACCAGGTCGGGTAATCGACTTCCCTGACAGCCTTGGCTCGCAACAGCTTTGCCACTTCTTTATTGACCACCTTCTGCCTGTTCAGTGCGAAGCTCCTCTTTTTCTATCGCACCGGCCTGCAATCGAGATCAACGCTAAGGCGCACCGCGGGATCTATCCCCTCCATATCTTTTTGTCTCCATGTGAAAGTGTTGACGTTTTCTTTCAAAAAGGTGATGAACTTCTCCTTGAGCGGTATGAGCAGCATGGAACCCACGAAGACTACGTGCACCAGGTTCTTGTCCACCTGTATTGGTTCCAACTGTTCTGTGGGATTTGGTCTGCTCTCCAGCTCGTCCCTCATATCTAAGTCTTCTAGTTGTACTGATTCCACATCCTTTTGTCTCATGGACGCCACATAACATTCTCTGGCCAGGCGCTGGTCTCCCCTAACTACACTGATCCCATTCTCGGTGGGGAACTTTATTACCAAATGATAAGTCGAGGGTATTGCCTTGATGGCATTGAGGGATGGTCTCCCCAACAGGACGTTGTAGGCAGAGGGCGCGTCCACTACCAGAAAATGGACGGTGGTTGTAGCTTGGCTGGGCTGGTCTCCTACGGTGAGCATGAGTTGGATAGATCTGACTGGCAGGACTCTTTCGCTTGAGAAACCCAGGAGATGGGTTTTCACGGGTTCGAGCTTCGACCTCCCTATGCCGAGTTGATCAAAGGCAGATAAGAAAATGATGTCCGTCGAGCTTCCATGATCGATGAGCACCCGATGTACTACTTTGTTCACGATGACTACCTTAATAATCAGGGGGTCGTCATGCGGGTGCAGGTATCCCTTGAGGTCTGCGTCGAAAAAGCTGATCTCTACATTCTAGTAGGGTGCCTTACTGATGGCTTGGACTTTGATGAAGTCGTCTGATTGGGATGTTCTAGAATGTGCCTTTTTTGTTGAGCTGGACTCGTCGCCTCCTGAGAATCCCCAAGATGACCTGGATTTCGCTGAGAGCTTCTTGGTGCTGTTGAGGGGGCACCGCGACAGCTCGGGCTTCCCACCCTTGATTGTTCGGTGCTTTTCCTTCCCCCACCACGTTGTGGCGTAGGTGTCCCCTTTGGATTTGGTATTCAATTTCCGTCTTGAGTTGGATGCAGTCGTTTGTCTTGTGGCCCGTGTCTTTATGGTACTCATAGTATTTAGTGGTGCCCTGCCTACTGGGGTCGGACTTCATCCGTGGTGGCCATCAGATGAACCTTTTGTTCTGGACCTCGTGGAGGACTTGAGTGATCGAGGTGATGAGGGGTGGAAGCCTCGCTAGGGGGAATCGCAGTTGTAATTCCTGCGGAGGGGGTCCCAGGCAATCTCGGACGTTGCCCCTCCTTTTAAGAGAAGGCTCCATTCCTCTTCTCGGGGATCGGTCTCTTTTCGGGGACTGGTCACGCCTTTTCTCTTTCCGGGGATTACGGTCCCTTCTCTTATTGTCTTCTTCTATCGTTGCCAAGCTTCCCTTCAAGCGGAGGGCCTCTTCGCCATTGATGTACTTCTCGGCTTTTGCCAATACCTCGACCATAGTGGCCTGTGGGTTCTTCGTGATTGAGAAAAGTAGGTTCTTGGATTGTACTCCGAGTCCTAACATAAAGGTGATCAGCGCGAACTTGTTGTCCACGCTTTCCACCTTCAGAGATTCCTAGTTAAAGTGCTGCACATAGCTCTTGAGGGACTTGTTAGGTCCCTGTTTGACGCTCAGTAGGTGGTACAACAATTTCCTGTATGTCCTTGCTCTGATGAAGTGTGACACAAATAATATTGACAGTTCCCTGAAGGAGGAGAACGATGCTGGTTGTAGCCGGTTGAACCAGGCTATTGCTGACCCATTCAGGGTGATGGCGAAAGCTTGGCAGCGAATCGGGCTGGATACTCTTGGAGTTCCATCTGATTCTTATAAGAATTCAAATGGTCAATTGGATCTTTGGTCCCATTGAATGCCTCTATTGACGGCATCCGAAACTTCTGGGGGGGGAGAAAAATGAAGGACCTTGCGAGGGAATGATGACTTGGTTTGCTGGACCAAAGCATCCATGGTATCCGGGGCCCTTCCCTTAACCACCTCTTTCATGTCACTCAGCTCCCGTTGGAGCTCGCGGCTTTTTTGCTCCCACGCGTCATTGTGTGCCTCCAGCGGAGGGTGGGGTCTATCTTGCTGGAAGGCTACTTTGGCCCGGTTATGGGCTTCATCTTCGTTTCGTTCTTCAAAATGTCTCATTTGATGGTTTTCTCCAGAGTGGCTGCGCTCATGGAGCTTAGTGACTCCGTTTGGTGGGGCTTAGCACTCTTGATGAGGGGTGTCGTGTTCTATCGGAAGTGGAGGGGGCTCTTGTCAAACTGGTGGAAAACGGGGGAGCTGATGTGTTCGTATTCACTCCATCAACTCCTGGTTTTGCTTTATCAGTTGCGTCGTAGTTTGGTGATAGGTGTCTAGTTCACCAAGTNTTGGGGAAGCTTTTGAGAGGGAGAGATAAATGTCTCTTGTCGATTTTTGGTTTGCCCAAACTTCATTGGTAGATATCGTCCTAACCCTTTTTTTGTTGGCATTGCGTTGTGCAGGTATTCTTGGCTTAACTTTGCTAGAGGCGTTCAACGTTCGCATGGTTGAGAAGGCCTCCCCCCTTCCCTACTCTGCCCTCGTTACTCCTCAGAACCTTGTTGGTTATGGTATAGGGGGAAGTTTTACTCGAATTCAGCTCGTGCCTTCCTTTTTCCCTGATTCGAATGTCCTTTCTGGCAACTCAGAGGCAGAACCATCCGACGAGAGGGATGCTGAGGTGGAAACTCTGAAGAGGAAGCTGGCGGAGGTGGAGCGTGAGAGAGACATTCTGAAGGAAGATAACACCCGGCTTAAGGGGGTGAATGCACAGCTGGAGAAAGGAGACCGTAAGCTGAAAGGCGTTGCAGGGGAAGATCCAAAAGAAAAGGGGAGTCCGTGATGGTGTTTCTTCTAAGTTTCGGATGGTGTTGCTTCTATGTCTCGAATGATGTTGCTTCTATGTCCCGAATAGTGTTATTCCCATGCTTGTAATGGTGTTTTTTTAATTTTATGTACCTGACTGTTGAAATGTGAACCTTTCCGATCTTAATGAAACATAGTCTTTTGGGTTATTGACCTTGCTTTTTGTGCTTCGTGCTAGTATGTTGTTTGGAGCCCACGAGCTCCTCTTAGGCTGACAAGTCTGTCTTTTCGAGCTTGCAAGCTTTCAAACATTTTAGCTGAAAAGTCGGGTTACTCCGGAGCTCACGAGCTCTTAGATTGAGGTCTTTTCGATCCCGAGCTCTTAGGCTGAAAAGCCTTGTAATTTTTGAGCTTACGAGCTCTTAGGTTGAAAAGCCTGGTCGACCCCGAGCTTACGAGCTCTTAGACTGAGAAACCTTGCCATTTTTGAGCGTACGAGCTCTTAGGCTGAAAATCCTTGTTGATCTCGAGCTTACTAGCTTTTAAGCTTACAAGCTCTTAGCCTAAGAAGCCTTGTCGTTTTTGAGCTTATGAGCTCTTGAGCTCACGAGCTCTTAAGTTGAAAAACCTTGTCGTTTTTGAGCTTACAAGCTCTTGAGGTTACGAGCTTTTAAGCTTACAAGCTCTTAGGTTGAAAAGCCTTGTCGATCATAAGCTTACGAGCTCTTAGGCGGAGAAGCCTTGTCGTTTTTGAGCTTGTGAGCTCTTAGGCTGAAAAGTCTTGTCATTTTTGAGCTTACGAGCTCTTGAGCGTACGAGCTCTTAGGCTGAAAAGCCTTGTCGATCCCGAGCTTACAAGTTCTTAAGCTTATGAGCTCTTAGGCTAAAAAGCCTTGTCGTTCCCGAGCTTACGAGCTCTTGCAGTTAGTTCGGTGCTAGCTTTCTTCTTTGTGAGGAATTTGGAAATTTCATTGATGTTAAAGGAGGGAATGATTTTACAGTAACTTGCTTTTCCAAAAGGCTTCTAGGGAGTATCATTGGTAATATCGCTTCAGATGGTCTGCGTTCCACGAGTGTTGCAGGTCCCTCCCTTCTTCAGTTTGTAACTCATAGTTCCCAGGTCGGACTATCCTTTTCACGATATAGAGCCCTTCCCAGTTGGGTCCGAGCTTTCCATGGGTTGGGTCCTTCTGAGCTGGAAGTAATTTCTTTAGCACTTGAAATTCCTTCCTCTTACCCGCTTGTTATAGAACCTAGCCGTGTTCTTCTGATAGGAGAATATCTGTTGCAGCACATCATCCTTTCTTTCATCTAAGAGGTTGAGATTTATCAGCAGGGACTTCTCGTTTTGCCCTGGATCGAAAAGTTCGGCTCTTGCAGTGGTCACGCCGACTTCGACGGGGGCCATTGCCTCTATCCCATATGCTAGATTGAAAGGGGTTTCGCCAGTCGCAGTTTGGATAGTTGTTCGGTAGGCCCATAGCACTGCTGGGAGGTGGTCTACCCATTGAGATTTGGATGCCTCAAGTCTGGTCTTTAGGGCCAGCTTGATTGTTCTGATGGTCACTTCGGCCTACCCATTGGATTGCGGGTGAGCGGGTGCTGAAAAATAGTTCTTGATTCCCAACTCGACACAGAAACCTGTGAATGTTGGATTATCAAACTGCTTCCCATTATCTGAAACTAAGGCCCTGGGAATGCCGAAGCGGCAGATTATTGACTTCCAGACGAAGTTCCTGACCTTCTGCACTGTAATCTTGGCTAATGGTTCAGCTTCTGCTCATTTGGAGAAATAATCTACCGCGATTATGACGAAATTACATTGCCTGTCCCTAATTGACAAGGGCCCCAGGATGTTTAACCCCCACTGTTGAAAAAACCATAGGCTGACCACGGGAGTGAGCAGCGTGGACGGATAGTGGGGCAGGTTGCCATGGACCTGACAAACCTGACATCTTTTCACTATCTCCTTGGCATTTTTAGCCATGGTTGGCCAGAAGTAGCCTTGTCTCAACACCTTACTTGCCAAAGTTTTTGTGCCAATATAGTTTCTGCACATGCCTTCGTGGATTTCTTTCAAAATATAGTTTGCTTCCACACCTGACACACATTTCATAACCAAAAGAGAAAATCATCTTTTATAAAGGTTACCTTAGATTAACGTGAATCTTGCCGCTTGGGTTCTCATCTTTGAAGCTTCTTTTGGGTCGTCTGGTTGTACCCCCGCCTTGTAGGAAGGATACGATGAGATCCATCCACGAGGTGCTCTCTTTGACTGGCATGACTTGGTTTTCGCCGGCTTGCACCTCCTCTACGCATACGCTAGGCTGAGCTAGGACTTCAACGGGTATTTGTCCTGACAGGTCATGGTCAGCCGTAGTGGCCAGCTTAGCCAGAGTGTTTGCCCGGGCGTTGGCCTCTTGCTGTATTTGGACTAGCTCGGTCCGCACAAACCTCCTCAGCAAGCTGCGCACTTTCATCACATAGAGCGCCATTTTCTTTTCTATAGCAGCGTATTCCTCTTCAACTTGTCTGACCACCAGCTGTAAGTCACTGTGGATTACGATCTATTGTGCTTCCATTGACAAGGCCAGGTTTAGCCCAGTTACGAGGGCTTCGTACTCAGCTTTGTTATTGGACGCTTGAAAATCAAATCTCAATGCGTATTCCAGGTCATATCCCTCTGGTGAGGTCAGGATGAGGCCAGCCCTGCTTCCTCGAGTGTTTGATGCTCCGTCCATGAATAATTTTCAGGTCGGGACGTCGGAGATTTCCTCCTGATTCTCTTTGTCTCCTTCCAGTGGTGAGGTGAACTCAGCGAGGAAATCCGCTAGGACTTGTCCTTTGATTGCGGTCTTGGGCTTGAACTTAATGTTGAACTCGCTAAGTTCTATTGCCCATTTCACCAGTTTGCCTGAAGATTTAGGCTTGTGTAGGACCTGTCTCATTGGTTGGTCCATCGGGACCTCTATGGTATGCGCTTGAAAATATGGCCTTAGTCTTTGGGCTGCTACCAGGAGGGCCAACATGAGCTTCTCCATCTTTGGATATCTTTCCTCGGCTCCTTGGAGGGCTTTGCTATAGAAGTAAACCAATTGCTGGACCCGTTCCTTGTCTTTTATGAGGGTAATGCTGACCGAGAAGTCTGATATGGCTAAGTAGAGTGTCAGGACCTCTCATTCTCAAGGGCTAACCAGCACTGGTGGCGAGGCCAGATAAGCTTTGATGGCCTGGAAAGCCTCTTCACATTTTTTGTCCCATCGAAACGCAACCTTTAGAACCTTGAAGAAAGGTTGACATTTGTCACTGAAACGCGAGACGAATCGGTTGAGCGTAGCTATTCTTCCGGTCAAGTGTTGTATTTCACGGGTGTTGGTGGGGGGTTTCATTTTAATGACAACCTTCACTTTGTCGGGGTTCGCCTCGATTTTTCAACTGTTGACTATGAACCCTAGGAACTTTCCAGCCGACACTCCGAAGGTGCATTTCACCGGGTTCAACTTCATTCTGTATTGTAGCATTATATCAAATGCTTCTCTGAGGTGTTGGACATGCGACTCAGCTCGGATTAATTTTACCAACATGTCGTCTATATACACCTCCATGGTCGAACCGAGCTTTTCTCTGAACATTCTGTTGACCAACCTTTGGTAGGTGGCCCCAACGTTCTTCAATCCAAAAGACATTACTTGGTAGCAAAATGTCCCTTGTTTCGTAATGAACGAGATTTTCTCTTGGTCGCTCGGGTCCATTCAAATTTGATTATATCTCGAGAAGGCGTCCATGAAGCTGAGGAGCTCATGACCGATTGTTGCGTCGACTATTAAATTGATCCGTGGTAAAGGGAAGTTGTCCTTGGGCATACTCGGTTTAGGTCGGTGAAGTCGATGCAGAGTCGCCACTTGTCGTTGACCTTTTTTACGAGGACAACGTTGGCTAACCAGGTCGGGTAATCAACTTCCTTGACAGCCTTGGCTCGCAACAACTTTGCCACTTCTTTATTGACCACCTTCTGCCTGTTCAGTGCGAAGCTCCTCTTTTTCTATCGCACCGGCCTACAACCGAGATCAACGCTAAGGCGCACCGCGGGATCTATCCCCTTCATATCTTTTTGTCTCCATGTGAAAGTGTTGACGTTTTCTTTCAAAAAGGTGATGAACTTCTCCTTGAGCGGTGTGAGCAGCATGGAACCCACGAAGACTACGTGCACCAGGTTCTTGTCCACCTGTATTGGTTCCAACTGTTCTGTGGGAGTTGGTCTGCTCTCCAGCTTGTCCCTCATATCTAAGTCTTCTAGTTGTACTGATTCCACATCCTTTTGTCTCATGGACGCCACATAACATTCTCTGGCCAGGCGCTGGTCTCCCCTAACTACACTGATCCCATTCTCGGTGGGGAACTTTATTACCAAATGATAACTCGAGGGTATTGCCTTGATGGAGTTGAATGATGGTCTCCCCAACAGGATGTTGTAGGCAGAGGGCGCGTCCACTACCAGAAAATGGACGGTGGTTGTAGCTTGGCTGGGCTGGTCTCCTACGGTGAGCACGAGTTGGATAGATCTGACTGGCAGGACTCTTTCGCTTGAGAAACCCAGGAGATGGGTTTTCACGGGTTCGAGCTTCGACCTCCCTATGCCGAGTTGATCAAAGGCAGATAAGAAAATGATGTCCGTCGAGCTTCCATTATCGATGAGCACCCGATGTACTGCTTTGTTCACGATGACTACCTTAATAATCAAGGGGTCGTCATGCGGGTGCTGGTATCCCTTGAGGTCTGCGTCGAAAAAGCTGATCTCTACATTATGGTAGGGTGCCTTACTGATGGCTTGGACTTTGATGAAGTCGTCTGATTGGGCTGTTCTAGAATGTGCCTTTTTTGTTGAGCTGGACTCGTCGCCTCCTGAGAATCCCCAAGATGACCTGGATTTCGCTGAGAGCTTCTTGGTGCTGTTGAGGGGGCATCGCGACAGCTCGGGCTTCCCACCCTTGATTGTTCGGTGCTTTTCCTTCCCCCACCATGTTGTGGCGTAGGTGTCCCCTTTGGATTTGGTATTCAATTTCCGTCTTGAGTTGGATGCAGTCGTTTGTCTCGTGGCCCGTGTCTTTATGGTACTCATAGTATTTAGTGGTGTCCTGCCTACTAGGGTCGAACTTCATCCGTGGTGGCCATCAGATGAACCTTTTGTTCTGGACCTCGTGGAGGACTTGAGTGATCGAGGTGATGAGGGGTGGAAGCCTCGCTGGGGGGAATCGCAGTTGTAATTCCTGCGGAGGGGGTCCCAGGCAATCTCGGACGTTGCCCCTCCTTTTAAGAGAAGGCTCCATTCCTCTTCTCGGGGATCGGTCTCTTTTCGAGGACTGGTCACACCTTTTCTCTTTCCTGGGATTACGGTCCCTTCACTTATTGTCTTCTTCTATCGTTGCCAAGCTTCCCTTCAAGCGGAGGGCCTCTTCGCCATTGATGTACTTCTCGGCTTTTGCCAATACCTCGACCATAGTGGCCTGTGGGTTCTTCGCGATTGAGAAAAGTAGGTTTTTGGATTTTACTCTGAGTCCTAACATAAAGGTGATCAACGCGAACTTGTTGTCCACGCTTTCCACCTTCAGAGATTCCTAGTTAAAGCGCTGCACATAGCTCTTGAGGGACTTGTTAGGTCCCTGTTTGACGCTCAGTAGGTGGTACAACAATTTCCTGTATGTCCTTGCTCTGATGAAGTGTGACACAAATAATATTGACAGTTCCCTGAAGGAGGAGAACGATGCTGGTTGTAGCCGGTTGAACCAGGCTATTGCTGACCCATTCAGGGTGATGGCGAAAGCTTGGCAGCGAATCGGGCTGGATACTCTTGGAGTTCCATCTGATTCTTATAAGAATTCAAATGGTCAATTGGATCTTTGGTCCCATTGAATGCCTCTATTGACGGCATCCGAAACTTCTGGGGGGGGAGAAAAATGAAGGACCTTGCGAGGGAATGATGACTTGGTTTGCTGGACCAAAGCATCCATGGTATCCGGGGCCCTTCCCTTAACCACCTCTTTCATGTCACTCAGCTCCCGTTGGAGCTCGCGGCTTTTTTGCTCCCACGCGTCATTGTGTGCCTCCAGCGGAGGGTGGGGTCTATCTTGCTGGAAGGCTACTTTGGCCCGGTTATGGGCTTCATCTTCGTTTCGTTCTTCAAAATGTCTCATTTGATGGTTTTCTCCAGAGTGGCTGCGCTCATGGAGCTTAGTGACTCCGTTTGGTGGGGCTTAGCACTCTTGATGAGGGGTGTCGTGTTCTATCGGAAGTGGAGGGGGCTCTTGTCGAACTGGTGGAAAACGGGGGAGCTGATGTGTTCGTATTCACTCCATCAACTCCTGGTTTTGCTTTATCAGTTGCGTCGTAGTTTGGTGATAGGTGTCTAGTTCACCAAGTGGAGGGAGGTTCGTCGTTGGGGGATGGTCTTCGGCGTCTACCTTAGGGACCGGGAAATTCTCTGGTAAGTTTTGGTGGGCTTGAGGGTTAGCGAAAGCTTTACTCATGTTCCAAGTTGAAACCATCAAGTAAATAAAAATTCGAGTAGGAAAATGATGATAACGATTCCCACAGACGGCGCCAACTGATAGGGTCTCGAAAATCACAGCCCAAGCCCAACGTATTTGAGGTTATTGGGTCTGGTGTTTAGAGCAGGTTTGGTAGATTGGATTGTCTAATCAAAGAGAAAAAAAAGAAGATAAGTGGTTCGCCTCAGCCGATAGATCGAGGGTACGTTCACTGTAATGGAGTCTCTTGCTCCTTAATACTGTATATTAAGGCTCCGATGTATACAGACGGGATTCAAGCGCTAGGCCTTTACAGGGGTTGGTGTTTCGCTTATAGAATAAATGCGACTCACCAATGCTCTCCAGGAATGCCCTTTTTGTAGGACACTGTTCTATTTATATATGGGTCGTCTTTTTTTGTGGTTTCTGGCAGTTTCTTTTACCTTTTACTGATCTTGTGGGGACCTCCTGTCATTAGCCTGCAAAAGCCTTTTTCAGGCGACGCCACTGTGCCCACACTCTCTGGGGCGTTATACTCCACCATCTTGTGCGTGCTAGAGGATGTTGTTATCGCAAGTTTCAGAGATGGTCCCCCTGTCCTTTGGACAAGTGGCACAGCGGGACGACTCCGAGGCAGAGATCCGATTTCTTATCTTCGGACTGTTCTTTAGCTGGTACTTGATTGGGTCGCGTTTGGACCACTGCTCCTCTGGTGCTCGTCAGGGCTCGTCTTTTCAGCTCTCTGTCTTGGGTTATTAGGAGGTGCTCCCAGTTGGACCAATGGACTTTCCTCCAGTTCCTTATGACTTTTTGGGCTTCGGGCTTATTGGGCCCATGCCCAGAATTTTATCCTTATCACTGTATATCCAGGGGCGGCCAAACTCCAGGAGGGGCTGTCGGCGAACTGTTATATGGGGTCAAATTAATACTTATTACAGTAACATAAATAGTATTAAATAATTATAAAAATATTAAAAAAATTATTTAGTAATCATTTATTTTGTGTTTTGAGATACAATAATATTAATTAAAATTTCAAATTCGAATTCGAATTTTATAAATAAAAATTGTATTAACCGAAGTCATATCCGAAGATCATATGCAATGATACTTGTTATTTATTATTTGTTTAAGATAAAGAGAAACATAATCAAAATTTAGTTTAGTTAACACATTTTTTTTCTTCCAAATGAATTTATAGAAGTTAGATGGTCTTAAAATAAAGGAGACATTTCTAGATATTGTAGAGAAACGAGGCTCTCTTTAAATAAAAAAATTTAGCAAGACAACTATGGTTAATTACTTTTCGATGGTGCACTATTTTTACTTAATTTATTTTATAGTCATTTTATGCATTGTAAATAAAGTAACAAAAAAATGACCTCAAATTTAAATTATATAAATATAAAATTATAATTCATACTTTTATACAATAGATAATTGATTTTTAATTAAAAAAACGCAAAGCGAAACACATAATATAAAGATTGGGTGAGATAAAAAAATTAGGATAAACTCTGGGTGCTAAATTTTTGAGAGCCAAATACATTACATTAATAGTAAACTTTGTTTAAAGCTTGCACTGCTGGCTAATTTAATGGTTAAAATGCATTGAATACTCAATTATGTTTTAAAATTTAGGTCGGATACTATTGTTTAAAATTTTATTTTGGGGTCCCAAAATTTTCTTCCAATATAGGGCCTAGGCAATAGCCTTAATAACTTATAGGTTGGGCTGGCATCGCACATATCCAAAGATTTAAGCCTGTCAATCATGTCTGGCGATGCTGATTTGTATTTAAAAATATTTTATTCATATTCAATTCGTTTATTAATTTGTGTTTAACAAATTGTGTCAAATTTGGTTCGTGTCATTAGTAGAAGATTTTAAGTTAGTTTTGGCAGAAGATAGTTTAGAGATGTCATTAGGGCCTTGGTTTATTATTTCCAATACATAATCAAATTGTGGCATTTATCATGTATTCGGAAATGGACAGAATGGAATGGATTGATTTGTTATGCATAAATGTTGTATTTCCGAATTTTGAAGATATAGTTGGTCTTGGTTTTGGGCTGTTGATTTGAAGTTAATGCCCCATATAAACGAAGAAAACAACTCTACTGTTTGTAATAAGCATTCAGAAATTCGGAAATAGAAATATTAGGGGTGCAACTTGGATTGGACAACCCGATTTCAACTCGAGCTCAACCCGAAAAAATTAGAGCTTGGGCAAGAGTTTTTAATACTTGGATTGAGCTTAGGTCAAAAAATTTTAACCCGAATTCAATTTGGGTTGGGTTTGGGGTTAAGGCCTCGTGAACCCGAACCCGACAAATTAAATTTTTTTTTTTATATATATATAAATCATTAACACTGATTTTTCATTTTTATTTTATCGTTCTCTGTTTCTCTTGTTCTCTCAGCCGTTCTCGTTAAAAACTTGATTGAAGTTATTGATTGTTAATTTAAGNAATCATTAACACTGATTTTTCATTTTTATTTTATCGTTCTCTGTTTCTCTTGTTCTCTCAGCCGTTCTCGTTAAAAACTTGATTGAAGTTATTGATTGTTAATTTAAGTGAATATTATATAATATATGTATTATGTTTAGAACAACAAGTCTATTTTGGGCTCTACTCGAAATTAGCTCGAAATTATCAATCCGAATTCAACCTGAGCCCGCTTGAATTAAACTCAGGCAGTGCTTGAGTTGAGTTCTCTAACCCGAGATAGGGTTAGGGTTAGGGTTAGGGTTAAAGATTATATACCTATAGTTGGGTTAGAGTTGATTGTCCAATCCGCCCGAGTTATACCCCTAGAAAATACAAAGGAAAATGGAAGCTAAAAAAAATATATATGGTACCATGTAAAAAATATGATAATTTAGGGGGTAGGGTTCAAAAAGAATCATAATTGAGGGGTCAAAGAATAGAATTCAAGACATTAACGAGCTGTTTGTTGTGGTTGGGCTAGGTAGGTCACTAACGGCTTTCTCACCACAAAGCGAAAGTGCTCTCCCTCTCTCTCTCTCTTTCCCCCCACACACAAACACTGTTCTCAATTGAATCGAGGAGAGCAAGTAGAACGATCTTCAAGTAGACAGACACATCTTCCTCAATCTCTCCGCCCTCTTCTTCTGTCTAAACCATCTCCCTCCCATTTAATTGTATTCACTGTCTTTATTTTCGCTGAAACCAGCTTTTCTTTTTGTGTATTGAATTGAATGGCTTCGATATTTCAAGGAGTTGGAGCTACAATAGCTTTCTCGTCAACCAATTCCAAGAAGTTTCACTTCTCGTCTCGCAGATCGCTGTCAGGTTCCTTATAATCTTTGCTTATTTGCTTTAATTTTGTCCAACATCAATCTTATTTATTAAATTCAAGTTGGGTTTGCGAAATTTTGCTGTAGGGAGAGCTCTTTCGGCTTTAACTGATGGATTTTGAACATTTACCGTGAACATTTTGTTTTTAACGATGGCCTGATATGGTTAGGCTTTGTTTCGATTCTAAATGGGTCTCTCTTTACTTGCTGAAACGAATGTTCTTTTGGGTCTTAGTTGTCTGAGTTTGTTTCTTTGTGTGCTTTTCTGGAAGCTGGAAAGAAAGACTGATTTTGAATCTGTGTTCCGTAGTTGGGGGCATTTTATTGTTTGCTTTTTATTCAATTGTCATCTTAGTTTTTAATGTAGTTTTTGTCTCATTTGCTTCAAATATGACTGCATATGACTGTGTTCTTTTGAATTTTGAAATGGGTTTGAAATTTTATTTGTGCTCTTTTAGGTCATGCTTGCTTTTGAGTCTATTTGGGTAGTTTGACTCTTATAGTTGGATTTTGATCAACTGTGTTTTGATTGTTTTGGTGTATCTGTATATCTTATTAGCTTCAAGCATGACATTAATGAATGTTTTTTTGAGTGAATTCAAATTGGATTGTTGGAATGTGCTGAAATATATGTTCTTTTTGGTCCGAGTTGTTTTTTATTTGATGCTGTGCTGGGAAATTGTTGGTCCTTTTTTTATTTGATGAAATAGTTCTGTGGATTCTTGTGGTGTATTATTTTTTTTATTTACTAAAATGGTGACTTGATTTGCTTATGTTTATTAAATTCAAAATGGGGTTTTGAACTATGCTTTGTGCTCTTTTGGGTCTTAATTGTTTAGTTTTGGTCCCATGGAATGCAATTATGAGTTTTGGTAGATTGATTTTCGTTCGATTTGGATTAAGTGCTTGTTTTTGCAGAGAGGAAAGGAAGCTTTTTCGTGGTAAGATCTGATGGAAGGATGAAAACTGGTCCGAAGCCCCAAGGTCATAGAGCTGAACAATTGGTTACTAATGCAGTCGCAGTTAATCTCTCTATCTCTCTCCCTCCCTCCCTCTATTACATGCATAAGGTCATGTTCTTATTTGGTTGGCTTTGAATTTTTTTGTATTTTTTCTAGACGAAGGCTGATAGTTCTATGGCTTCTACAACATCTAAACCTGGGTATGCTTACTTTCATTTCTATATCATTTCATTATGAGCAAGTGTTTTCTAATGTTTTAGGATGTTAGGGAGATGTATTACTTTTTCACGCATCATCTCTTCAAAAGTTTTAGATCTATCATTTATTTTCTTCATTGTATGGGAAACAATCAATCAGGATAGGCAAAAAGCAATGGTGATGTGTTGCTTATTTGAGCAATACTTTCCATTTTATAGGTAATCAACTTAAGAGAAAGTATGTAATTCAAATATCGTTTTTGTTTATGTTGGGAAATACTCGCAACAATTTGATTAGAATGATATCAAAAAAATCTATAGAACAAAGTAAAGTTTTTTTTGAATGCCAAAGATAAAAAATGGCTCAGATCATTTTAAGATAAGACGATGTTATTAACCAACCAACTGAGCAACCAAACCAAGCCTTACGTTTTAATCATTTGGGGTCGGCTATCTGAGTCCATCTTTGCCATTCATTTCAGTCATGCGCTATGTTCATTTTAGTTAAATATTTTTATATCTTTTTTTATTATTTCGTTCAATGTTAATTTAAGTCTACCCTTACTCCTAGTACCATTAAGAGAAATTCTATCACTTTTTCTATCCGGTGCCTCTATCGACTTTCGTTGAATATGACCAAACCGTCTTAATCAATTCTCTCTCAACTTATCCTCAATTGGAGTTACTCCTACTTATTTTAAACCCTTTTGACTTTAGTGTCTCTCTCTAAATTTTTAGCTTATTGTTAATCCTCCTTTGAGCGTCATCTACTAAGACAATATCATCTACAAATAGCATATACCATGAGACATCATCTTGAATGTGCCTAGCGAGTTTATCTATAATTAGAGCGAATATGTATGGACTTAAGGCTAATCCTTGGTATAATCTCACCGTGATCGAAAATTCTTTACTTTCTCCCACGGAAAATCTAATTTTAGTCATAGCCCTATCATACATGTCATTTATCACCTCAATATACCTATTTGTCACTTCTTTTCTCTCAAGCATCCTCCATATTATATTTCTAGATACTTTATCATATGCCTTTTCAAGATCTATAAATACTATAAGAAATTTTTTTTCTTCCCTATACTTTTTTACGAGTGTCCTTAATAAAT
>CAUOFW020004946.1:1677885-1704338 GCA_963454935.2 Ilex paraguariensis
AAATTAAATGAGACTCATTTTCTAACTCAAATTAAGGGAGACTCAAATTCTTATCAAAATTTAGACTCAATAGTCATCTTTCCTCTCTTTTAAATTTGAGTTTCTCATTCTTTAAATTTGAGTTTTTTCATTAGAGATTTTTGTATCAAATCAAAATTTTTACTTAAATATTAATTTAAATTTGAATAAAAATTTAAGTCATGATAAGAGATGCTCTTATACCCTTCTATAATATTAGAACCTAGAAGTCATGAGTTCAAATTTACCAGGTTTCCTCCTTACAAAAAAAATAAAAATGATAACAATCATGTGAATAAACCACTCAAAGAGGGGCCACACGTGAGGGGGAGTATTAGATAAATATTTATGTCATATCATTCTTTAATAACTTAATCTTTTCATATAGATCGTTGTTTAACAAAATATCAAAAGGGATGAAATCTATGCCATGTGTATAAAACCATGAATGCATGCTCTTTTCTTCAAAAAAAAAAAAAAAAAGAGAGAGTATTTAAACATTTTCCTCAAAAAAGAAAAAAAAATTGGACTATTTAATTGTTAATCGATACGAAAACGTTTGGCGGTGTTGGCTACTTTTGAAACCCCAAGACCTTTCTTCTTTCAATTCCAAAACCACTTGCCAGTTCCAGACAGTCATTTCTTTTATGTCAAGAAGAGTCGAGAACAAGATGAAAAAGGGGTTGGTTTCATAGAACAGAGTCACATGAACTTCTAGGGTTTCGAATGAAACAGTATAATACATATCCCAAATGACGTAGGAACAAATTGATTTTTCAGAGAGATTGAATGAGAAGGGTGTTGTTTTCTCCCATGTGAACGTCGGTGAAGTTGGTTATGGGGGCAGCCTAAATCTAGGGTTCTTCATGCTGATACGTGGCCAGAATATTTCGCGACACAATGACGATACAGCTGTGTTTTTGTATGTACACTTGCATGTTGTGCTGGGCGGCATTGAAATATGTCGTAGCCAAATGCGGCAGCCAGCTTTGTAGCCCAAAGATAAGGCGGTGGCTGCGGCAGCGGCTTTGCTGATTGTGGTTTGCGGTGTTGGTGGTGCATGCGAATGCTCTTGTGTAATGGTTCCATGCATTGGACCACTTGACATTGTCAGTTGACATTTATTACAAATAAAATATTGTACGGTATTAAAAATATAACAAAAAATTATAAATTTTTATGTTAATTAAGTCAATAAATTAGAGTTTAAGTAAATTTTACGGTAAATTTTCATTGGACATGAGTACCTTTTGTCATTGCCACATGTTTAAAAAATGATAAGAATTTTCAAATGGCAAGAGTTTTTTTTCCTAATAAATGTTTGACTTTGAAAGATTTTTGGGTTTATTGATTTGCGAGCAATGTTACATAGATTTACTATTTATTTAATAATTGTAATTATCAAATTTATTTTTTAAATTTAATCTTTAAATTCATGTTATATTACTCTTTACGATTTAACATGTAGATCTTGAGTAACTCTGAAATTTACAAGGTAATCTCAAATTCTAACAAAGATGGATCACACCATTCTCAGTTATAAAACAATAAGAGAATTACTCGAATAAAGAGACTTTTTTTGTCGAGTGTTACACATATTTTGACGCACCGGTGGTTGAAATTTGAATAGATTTTCAAATGAGATGTGCTTTGCCGTATTATCCAAAACTTGGCATCGTTATAAAATAGCTTCACATTGCCCTAGTAATTAGCATTCATTATAATTTTGATGAAAATTGTTTCCCTTTATAATCTTTAATTTGTTTCATTATTGTCTTTTGCCCCCTTTGACAAATATGTATATATCATGAAAATGAGAATTACAAAATTTTTGAATGATCCCACTGACAAAAAATGCCGTCTCCACCGCTGACAGAAAGGTCCCGACTCCGCCGCTGACAAAAAGGTCTCAAGCAGTGTTGAAATCTATGCCACATGTATGAAACCATGACTGCATGCCCTTTTCCTCAAAAAAAAGAAATAATTTTGGACTGTTTAAAACGTTAATCGATACAAAAAAGGTGGCGGTGTTGCCTACTTTTGAAACCCCTATATCTTTCTTCTTTCAATTCCAACCACTTGCCAGCTCCACACAGTCATTTCTTTATGTCAAGAAGAGTCGAGAACAAGATGAAAAAGGGTCGGTTTCATAGAACAGAGCCACCTGAACTTCTAGGGTTTCGAAATGAAACAATATAATACATATTCCAAATGACGTAGGAAGTAGGAACACCATTGATTTTTCAGAGGATGAATGGGAAGGGAGTTGTTTGCTCCCATCCCATGTGAAACGTCGGTGAAGTCGGTTATGGGGACCAGCCTAAATCTAGGGTTCTTCGTGCTGATACATGGACCGAACATTTTGCGACACAATGGCGATACAGTTGTGTTTTTGCATGTACACTTGCAAGTTGTGCTGTCTATAAGGCAAGAAAAGAGTGGCCATTGAAATATTACGTAGTCAAATGCGGCTGTCAGCTTCGTAGCCGCCTCCAAGATAAGGCGGTGGTCATAGTTGTCCAGTGTTGTAATTTATAACCATGCATTAGTTAGTGCCGTGACAATAGTTCAAATGGAAAAACAATAGACAGTTTTGTTTTGTTTACCTTAACCTCGATAAATAGACAATTTTGTTTTGTATTTTTAAGAAATTACGCTTTGAAGTCATTTTACTATGGTCCGTATCACATTACTTCCTCAACTATAAGAGTTCTCAGATTGCACCATAAACTATGGTCATTAGATTTACATACCCATTGGTTAACGCTGGTTATAATTTTTACAATCTTTGCTTATAATTAGTTGTATTTCACTTTGTTCATATAAGGGGAAATTTGATATAAAAAAAACNTTATAAAATAGCTTCACATTGCCCTAGTAATTAGCATTCATTATAATTTTGATGAAAATTGTTTCCCTTTATAATCTTTAATTTGTTTCATTATTGTCTTTTGCCCCCTTTGACAAATATGTATATATCATGAAAATGAGAATTACAAAATTTTTGAATGATCCCACTGACAAAAAATGCCGTCTCCACCGCTGACAGAAAGGTCCCGACTCCGCCGCTAACAAAAAGGTCTCAAGCAGTGTTGAAATCTATGCCACATGTATGAAACCATGACTGCATGCCCTTTTCCTCAAAAAAAAGAAATAATTTTGGACTGTTTAAAACGTTAATCGATACAAAAAAGGTGGCGGTGTTGCCTACTTTTGAAACCCCTATATCTTTCTTCTTTCAATTCCAACCACTTGCCAGCTCCACACAGTCATTTCTTTATGTCAAGAAGAGTCGAGAACAAGATGAAAAAGGGTCGGTTTCATAGAACAGAGCCACCTGAACTTCTAGGGTTTCGAAATGAAACAATATAATACATATTCCAAATGACGTAGGAAGTAGGAACACCATTGATTTTTCAGAGGATGAATGGGAAGGGAGTTGTTTGCTCCCATCCCATGTGAAACGTCGGTGAAGTCGGTTATGGGGACCAGCCTAAATCTAGGGTTCTTCGTGCTGATACATGGACCGAACATTTTGCGACACAATGGCGATACAGTTGTGTTTTTGCATGTACACTTGCAAGTTGTGCTGTCTATAAGGCAAGAAAAGAGTGGCCATTGAAATATTACGTAGTCAAATGCGGCTGTCAGCTTCGTAGCCGCCTCCAAGATAAGGCGGTGGTCATAGTTGTCCAGTGTTGTAATTTATAACCATGCATTAGTTAGTGCCGTGACAATAGTTCAAATGGAAAAACAATAGACAGTTTTGTTTTGTTTACCTTAACCTCGATAAATAGACAATTTTGTTTTGTATTTTTAAGAAATTACGCTTTGAAGTCATTTTACTATGGTCCGTATCACATTACTTTCTCAACTATAAGAGTTCTCAGATTGCACCATAAACTATGGTCATTAGATTTACATACCCATTGGTTAACGCTCGTTATAATTTTTACAATCTTTGCTTATAATTAGTTTTATTTCACTTTGTTCATATAAGGGGAAATTTGATATAAAAAAAACTAGAGAAGTTTGCTTTTAGAGCAATGTAAAGTCCATAACCTTTTATAGTTAAGAGATAATGTGAGAAATTCAATAGTTTAAAGAACAAAATAAAATTGGTTTTATAGTTGAGCTTGTCAAAGTCTAATTTTCCCATGTTTCTGGATATGCTTTTTTCAAGTTTCAACAAAAGCAGATGGCTACTTTCCTTTGATTTTTTTTTGGGAGAAGGGGAAGGAGAAGGGGGTTTGAACTCTTGACTTTAAGAAGACAATCTTTATAAGACAAATACTATCATTGGACTAAAGAACCGTTGATTACTTTCTTTTGTTCACACGGTGTATGGAAGCTAAAAAATGGGATTCTCTGAGCAGATACTTCTTTGCAGTCTAATATTAATTTTGTGGAGAAGACTACGGTACCAAAAAAAAAATGGTATTTGAACTCTAGGTTTTATAATTTTTATGGGTTTTGATACAAATTTTTGAATTTTTTTACAACAAAAATTTACAATTTTTTTAGGTCATATTACAACATTTAAATTTTGAGTCACAATTTTTTGGTAACTTGCGATCAATTTTTTTGATCGCAAGTTACTACAAATTTTGTAAATGATCTTAAAAATTTATAAAAATTATAATGGTGGTATGGTACTTATTTTTTTTTTTTTAAGTAGCTTAGACTTGTCCTTAATTTCGCACGAACTTTAGCACAGTCGATGTTTCAGGGATATTTTTCAAGTTTCAACGAACGGGGCTCGTGGTTAAACAGTGTGCATATCCAAGCAATTGTTTCAATGAACCCTGTTACAAGAAAAGTTATGCTGTCATAAAAAGAATAATTTTGAATTCAGGGTCTTAAAGTTGTTTAAATGGGATGGCTTATATTACAACTTAAATTTTAATTTTTTAATCACAATAATTCAGCGTATTTACATTTAATCTTTTAAATATGATAAAAAAATGTACTTTGCATGGGAACACCCTAATGGTATAAATATACTAGAAGGTGTGACTAATCCCTTCCCGCTTTGAGGGTTGATAACTTGGACTAGACCTATGCGATCTATAATTATAAAAAGACAAATGTTATTCCTAATCTCTTGACATGTGAGAGATATAGGTACCTAGTGTCACAAATCATGATCATTGAGAATAGAAATTTTGTTTCTTTGAGTATCTCTATTGGGCACCTTAGAAACTTCGGACATGTTTTGAAGTATAATGTATGTCAATCGTTTTAGAAAAATAATATTTTTATTTACCCAAAAAAAGATGGCGTGAAGCTAGTTAGAAAAAGAGAAAAAAGCAAGGTATTTTCTAGTTATAATGTAGACATTGTATGGACAGTCACTTCTAGGAGTAGAATGGACCGCAAATTAGTTTTTTGGTATGGACCTCTTTTTTTTTTAATCTAATTACGAAGTGACATTTGTAAAATTATATTATTATGTCATTATGTCAATGATTATTGGCTACAGATAACTTAGATAAAGATTTAGGGCTGATAATCATTTTTTGGTATGTTACCAAAAGTTTTTTGGTATGCAAGTGGATTTACCTTTCCAAAAAAGTTGAGTGAACTTTACTGCTCTAGATCTACATTGTAAAATATTTTCTACTTTGGAATAAACCCACATAGCTTTAGAATCCATTGTGCAGTGAAGGTTGAAAGTTCATACTTTTGCAAATTATATGGTTTCAACGACATTAGTGTCGATGATGGTCATAGCACTTGTTACGCAGGACTCGCATTGTATATTATTGCTCCATTTGGGTTATGACCGACTTTAAAACACATTATTGGATAATTAAGTTACAAAACTCATACATATCGAGTGCGTCATGCACACTTTAACTACTACTATGGGATGGGTCTTGGTCACCATAGTAACTGAAAAAAAGAATGTTTCCATCATATCATTACACAAAACAATATTCCAATACTAAATACTTTACCTAAAAAGTCTTTATAAAATAATCAGTCTGATAGGAAACCTTATTTAACTAAANCCTATGCGATCTATAATTATAAAAAGACAAATGTTATTCCTAATCTCTTGACATGTGAGAGATATAGGTACCTAGTGTCACAAATCATGATCATTGAGAATAGAAATTTTGTTTCTTTGAGTATCTCTATTGGGCACCTTAGAAACTTCGGACATGTTTTGAAGTATATTGTATGTCAATCATTTTAGAAAAATAATATTTTTATTTACCCAAAAAAAGATGGCGTGAAGCTAGTTAGAAAAAGAGAAAAAAGCAAGGTATTTTCTAGTTATAATGTAGACATTGTATGGACAGTCACTTCTAGGAGTAGAATGGACCGCAAATTAGTTTTTTGGTATGGACCTCTTTTTTTTTTAATCTAATTACGAAGTGACATTTGTAAAATTATATTATTATGTCATTATGTCAATGATTATTGGCTACAGATAACTTAGATAAAGATTTAGGGCTGATAATCATTTTTTGGTATGTTACCAAAAGTTTTTTGGTATGCAAGTGGATTTACCTTTCCAAAAAAGTTGAGTGAACTTTACTGCTCTAGATCTACATTGTAAAATATTTTCTACTTTGGAATAAACCCACATAGCTTTAGAATCCATTGTGCAGTGAAGGTTGAAAGTTCATACTTTTGCAAATTATATGGTTTCAACGACATTAGTGTCGATGATGGTCATAGCACTTGTTACGCAGGACTCGCATTGTATATTATTGCTCCATTTGGGTTATGACCGACTTTAAAACACATTATTGGATAATTAAGTTACAAAACTCATACATATCGAGTGCGTCATGCACACTTTAACTACTACTATGGGATGGGTCTTGGTCACCATAGTAACTGAAAAAAAGAATGTTTCCATCATATCATTACACAAAACAATATTCCAATACTAAATACTTTACCTAAAAAGTCTTTATAAAATAATCAGTCTGATAGGAAACCTTATTTAACTAAAAACTATAAATTGATTTAGGCGTGGGGTCACTTTTATCGGATGTTTGGGATCAGATGTTGGGCGTTTCAGTCTCCTTATGCTTTGATGCTTCATTTGCGGAATTGTGCTCCTTCTGTAGGTCACGTGCGGGTTCTGCTACCGTGCTTTATTCTGTGGCACTTATAGAAGGGGCGTAATGCTTATAGGTTTGATAGATGAGCCTTTCAGGTTCCTGTTGTGGTTCAGAGGGTTATGATTGATATGCAATCAATTGGGTTTGCTTCAAGTCAATTGTGTCGAGATGAGTCGGTTGAGTTTGTGGGTTTTCTTAGGGTCTTGGTCCCTCGTCCTCGGCCACCTCGTTTGGTTGCTTGGACTCGTCTTGTAGCAGGTTGCCTGAAGATCAGTGTTGACGGATGTTCTAAAGGCAATCCGGGGCTATTTGCATTAGGGGGTGCTATTTGGAATCACCAAGGTCGGGTTCTCAGGGCTTTTGGCTAGTTTTGGGGGGCATCAGCCTATTTTGTATGCGGAGCTGCAGGCTATTTGTACTGGGTTAGAGTTGACCACAGATTTAAGAACTTTAGAGTTGGTAGTGGAGTCAGATTCAACTACAGTGGTTTTTTGAATTTCTTCTCAGGGTATTGGGTGTTGGATTTATGCTTACTTGCTTGCTCGAATTTGGCGTCTGTGTGCTTCTTTCTCAGCTCGTGTTTGTCATGTCCTGCAGGAGGCGAATCAAGTTGTAGATTTCATAGCTAATTGGGTTTGCTCTCATCATCTCAACCACCGATTTTCTGATTCATCATCCCTTCCTTCTGGGATTGCGGGCATCCTTGTCTTGGATGCTCAACAGACTCCTCACATTCGTTAATGAATTTTATTTTCATTTATGTTTTCAGTTATTTTACTTTGCGGGGAGTCCCCACTTTCTATTTATTTATTTTTCATGTTTTTGGTGGTGAGTCACCACCATACTTTTACTTTGTCCCCCACTTTGTACTTTTGGAGGTTTGGCTTTATGTCGTCCTCCCTTATATTTTTTTCCTTTTAGTTACATATATAGGTAGGGGTCCTGCCAAACCCTCCACCCACACTGGATGACTTTAAAAAAAAAAAAATCTAAAAACTATAACTTGGTTTATTCCAGAACTAGCTAAATCAAACAATACCACCACCGCCAGAACATGCAACACTATCTTCCATGATAATGTGTCAATTGACACTACTGATAGGGAATTTTTTGTGGGTTCTCTACCACTAAACAAAGAGACAACGTTGGTGTGTCATTTTTCGGTTGATTTGCATTGACCTTGCTCTTTAATATTCTTCTCCTCACTCCTTAAGAGATGGAACAGAAAGTAAGTGGAGGGTACCAGTATTCCATGATTTGTGTGAGTTGAAACTTTACAATAAGAAATGATTAATTAGCAGGTGATGTCAATTGACATAATAAGATTTTTTTTATTGAGTATTGTCGTGCCTTGTTTAGACATATTATTTTAGGTCATGCTAAATAATAGTCAATTCTAATTCGACCCATTTAAGTAAACGTGTGTTAGGTGTCGTGATGCTAATCTAATCTATTTAGTAATCATTTTGTGTTTGAATCTACACGTGTAAACCATAAACAAAAGACATTGGACGAGGTTCTTATTTTCTAAACAAATCACCACCCCCATCAACTAAAGATCCACTCAATGCAAGTTTGGTGCGGTTGTGATATAATTTAGGGACATAATTCGAGGAATTTATAGCGTGGTCCATTCAATACTGGACCAACTGATAATCTAATGGTGACCATCATTAAATTCTAAAATTATGTCCACAAATCATATCTCAATAGCATTGCTCTTAGTTCGATCGATTGTTTATTTTCCACCCTTTTCTAAAGATTGTATATCAATCAATAAGTTTACATTCTGAAAAAAAAAAAAGCAAACTAAAAAACACCCTCTAAACCAAAATCATGTATTTTTCATCTTAGTAGGTNCCATCATTAAATTCTAAAATTATGTCCACAAATCATATCTCAATAGCATTGCTCTTAGTTCGATCGATTGTTTATTTTCCTCCCTTTTCTAAAGATTGTATATCAATCAATAAGTTTACGTTCTGAAAAAAAAAAAGCAAACTAAAAAACACCCTCTAAACCAAAATCATGTATTTTTCATCTTAGTATATCATCTCATTTTTGGATTATACCGAAAACTAGTTAATTTTAATCCATTAATTTCGAGTCCACGTTGTAGTTTAAATGTATGACATCTGATTTGAAACACTTTACCTATGAAGTGATTAGCCGGTCATTACATTGTAGCAATTTAAGTTTTTTTTTATCTTTTTGTCTACCTTTTAGCATTGCATATTGTAGTTCGTCACCTCCACTAATANCATTTTTGGATTATACCGAAAACTAGTTAATTTTAATCCATTAATTTCGAGTCCACGTTGTAGTTTAAATGTATGACATCTGATTTGAAACACTTTACCTATGAAGTGATTAGCCGGTCATTACATTGTAGCAATTTAATTTTTTTTATCTTTTTGTCTACCTTTTGGCATTGCATATTGTAGTTCGTCACCTCCACTAACAAAAAATAGTGTAGTAAGACTGTAGATTATGTTCATAAAGTAAATGGCTGCTAATGTTGGGTGGATGAGGGCTCATATATTTACAGACCAAAGCATAAAATAGGGTTACACACACACACATATATATTAGTATTTGACCGACCAGAAGCAAGAGACATTTTGGTATTACTTTTTAGTTTTCTAGTTTGCTTGGTGTTTTGTCAATGCCCACAATATTGAATACTGAATAAGTAATGTTAATTAAATATAAAAATTTGATCTAATTTATTGATCTAATAATGTGATTGTATTGTAATCGTTGGATCGATACTATATTCCAATATTTGATAGGATCAACAGTCAATCTAAAGGTCATAGTAAATTAGATCTGCAAGTTAAATCAATAATTTAGGTCTTAATAAAAAATTTTATTCTGAAAAGGACAAGAGGAAGCCTTAGGAGTAAAGTCTTTTTTAGGGTTTGTTTTGGTTATCCAAAACTGTCACCAAAAAAAAAAAGACGTTTTATATCCATGCAATAGAAGTGGAGAAGTGAGTGGCCACTCCTCAGCACCTCTCTCTCTCTCTCACACACACACACACAAACAACAGATTTGAAGCTAAAAGCCAATGGGGGCAACAACGGAACATAAAAGTTCAAATAACCAGTTGTGGTAAAGTAGAACTAAGAAAAAGCTGGATGTTTTTGAAGAAATTCGTTATGAGAGAGATTAGAAATAAGAAAAGGGAGAGGAAATGGAACATAAGCATTTACGTTGGTCGGCACATAGAACCTCCATCCACACGTAATATCTCTAACAGTTTTTCTTCAGGAGACCCTACTTTGAGAAGAGTTTGATAATTAAAACATACTGTACACACACACACACACTAAACCACACAGACACGCACATACGAGAGAGAGAGAGAGAGAGAGAGAGAGAGGATTTTGTCATCTGTTACCCGAAATCCATGGTTTGTGACGAACTGGATGACGTATTTCTCCTACTATGGTCACTCGTAACATGTATCCCAGTGTGCATTATGCATGCTCATCGACACACAAAAATTTAAAAATCACAACCAAATAGCAACAACGCATTGCCCTCATGCACCACATCTTAATTAGTATTTTAAGCTATATTATACTACTACTACTACTACTACCAATAATAATAATAATAATAACAACAACAACAATAATCAAATTAGGAGAGTGATTGGAAAGCTTTCTTTTCCCTTTTGCATAATTCTCCAATTTTTATGTATGAAAATAAGAAATGAACAAATTTTTTTTTAATCAATCGAATTGTTTCCCGTCACACATATAATCACTTCCCACTCATCCTTCAATCTCTCGTTGCTCTTTAAATTTTGAGCAATGTTACAAGAACCTAATTTAATGATTTAATCAAGAATTTAATATAGATTAATTGTGAGTTTTAGTGTCACTTTTAAATACAATTACTGCATTGAATTAAG
The DNA here is from genome assembly GCA_963454935.2 of Ilex paraguariensis. Taxonomy (NCBI): domain Eukaryota; kingdom Viridiplantae; phylum Streptophyta; class Magnoliopsida; order Aquifoliales; family Aquifoliaceae; genus Ilex; species Ilex paraguariensis. The sequence continues at coordinate 1,688,908 of CAUOFW020004946.1, forward strand.
TCTCATAATTCTCCATCAAACAGCATTTCTCTCTTGGTCTCTTCTTAATTAANGCATTGAATTAAGTCTCATAATTCTCCATCAAACAGCATTTCTCTCTTGGTCTCTTGTTATTCACATTTCTCTCTCATCCTCTCTTCGTCTCATTTCTTTTCAATCAAGCATTTGAATGTTGTATGCACGACTCCCAACTTGTATAAATGAAAAAAAAAAAAAGCCATATGGGAGAAGATGTATGTATGTGTCCGCCGCTATTATTGGGTTCTATTCCAGTTCCAGGGATTTCGGCGTTGAGTAAGGTGGAAAGAACACTTGCCCCCACCCAAATGACGGCCATTGTCGGACTCACACACGACCATTCCAATCCTCTTTTTGGTGTTTAGTTCAATTACACGTGGTTTTCACGTGAAATGCATGTGTCAATTATGGGTTTAGAAAAAGTCAAGAGGGTTTTAATGTGGTTTGCTTGATTTCAAGGTGGGAGAGTGGGTAGAGTAATGTTATTATAACATAATTTATTAATTTAATTTGTTGATTTAATTTACTATAGTTGTTGTATTGACTGTGAACCCCATTAAACATTATAACTTGTTATTAATCATAGGTTTGGCAAACTATAGTTTGTCTTCTTCAATGTTTGATTCTCATGTGAAGAGCATACTCTTCTTCATATTTAATTTTCTGTCTTTTCCGAATTTATTTTTTTTTTCGTGATTTATTTGTTTTTAGAAGGTTTTCAAGTAAGATTAGACAAAATATAAGGATGATCCCACTTGGAAAAATATAATTTTTTGTAGAAAAAAGGAGGAGAAATTGATGTATTTTTGAGCTCTTAGGATTTATGAGGCTCAAATCCTTGTCTAATCACAAGTACAGAGTTAGAAAAAATGGAATAAATTCCAAAGTACCATGTTTTTTTTAAACTTTACTTCTTTTTTACCCTAATTTCTAATTTATTTTTTCATGCTAGCTTTCTTGTCACAACCACTACTAAAATGGGTAGTGACTAGGTGCTAATAAGAGAATTAAAACAAATCATAAATACAAATTAATATAATTCAAGACATGCCTGAAGGCTCCCAAAGTATACCCACCAGAAGATAACGACCCATGATACTTTGGTAACTTATATCTTTAACATATCAAAAGATTAGGAATAACATAAGTGTTTTGACATATATCTCGACTTTTAGTAGTTTATTATTGGTAGCTAATGTACTTTTATCTGCCACTCAAACGTCAATGTATTGACAAATTAGAAGAAATTGCTTTTAGTGCTTTGCATTCTAACTAGTGCTCAAAGCCAACCACAGAATAATACAACAATATGTAATGCCATAACCCCACTTCCAAGTACCACACAAACTTCTTAATAATGGCGGCTTATTGTATCTCCAGCCCACCTTTGTGTGTGTGAGAGAGAGAGAGAGAGAGATAGAGAGACAGAGAGACAGATGCCGACATATGATCTTCATGTTTTTTAACGTGGGGATGTAATATTGTGGAGAGAGAGAGAGAGAGAGGCCGACATATGATCTTCATGTTTTTTAACGTGGGGATGTAATATTGTGGACGGTGGACTCATCTGCAGAAGGTGACAATGAGTATTGATAGTCAAGTTCGGACCATCTTAACTCATATGCTTTAATTTGTATGATATTAATGCAAAAACAAAAAATACTACAAAAATTCCAATGACTACTTGAAAATTGGAGAAAAAAGATGAAAATTAATTATCCAATGCAATTAGTTATCATTTTTTGCAGAGATTTCCTCTAATTAATTGTAAGGGTGGAATTAGGTCTGTTAAAATTCGNTTGGAGAAAAAAGATGAAAATTAATTATCCAATGCAATTAGTTATCATTTTTTGCAAAGATTTCCTCTAAATAATTGATTGTAAGGGTGGAATTAGGTCTGTTAAAATTCGACATGACACTAATTATTATAGAGTTAAGTGGGTTTGAGTGAGACATTTTCAGGTTCGGGTGGTAAACTGGTAGATTTGTCAGACTCGTTAATAATAAACGGGTTCTGTTTGGGTAAGGTATGTTAATCTGTTTATCACCCGTTTAAATAAAATTAATGTAATTATAAATTAATATTTATTAAAAAAAATTNTTTTCAGGTTCGGGTGGTAAACTGGTAGATTTGTCAGACTCGTTAATAATAAACGGATTGTGTTTGGGTAAGGTATGTTAATCTGTTTATCACCCGTTTAAATAAAATTAATGTAATTATAAATTAATATTTATTAAAAAAAACTAACGAGAATAATATATATAGTTATTAATTATGGTATTACATATATGTAGCTAGAATAATATATGTAACAAATAAACGAGTCAAACGGGTGGTGGGGTAAAAGAATTTTCATGTTAATCCAACCAAATCCTACTCAACTCAAATCGTTTATTAAACGGATTAAATGAGTCGTATCATATAATTCGCTTAATAAACGAATCATATTTGGTTTAAATATTTTTATCCGTTTACGTAAACGAATCAGATATCGTGTTTATTAGTTTTTTAATTTTTTACACAAATTCAATTAAACTCCACTTGTAACTATTTAATCTTGACACCCTTAAGTGAAACCATGTTAAAGAATACCAGCTTTGACACTTTTTTGGATCGCAAAGCTAATTTCACTGGTCAAAAATTTGACAATAAGATAAAGCTTCTGACAGGCCCCGATTTAGACTCTCAAGCGAGTTGTTGAAGATTCAAATTAACCTAGCATTTATGAGAATATTCTGGTTATCCAAAGTACTAGCTAACTACTTCTCTCTTATTTTGAGAGGTTAAGACTATTAGATATATGATAGCATTAAAAGAAATTTATTAATATTTAGATAGATATATAAGGGTCCAAAGAGATTATCGATATCTAAATTATTATAATAATACATTAAATGTATATCTTTTTGTTTTTTTTCAATTTTGTTTACTCTTTTCGATCTGTCATATTATGAAGTTTTACAAAGATATAGTGCCTTTTTATTGAGAAAAAACATTTGCGCTCACATGAATTAAAATTTTTGTATAGAAGTTTTAAAGAAATACTTGATAAATAATTTTATTCCGAACTTCAAGCAGTCACTTATGAGCACCGCCATCTATGTTTTTTCTGCATAAGTCTCATGAAGAAAAACACATTGGTCGGTGAATTTCCATTGATTATGATTTGTGAAACTGTTAAAGCCAAGAGAAAGAAAAGGAAAAGAAAATTTTGGCTATGTGATTTCATGTCAAAAGTCATCTTTGGGAGGGAAGACTATACTTTTGAGACAACCTACGATCAAGTCAAGTTGAAACTTTTGCTCCAACCCACTTGCCATCTCTCTCTCTCTCTCGAAAATACTGGGTGTAACTGTATACCATGCCACCCAATATTTTTTCTTCTCTTTCTCACATAAACACACACACACACACACACACACTACTAACACAGTTGCAACCTACACATGTAATTGTCGCTGGTTTGACAAACACCTTTTAGAAAGTTATGGCTTATATTGATTGGCCGGCAAATTAAGAGCAACAAATATTTATGTAAAGTGCAAAAATGAAGGACGTAATGTCACTGTCTTTTCAAGCGGTATGAGCTTATTGCCATATGACTAGTTTTGTTGTGGTTGTCACTATATATGCTTTGTGGAAAAGGTTACTCCAAGGAATGCTGTCCATATAACTGTATTTGAACAAATTCCAACTAATAATGTGGATGTAATTCAGTCACCCATTAAAATATGGGTTTTCATCGAGTCATGCCGTGTTAAACGTGTCATATTCGTGTAAGCCTAATATTATTTAGACTTAATTTATTTACTTAAGTTACTGACTTAATTGACTAAAGTTGTCAAATTATTGTTAAGTCCTAATATTGGATAACGTTTATTGTCAATCCAACAACAGTAGTGTACTCGGCTAGCAAATTACGTTATGTTTTTAGATTTAAATAGTATTACTCATAATCTTTAGGTGTGGTCTAGTAGTTGAGTCTGACTTTTGATAATGTAGAGATTTTAAGTTCAATTCTTTCCCACACTCCTCAAGGGCTAGCCGCCCTTATCCTTTTAGCGACATGCTCTAACCCAANGAGATTTTAAGTTCAATTCTTTCCCACACTCCTCAAGGGCTAGCCGCCCTTATCCTTTTAGCGACATGCTCTAACCCAACTCAAGTCGTGGTGACCAGTCACTGAATCTAAGAGAGTAGTTGATGAAAGCCTGAACACCCTATAATAAAAAAAATTACTCATTAATTTATCATGTTGTTTTTTGGTTTTTTTTACACAACTTCACTTTGCACATTTATATCTAATTTATTAATACCTAATTTATTAACTTAATTTATTGACATGATTATGTGGCAAGTGATATAGTCCTAATGAAAATATTCAACTAGTGGAGTTACGATAATGATATTGGATTATGTCATTAATACATTATTAAGTCGGAATCTAAAGTAACGATGTTAAAACCCTTAACCAGAACTTGCTAATTTTTTGTTGGGTTAGGGGAAGTGTCATGAATATGGGCAATTGGGGTGGGTGGAATAGGGGTGAGAGTTTCCCTATAAAAAAGGGAAACTCCGGGAATACATATAGATGTACACCAAAAAGAATAAATCTCTCTATTAGCTTCTTGAATTAATTGCTTACACTTATATTAATTTGTTAGTTTTATAACATAAATTGATTTATTAAGATTCCTAGACATGCCATTTTATCCTTGACCGACATTGTTTCAATGGATACCTTAATACAGTCTTTTTGTCTAGACCAACAAAAAGAGGTGTGCCATGAAATCTTGTCTAGCTAGATTTAAATCCATGGCCTTGTTCAATGTATCAAAATTAAGCCTAATGCATTTGAGCCTTAAGGCATGGTAACCACCCATGTGGCACATATCAACTTTAAACGTGATTTGCCAATTTAAATCTTTACTTAAAAGTACCTTCGTCTACCATAAGGCATTATCTTTTTTTTTTTTTGGGTTAGGTATCTTTTTGTTGGGCATAAATAATTGAATTTCCAGAATAAGAGGATGTTCAACAAATGCCAAACCCACCTAATCGAACATACAGAATTTTAAGAAAAATTAGGGGTGGTATTATTTACCAAAAAAATACCAAAAGCATTATGGGTGGACATTGGAACACTCCCCCTAAGAAATGATACTTTAGGACGAAGAAGTTTTTCACATTCTTCTTGAGGATGAAATTAATTCTTATCTATATCTAGTGATCAGATGACCATTGATGAATTCAATGGATGAGATTTATCTGTGTATGTTGATTGATACATAAAAACTCCATTGAATAAATATTCAATTTGTAGGTCGAGACAAAATTTAATTTGCTCAAGATCTTTTATCTCAAATTCACTTTTTAAATAATTGATAACTTTTATGAGCTCTTCTAGTGTACCTATTAGATTTTTTTTTTCAAAGCCACCCAGTGTGGATAGGGGGTTTGACAGGATCCCTACCCGTATATATAACTATAAAGAAAAAAGTATAAGGGAGGAGGACAAAAAACCAAACTTCCAAAAGTACAAAGTGGAAGAATCAAAGCAAAAGTAAGGTGATGACTCACTACCACAAAAACAAAGTGGGGACTCTCCACAAAACTAACTGAAAATATAAATGAAACTAAAATTACTGACGAATGTGAGGAGTTTGTCGAGCATCCAAGGCGAGGATGTCAACAATCCCAGAAGGAAGTGACGACGAATCAGAAAATCACTGATTGAGCTGCTGAGAACCAGCTCAATTAGCCATGAAATCGGCATCTTGATTCGCTTCCTGCAGGACGTGGCAGACGCGAGCTAAGAGAGAAACACACAGAAATCAAATGCGAACAAGTAGGTAAGCATAAACCCAGCACCCAGTACCCTGAGAATAAATCCAAGAAACCATTGTAGCTGAATCTGACTCCACTACCAACTCTGAAGCTCCCAAATCTTCGGCCAACTCTAACCCAACACAAACAGCCTACATCTCCACATACACAATAGACTGATGCCCCAGAAACAAGTCAAAAACCCTGAGAACCCTACCTTGGTGATCTCGAATAACATCCGCTACTGCAGACAACCCCGGATTGCCTTTAGAACAGCCGTCAATACTGATTTTCAGGCAATCTGGTACAAGACGAGTCCATGCAACCAAGCGGAGAGGCCGATGCCGAAGAACTAAGACCCTAGGGTATTTATTAGATTTAATTCATAAACATATATAATGATAATAACAAATCTACTATTATGTTTTTTAATGAAAATACATGAACATATCAAATCATTAACATATCTCTCTATCAAAAGATATTCACTAAGACGATTATACCACATCCGCCCTGATTGTTTTTATTTATTCAACGATCGTTGAAGTTTAATAGAGTACGTTGAAGTTTAATAGAGTACGACATTTGACGTTGTGAATTATTTGCTTCTTGCATTTTAAATTCTTCAGGGATATGTTCATGTACATCTCACATCCTAATGAGCCATATAAATATGTGATAATTAAGTCCATTAGGCACATATCCTGTCTTTCAGAGACTACAAGACCGGTTAAACATATTAAAGTGAAGGCATCCATTAGGGAAGAATTTATTTTTTTGTAATCAATACCAAATCTCTACAAGAAACCTTGTGCTATAAGTTGTGCTTTATGTGACACAATTTTATTTTTCTTAATGTGTTTTTTGCACAAACTCCCATTTGTATCCCACAGGTTCAACACTTTGTGGCGTTTGGACTAAAGGTACAAATATTTTGTGTTTTGTTATTGAGTTTAATTCTGCTTGAATTGTTTCTCTTTGTTTTGGTCAATCATTTCTTTGTCTTCATTTAGGCTCCTTACTATCTCTTAAAATATCAAGAGACACAACAAATGAAAAAAGGTCATTCACAATAACTTTATTTTGATCCTATCTTTTTTTTTTATTGTGCATACAGTTTATACATGTCTCATCATTCTCAAGTATCTAAATCCCTTCTGGAGTTGTTTGAGACTCTTTAGAAGTTAATTGAGCCTTTGTATAAGGTAATTATTTTATGGGATAACTCTTTTCAAAAGTACAAACTTCTGGTTTGATTGTATCTTTAGGAGCATTAATTTCTTTATGTACTATATCTTGTCATCTTATTTTTCTGGGGACAATTTATTTTGTATCAATAGGTCTATCAAGCTTCAGACGTTTAGATTCATTTACACTTGTGCTACTAAATTGTCCTATTGGGACATCAATTATCGCTAGTGCAATTGCAGCTAACACATGTAATTTTGTTACTTTATTTGTGCCAGTAAATGCATCGGATAAGTGATTTGCAATATTTTATAAATGAATGATTCTGTGAACTTCTAGTTTACATTAATTTGTGCAGGGATCAAAATACAATAAATCTGGATCATTTCAATGATTTCATGCAATTCTTTTGGTTTCTTTTTGTCTCCCCTAATGGTTAAAAAAGTTGACTCATTGAAATGACAATCTACAAAACCGTGCTTTGAATATACCATCGGTTAGGGGTTTAAGATATCTAATTATCAAAGCAGAATCAAATCCAATATAAATCACTANACAAAACCGTGCTTTGAATATACCATCGGTTAGGGGTTTAAGATATCTAATTATCAAAGCAGAATCAAATCCAATATAAATCACTAGTCGATTTCCGTTGTGGTGATGAAATTGGAACATATATACTACATCTAAAAACCTGTAGGTGAGAAATATTTGGTTATTGACCAAGAACAAGTTGTGCTGGTGAATATAAATGATATGCAGTNTTCCGTTGTGGTGATGAAATTGGAACATATATACTACATCTAAAAACCTGTAGGTGAGAAATATTTGGTTATTGACCAAGAACAAGTTGTGCTGGTGAATATAAATGATATGCAGTTAGTCAAACACGAATTAAAGATGTGACACACAATACAACATGTCCCCAAGTAGAAATATGTAATTTCATTTTCATGAGTATGTGTCGAGTTATTAATTAAATATGTTTAATAAAAGACTTAACTAGACCATTCTGAGTGTGGATGTGTACAATTAGATTTTCAATATTCATTTCTATTGATATGCAGTAGTTGTTGAATGTCTGAGGCATAAACTCATCAACATTATCCAAGTGAATTATCTTGATTGAACAATCTGAAAATTGTGCTCACAACTGAATTATTTGAGTGAGAAGCCTTACAAATGTGACATTTAATTTAAAAACTAGACAAACATGTGACCATCTTGTTGATGCATCTACTAGTACCATGAAATAACAAAATGTCCCACAGAGGTTGTATTGACCTACATATATCTTCCTGAATTGTTGCAAAATGTTAGGAGATTTTAAGGGGATGGTCTAATGATCAGTTTACCTTGTGAACTTGTGAACAAGCAAAACATAAATAATCACTTGGTACAAGAATGTTCTAGTTCTTTAGAGAATGTCTATATGAGTTCTCAATATTTCTGCACAACATTATTGATCTTGAATGAGCAAGACGATCATGCTAAAGCACAAATTTTTTTGGATCAAAGCATTTCTAGTGCATCACAATATTTGATTTTATAAATTTTGTTATGGTATAGTACAACCCAAAAGAGAGAGTATAGAGTTAATCCATGAATTACCATTATCCATGCCTCTTTCATACATGAGAGATTACTTGGTAGTAACAAAAGTAGTAATCAATTATCTCAATTGGCTTGAGACTCATTCTGATAACGTGCTATAAAACTAACAAATTAATGTAGGTGTAAACAACTGATTTAAAAAGTTAATAGAGAAATAAAATAATGAGAGATTTATTGTTTTTTGCTTACACTTGTCTTCCTTCACCCCTATTCCACCCACCCCAATTACCCACATTGTAAACCCCCCATGTATTAATAATAATGCATATTGTGTACCACGTCTTGCATGAATAAAAATGACTTAAGAATAGAGATATAGGGTCTAATATAGGTGTTTTGAATATTGGGAAACATCTTTAGGAGAAGTTAAGAAGAGAATAACTAGATACTACCTTAATCTTTTGCCCATAAATGACATTAGATTGACCTAATTTTTAAATAGTAAAAATTAGATTCCAACAGCTACAAAAGTGTATTTCACAAAAATTTATGAATTGACTTTTACCTAGGTTAAAACTGCATTGAAAGTGTTTGAATGCCAATCACGTTCAAACAAAGCGTAGCCATAGTACTCTGGGGTTTGACACGAAAATTGATAGAACTCGAGATACTAAGAGCAAGACACATTCAAACGTAAGTGTGATTTTTACAACGATCAGACTTGTGATGACTGTACAGATTCTAACCCTATATATACCATAAGTATTTTCCTTAGGTTAGTTTTCAGCATATTTGAACCCTAGAAAGTCAAAAGAGCGTAGGAGAGAACAAAAAGGATAAGATTGTGATGGATTAATGCATAGAAAATAGATAAACATGTTAGGATTGCACCAAACTGCGGATTAATGGTAGGATTATTTCTCAAGTTCACTCATTGAGATTAGGGTTACTATACGTATGTTTTGTTTCTTATTTGATTATATATGATAGATATACAATATTTTTATACCCCCTTTTGAGAATATGATTTGTTTCTTCAAAGAATTACATGTTTTACCTCACAAATTTCATGTTCTTGATTTCAAAAATCCTAATTTTTTATTATTATCAGTTCAATAATATTTCTTGGGGATCTCTTGCATATTTTTTTGAAGTTATTCTATTTTGACAATTGTGGAACTGTGATTTTTCATTTTATGTGGACTTTATAAAAATTATCTCTTGTATTAGTGGGCATGATGAACGTGGGTTACCTTCGAACGAGTATCATATAGTGCATATATGCATTTTTTACTTTGAGGAGTTTGAAAGTTCTCTATCACTTGTAGTGGAATTGTTTGGTTTCTTGTGAGTTTTAATAATTTGCACTATTTACTCATGGGAATCGAGGTTGGAGGCTAGTACACTATTTCATGGGAAGGATTTGTCACTGTTGATACATCGGTATATGTCATTCCTAAAGTGTTGTATCCTTGCAAGGATTGTGTATGTGAATGTGGGTCATGATATTATCGATGTGTGTATTCATGATAAGTCTACCTATGTTGAGCTATTCTGCCAACCCTGCGGAGCTATTGGCCAAGCTGGATGAATAGAGCTATTGACCGGATGAGCACAACTGGGTAGGATGACTTGAGGTGACAATTTGAGCAAGATTTTACTCCATAGATTGGCTTAAAGGAGTCCATTCTTATGAGGAATGGACTCTAGTCTCCCTTATTTATTTTTTAGGAGGATAATATTTGTTATAGCAGCCAAATGGAACTTTATCACAATCTTCTGGGATTTGTGATTATAATCAATCTTCTATCAGTATCATGATCTAGAAGCATAATCATGTTGGATAGAATTTTATCTCAACACTTTTTCCCCAAAAAAGTAAAATGAGTCTTTGGGGAAAAAATTACATTGATGGGTATAGCGATTTGTACAAAAGAAAGGCATTCCCCTAGTATCAGAAAAGCCAAACAAACTTGTTCATGTAACCAAATCTGCAAGAGGGGTTATGGTGCTTTCTTTTCATAAGCCCCCATACTAATTTGACAAAAGGTATTGTAACTACATTGATATATGCACGTAATCATTTGAAGAGTTGTTAAGTAAAATCTCTAGGAATTAGCAACTAATAGTTTAGACCAAGCAACATCTTTGAAGCTACCACTTTTGTAAATGCTTTAGATTCTCCATAGAGGTTTTTAGGCATAGGGAGGTCATTGTTCTCTGATTGTTTGCATAATTGTTTCAAAAATCCATTATTGTCTCTAAACTAGTTGGAATGGATTATGATGTGCATTTTCCTCCAAATATAATGCAACAACTACTATTGGTTTCTCTTTCTACTGTTGTGGTGTACATGAAATGAAGGTTGCTCATGGTCTTAATATTTATCCATTTGATGTATAGAGAAGTTTCATATTCCCTTGATAAATTAGCATTCCAAGAACAAATGTTGAAGAGACATTGGATTCCAAGGTGAGCACAAATGCTTGTATTCTATTTTTGGTACTAACCTCAATGGAAGCTAGAGTATAAAACTTATTGTAGGTATAGATTGGCTAAACCAAACGAAATATACCAAACCACACTCTCTCCTAGCATTTAGGTTGCATTTCATCAAGTCTTGCTATTTTGTATGGGAGTATAATTTGGTGTTGTATCAAAGAGAATATTTGATTTGTCAATCGAATTTTGGATAGAATGTGTCTTATTGTTACCAATGTAGAAAGATCTAATTCTTTTATGATCGTGATAGACCCTTTCATCAACATAGAACCTTGTGGATCCCAATTGTCATACCAAAAACTTGTATGCTATCTATTGTCACTAAAATGGGAAATAAATGGTCTCTTGACCTCTATTGACTTCAAGAGTACCATGAACATTTGTAAGAATGTTTAAGCACACATATGTTTTCATTCTTTAAGTGATAATTGTTTATCCTTACTTTGCATATCCCTAATTAGTAACCACTAGGGTTTAAGCATGAGAGTAGTGTTCTATTTTTTGAGTATTTTGATGTCTTTCTTAGGCTCACAAACACCTTGAAATGCCACCTTAGCTCCTAAGGCTTGTAAATCATGGCCTTTCCAGAAAAAAAGTCCTAAGAATCTTTTCAACTCCATCTATAACAAGTTGAAGGAGGCACAAACGAGTTTCCAAAACACTTGAGCACTGATGAGGAATGATAGGTACTGAGTACTCCAATTTACCATCTTGGCTACATTTTAAAAAAAAAATAAATAATAGCAGTGATGTAATTTGAATCTTGTTGTAACTAGTGGGTACCCCAATACCTGATGGGTAAAATCCCTCCATTAAGTCCCACTCTTTCAATGCTCTATGATTTGCCTTCATTTGAGATAGATAGGTTAAATAGGGATTTCCAATGGGTTGGCCAACAAACCAGAGATTTTTTTTCACCTTTCTAAGGCCATCTTTAGGGAAATGATAGAATTTAGACCCCTTTTTACACAAAGGAATCAAATCATCTCCAAATGTTATTTGCGCTAATATAAGTTGCTTGCATCTCTGGTGAAATTTTAAATCAGCCATGATAGGATTTTAATACTGCTGGTTGATGAGGCTTAGCACTTCTATGGTTATGATAATGTCCAAGTCCATGGTTATGACAATTTCCAAGGCCATGGTTAATAGAAGAAACAGGAAAAAGATCATTACACTTGAAAGAAAATATGAGATAGTTGTTGCAAATTTCTATTCTGTTAAACAAGAAGTGGTGGATCATTTCCAAAGGCTCTTAGGAGGCAAGCTTGAAAGAATCTCTGCAATGGAAAAGAGAATACTTCTTAACTCCATCCCTATGAGGGCTACTTCTGAGCAGCAAATCATAAACATGATTAAGCCTATTGAAGCCTCTGAAATCAAAGAAGCACTCTTCTCATTTGATGATATGAAAGCCCCAAGGCTAGACGGATTCAATGCTTGCTTCTTAAAAAGAGCTTGGCCTATCATAAGGATTGACATCACTGCTGCCATCAAGGAATTCTTTTCTTTTGGCCAACTGTAAAGGGAGTTCAACAAAACCATTATTGCACTTGTTCATAAAATCCCTAACCTATCCTCCATAGGAGACTTCAGACCAATCTTCTGCTATAACCTCCTTTACAAGGCTATTTCCAAAATCTTGGAAAACAAAATTAAGGTTGTCTTACAAGATATCATCTCCCCATCCCAAGCAGCTTTCATCCCAAGAAGAAAAATTAGTGATTACATCATGCTTTCCTAGGAGTGGTTTAGAGACTATAGAACAATGGCTCCTCCAGAGTTGCCATCAAAGTTGATCTTTTGAAGGCTTTTGACACTATGGACTGGGAATTCATCAATGACTGTCCTAGAAACTTTGAACTTTTCCCACACCATGAGGCATTGGATCAAAACCTGCCTTACTACACTCTAACTCTCCATAAATGTTAATGGAGAACTCACTGGCTTCTTTCCTAGCAACAGAGGGTTAAGGCAAGGAGACTCTCTGTCTCCTTATCGCTTTGTGTTGGCTATGGAAATTTTGCACTCTATCATGCAATCTATGATCAATTTAAGGAAATCCTTCAAGTTCCATTCGAGATGCAAAAAGCTGAACCTATTTCAGCTCTCTTTTGCAGATTACCTCCTTCTTCTCAGCCATGGTGATCTTGAATTTGCTAAAGTTCTAAAGGAAGCTCTAGATATTTTTCACACGGTCTTTGGTCTTCTAGTCAATCCCCTAAATAGCACCTGACACAGTCAGGCAACATATCCTCTTTAACTTGACCTTCTCTAAAGGGTCTCTTCCCGTTAAATACTTGGGCATACGTCTGATCAGTATGACTTAAACCACATTACTGCCCACCACTTGTTCAGAAGACAGAGGCCAGAATAAAAGACTGGGTTTATAACTACCTTTGCTATGCTAGCAGAACTTAACTGATTAATTTAGTCTTAAGTAGCAGTCAAGTTTTCAGGTCCTTTCACTTAAGCCTCCCACAACAAACTCTTGATAGACTGGAACAACTTCTAAGGTCATTCCTCTGGAAAGGCATTGAACTTAAGCATTCTAGAGCTAAAGTTGCATGGGACGATGTGTGCAAACCAAAGAAAGAAGGAGGACTAGGCATAAAAAAACTTAAGATATGGAATCAGGCATTATTGTTCAGATAAACAGAACCTTTGGGTGAATGGGTACATGCATTCACCTTAAAAGGTAGAAGCATATGAGAAGTTAAGCCTCCCCAAAAATGCTCTTGGAATTGGCTTAAAATCCTACTGTTTAGGCTTTATTCAGACCTGTTTTAGTTCATAACATTAGAGATGGACAACACACTAGTCGTTAGTTTGAGAATTGGCACCTGTTAGAGCCCTTTGCACAAAGCTTGATCTACCTTCCTCAAGCACTTCCCAAGAATTCCAAAGTGAGCAAAATCATAGTTGAGAACCAATGGAGATGTCCATCCTCTATCAATAACATCACTGAAATGTAGGATTTTATCTTAACTATGCCATCATACCTGCCAAACCAATCCAACGAAGATAAGGTCAAGTGGCTTCCCAACCCTATGGGTATATTCTCAACACTTTTAGCCTAGAATCACTTGAGAAATCCCAATCCAATTGCATCTTGGCACCAACGTGTATGGTATAGCCAAGCCATACCAAGGATTACCTTCATTCTTTAGCTAGCCATCAGACAAAGGCTCAACAATAAGGACTGAACCATAACTATGCTGCACACTTGGGACTACAATACATGCTATGCAGAGCTAACTCAGAGTCCGACTCTCACCTTTTCTTTGAGTGCCAATACTCCAAGAGAATATGACAACTGTTGGCACAAGAAATGGACCAAATTGGCCTCACAGACCATGGCTAGACTTTATTTAGTGGGTTACTCATCACTGGAGAGGTAAATCTATGCTCAAAGTTATGCAAAGACTTTGCTTATCCATTGCAGTCTACCAGATTTGGACGGAATGCAACACTAGGATCCATTTCAACCTCTATAAAGACTCTCATTCTCTCTTCAATATCATTGTGTAGCTTATCAGAGACAGAATGACCTCCCTAAAGTTCAAGCCTTCGCTGCAGAATCACTTCCTGGCTCAAAAGTGCCAGTTCCATGCTCCTTGTATCAACTCTGAAATTGTTTAGCAATTTTTATTTTCCACAGGCAGAGTTTTTGTGCCTATAACATTTTTGTCTAATCTTTTTGAGGTACCCCTAAACGAGCACCTCCTATAGATTTGTTGTTTTTTTGTTGCTTTTGTCAATGCTTGTACCTTCTCAGCTCTTCCTGTGTACACATGTACATTTTCTTTAATTCAATGAAATTTACTTTCCGAGACAATGTGCCAAATGAAAGGGTATTCCCTTGACTAGATCACCTATAGCTAGGGAAAAACTCTCCTAATTCCTTATTGATAGTGAAAAAAATATGAGGTAATATGCTTTCATTAATTTTTTTTTCCAAAGCCACCCAATGTGGGTGGGGGTTTTGGCAGGACCCCTACCTGTATATATAACTAAAAGGAAAAAAGTACAAGGGAGGAGGACATAGAGCCAAGCCATCAGAAATACAAAGTGGGAGGATCAAAGCAAAAACAAAGTGGTGACTCACCACCAAAAACATGAAAATAAAGTGGGGACTCCCCATAGAATAAAATAACTGAAAGCATAAATGAAAATAAAAAACTCACCGACGAACGTGAGGAGTCTGTCAAGCATCTAAGGCGAGGCTGCTAGCAATCTTAGAAGGAAGAAGTGATGAATCAGGGAATCACTGATTAAGCTGCTGAGCGTAAGCCTAATTAGCCATGAAGTCGACAGCTTGATTCGTCTCCCACAGGACATG
>CAUOFW020004946.1:1705434-1721413 GCA_963454935.2 Ilex paraguariensis
AAAAAAGGAGAAGAAGAAGGCTGAATTTTTGTTGAATCAAAGACTGCCGAAAATATGTCTTCTTGCCAAACCAACAGAGAAGAGATGAACCAAAGAAAAAGACAAAACTTATAGTCTTTGGTGGCTGTCAAATTCCTTTTTAACTAGAAGACTCCAAACCAAGCCTTGGATAAGAGTCATACACGGGTAAGCCACTAAAAAATTAGCAAATTGATGAGTCCCACAAAGGAGGAAAACCCAACATATGATAGAGGAGAAAGGTACCTTCGACAGAGATATTCCTAATTATGTAGTGTCATAATCATATTTTAGTAGATAAATAAGAAAAAATCTCTTGACAAGAATGTGTGCATTGTGTATTTAGTGCACAGGTAATTGTGTATAATTGGACTTTCGTGCAATGTACGTGCAGGGCGTGCGTACAATGTTCGTGCAAGGCATGTGCGTAGATGTATACATGCATAAACTAGGATGCGTTCAATGTGCTTGCAAACACGATTGAACAAATATTTTGAAGAAATTTTAGTGGTATATTATTCTCATACTGTAATAGTGTCACTTCACAGTAGGTTAACATAAAGTAGTTGTTCTACTTCTTGTTGGTTGTTTTAAACAATATTTAATTTATTATGCCAAATTTACTATAACCTACAGAGGTGAGTTTACTATATAACCTTGTGTTAGAGAAATTACAGGCTATAAAAATTTTCTTCAGACATAGACTTGTTATTGGAACAGGTTTGAATTAAATTTGTACTATGTTTGATAACACCATTCAAAAATTTAAAGCTGAATATTTTAAATTAAATTTATTTGATAATCTAAAATTCATACTACTTAATATTTTAAGCACTTTTTAAAAATAAGTTAAAATTTTAATTATCAAGTCATTTATTTATTACTTAATACTGAAAATGTTAGTTAATAAGGATTTTATCAATATCTTATGATGAACAAATATACCCTCACCACCATTATGTCATTGCCACCACCACCAAGACTCTCCTTTTTTTTTTCTAGGTTTAATGGAGTTATTCTTGTCAATTTAGGTTTTCTTTGATTTCGATCAAAAGTTAGTCATTTTTGTCAGAATTAAGATATTTACGAACGATAAATCTTTCGTGATCTAGTCCCAAAAAATTAACAAAATTTAAATCGAAGGCATATGAATTTACAAACTTTTCTGTATTATCATTTTATCTTTATCAATCAATCAAAACACTCATCAATTGCAAACGATAAGAGTAACGGAATACATACATGGCAAGAAGATTATAAAAGAACAATCCAGTATAATTATCTATATGTACAGGTGATAGAAAAAGGATCTAAAAGAGAAAATCTTCCCTTATATATACAAATCAAAGCAGATTTCAAAGCACAGTATATGTTGTTACACAGAAATACAAGGCAATAAAGGAAAAATATAAGGAGAAACTGAAACCAGCTGAGCTCAATACTACCCACAGACCAAAAGCTACAAGCTTGGTTCCTTAAAAAATCCTCTCAGTAAAACCTAATAACCATCAAAGGGGTAGAAAGCAAGGAGAGTCCGGGGACTTTTCTCTAAAGCTAGCATCCCTCTGGTCTCTCTCTCTCTCTCTCTCTCTCTCTATATATATATATATATATAACTATAACTTTTAGCTGTAACAACCAACATTACTATGCTTGATTTTCTAAGTCCTTTGAGCATATGAAAGTCCCGTGAAATCCATATGGAACCCTTGAAGGAAGCTTAACCGATGCCTCTAACGTCATATCCATGGCGTTGATGATCTGAAGCTCTGATTTCCATTTCTTCTCGTCATGAACAAATGCCAGAATATACCCATCATCTTCTCTCTCTGAATTTCCCTCTCTTGGCACAAAATAAGGCTCTCCACCGTATTGCCGATCACCGTAGATGAACTTCTGTATTTCTCCGGTGGAGAGGTCGACCTTGGCGAAACCTGAAACTTTTGGCCATGGCTCAGCAATGGCGAGATAAGCATATTGGGTTTTCCGACCAAGAAGGTTCCTATTCACCATACCGGCTTCTAAGTTCACCTGCTCGCTCTCCGGAATGATTGGTCGCCGTTTTGACTCTCCGGTCTTCAAGTTAAGCCTGATTTCCGATAATACACTCTTCAGATTCTCATCACATTCGTTGAAAATGGAGTCTGGAGGTGTCATGCATGAGCCTATGACCACGACTTCATCGGTTTCAGGTTCTTCCCAAGCATTCCAGAGATGAAAGCAGAAAGTTTCCGGCGACTCTACCCAGATGATATCTGAAGCATTTCGAGCGTTTTTTGATAGAATTCCGAACCGGGACTTCTTGTTCTTTTCGTACATCACCGGAGAGCCACCTCTGATCATCTCTTGAAGCTTGAACACCACTTGTTGATCTGGTATCACCACATAGTTCTCGGTGATCGCAAAGTCATGCATCATTGTCGGTACGTCCAGAGAAATTTCAACTTCCGGCGACTTTTCCCCGTCACTAGAGAATTTGAAGTACTTGAGATACGGCTTCTGGACAACGTCATAGCTGAGAGCGAAGAGCTCACCGGACAATGGGTCAAGCTTGGGGTGAGCAATCATGGTGGACCGGAGTTGATCATCGAAGTCATACCGGCCGATGGTCTCAATGTCGCCGCAGGGCTTGATGCAAACTTGGTAAGGAAGGTCATCCTCCGACATGGCGAGAAGTCTCCGGTTGAAGTATACCAAGCCGGCGTTGGCCACTCCTGTGCCGTTGCTGTGATCAACGAGGCCAAATAGTCCTCGGGCATAGAAGAGAAGAAGACGAGCAATACCGGAGTGTCCATGAAGCTCACCAATGGCTTTAGGGAAAACCGACCGGCCTAATTCTCTTTCTTGAATGAGTCTTCGTGTTTCAGTGAACCGGCAAGCATAGCTAACTGAATCGCCATTGATGCAAACTGCATGAACCATGCCGTCGCCGTCAAATAAATGGTGTCCGGCGACCGGTTCAAACAATGGGTTAGCGCCGTTTCTCACATAAACCCCATTAATGCAGTCGGGTATAGTGCCAGAGACCGGTAAGTTGTGCCTAACAGGCTGTTCCGGCACCGGAGAAAAGTTTCCGGCTATTTGTACACCAGGGTCGGCTGTTTTGGGAAGTGGGTGTTGGAGCTCGCGTGAGACCAACGCGCCTTCCATCATGTCTAAGGCTTTAGCTGCTGCTCTTTGAAGTAAATTCCAGTGTGGTGGTTGAGCTGTTTTGAGTGTATCATTGGAGTCCTTTTTGGTAATTATTGGTGAATGATGGGGATGTTTTGGGAATTCTAGCACTGAAGGTGAGTGTAGAGCACTGTAAATTTTGGCTCTTCTACTGGGCTTCCTAGTGGAGAAGAACCTTGAAGGCAAGCCCTTGTTATCTAGTGATGAATTTGAGAATGGTTGAGGAATTTTGGCTCCAGCCCATGTACTAAAACTTGTAGCTGGTGTAGAAGAAGCCATGGTTTTGGTNTTGTTATCTAGTGATGAATTTGAGAATGGTTGAGGAATTTGGGCTCCAGCCCATGTACTAAAACTTGTAGCTGGTGTAGAAGAAGCCATGGTTTTGGTTTTTGAAGTTCTCAGGGTGGTCACAATTTGCCGGAGAGAGAAAAAGTTAAGAGAGAAAGAGGAGAGAGAGAGAGAGAGAGAGAGAGAGAGAGAATGTGAGTTTTGGGGGAGAAGACAGTGATGGAGTGGAGTATAAATAGCGTTGGGTGGGGGGGAGGTGTGAAAAGAGAGCAGTGTAGTGTATGAAGGCCCACCTCAGACATGTAGAAGACCACGTGGTGGATTGGTGGAAAGGGCACTTGGGTTTTGACATAGAAGAGAGATAGAGGAACATACACATAGCCTTGTTTATGACATATGACATGACGAATGACCAATATATGTGTTAGAGTATATGCTAGTGTGTGTGGGAGAGAGAGAGAGTCAATATATATGTTAGACCATATGCTAGTGTGTGTGTGTGGGTGACCGTGTGAGAGACAAGGTGGGTGGAAGGTTGAACAAGGTGTATAATTGGTGGGGAGCTCTTAGATGAAGGACCAATAAGGGATGGGATTAGGGTCAGAAGGCATAGTCATATCCACGTAAAGGTAAAGTGAAATGAAATCAGTATCTAATTAAACCTATCCATTTCTATCTAATGGGTGTGAGTGACACCATTTTCTTTTCTCTTTCCTAAACCTCAACTCATGGTGTCTCACTCCGCGTATTTCCCTCTTGCATGAGGGTCTTGCCCCACCCCCACGTGGCTGTTTTCTTCTCCCTTTCAACCATGAAATCTTGGACACACCACCTACCCCACATCTCTCTCTCTCTCGACATATACAAATATGTCTATATGTATAGTATATACAATATATGTGATTTGAACCCAGAAGAATAAACTATAGAAAGTGATCTTCGTATTAAAACCATGACCCCTCTTGTCTGTTTCTAACACATTCCATACCCAAACGAAAACAATGTTTTTTATTTTCCTAGCAATGTGGTAGGTGAATGACTGTTACTATCTTATTTGAGGGCGGGTTTTGTTTTAGTGGTAAATTTATTTCATTCCGATCCGACTGAATAGTTTATCGATAGAGATGTTTATATCTTATCTTCTCTATATCCTACAACAATTATGAATTCATGTATTGAGTTATATTATCGACTATTTATTTAGATGTCTTGAATTCGAATATTTGTAACCACTTTTTGGATTTACATTTGATATAAGGTATTGATGGGTTAAAATATCAAAAATCAAGTGCACCTATCAATATTTATCCCTATGATATTAAATGCTAGTGCATTTAAATTTGGATAACGTCAACTAGACAATGACATACGCATCAATCTTAACCATAAACAAATGTCTAAAGCATCTTGTTTAGGGGTCCCCAATCTTCTCCATGTGAATGACCATATCAAAGGTACAGTTTGTAGCATTCAGGATCGATAAAGATGAAACCATTGCTGGTCCTCCTCAGAAATTGGCTAAATGCACAGCGCGGTTGCTAAGTTGGGAAATAGTCTGAAAGCTTAAGCTGATTGAGAAGAGTGTAGCATAATTATTTAACTATTAGTCTCCGCACGTGCGACCCATTTATGAGTGGTCCGTCCATGTGATTGTATTGTGTTGTAATGGAGAAATTATTGGTGTGGTTTGAACTTAGGACCTTTAAGTTCTAATCCCTAAAAGATCCTATTTCGGTCCCTAGCGGCGGTCGAATTAGCCGCAGTCAAGGGCCATAGGAAAAAAACTATGAAAATGATAGCTGAGACATATGTTAACGAAAGCTGTAGTTTTAGATAGTAGAACTGAAGGAGAGGTTAACATGTTGAGGAGAGGATAACCTATTAAGGGTTTTTGATTTGGCTTAGAGTCCAAATTATTTCCAAGAAAAAAACAGAGATTGATAAGCATGGTACTGTCAAATTATATGATATTATTCCATTTTAAGGTTAGGCCTGCAACAATAATGAGTGTCCATCTGTCAAAGCAAGACATAGTGAATTCGCGTTCAAAAATCAACTTTTATTTCATTTACCTCTCTCAGACCCTACTATCAGTTTGAGGTGTGTGTACTAGGTGCAACCTTTCTCTTTTATTCCATTTTGTGATAACGAAATTAAGAATGCCCAAATAGATCATTGAGATTCAAGTTGGCAAATAATTGGGTGCATTAGAAAACATTTAACAAAGAAAGGAATAACATGGCTTCATTAAATGCTATAGACAAATTGAAACCAAACATGATCTTTGAAATATGATGTTTTATGCCCCATGTTAGGTTGCTACAAACACCAATACTGATATAATTAGTCTAAAGATATTTGAATGGGATTTAAAATTTTGTATTTTTAATTTAAAAATCAATTAAACAAACAAACTCTGAAAGATTTTCTCAATAAATATCTCAATCCTCTATTGGGAGGCAAGTGATGGTGTTAGGTGCTGCCATATATGTTACTGTACACCTGTTTATATTGTCATTTTGCGTTACCAATCACTTGTATGGATATCATCCTCTTAACTCACTTAAAGTCTATCTCTCTCTCACTCACTTCTAGGATTCAAAGGGTCAACTTAGAGGGGTACTCCTTTTGCGTTATATAAGTTGTTATTAATATATAGAACTGAACTATGGAGCTTAGTCTCCCTAATGTCATGGATGACTATAAGGGCCACATTAACAGTGCAATATATATATGATTGTGTGTGATTGTGTAGAGAGAGAGGGGGGGGGGAGAGGGAGATTGTTTGGTCTTGCTCACAATGCAAGCAACACGCTTCACTTTCTTAATGCACAAACTTTACACTATTTCGCTTCATGGATTTTGTTTATTAGTTTCCCAGGTCTTCGAAAACTAGTCTTAGAAGTTTAGGTTATTAGGGGAGATATTGGTGATCTTGCCTGCCTATAAGCCAAAAGTAACATAAATGATTGAAACGAATGAACATACTATGAATATTGTACAAAGAAAAGTTACATTGTAAGACAAATATAGAAATATTTGCCAAGGGTTAAGGGTTAAGGTGGGAAGAGATCTCCAGAGAAAAAAAATAACGTAATCAGTACAGAAGATTCTCGCCTATACAAGAATCTAGAAGAAATAAATAGTTAAAAACTCTTATAAAAACCACAACATGCCATTTTATGATTTAAAGTTTTCACCAAGACGCGATTAAAAACCCTAAAAGAAAGGCGAGCAGAATAAAATCCAACGAGTACAAAGTAATGATATTACAATTGAAGTTCTGTCAATTGCAAGTAAAATCTCTGCCTAACTTGTTAATTCATCAAAGTGGAGAAATAAGAGAAACAAGTTGGCCACTTTTGCACTACATCAACTCATATGGAGATTTCAAGTGCTTTCATGGCCTTAATCTGAAAATTGTCCGTCATCTCAAGTTGTTGATGTAAATGGGGCTTCCTGGTCCTTGCGGGGGACAATGGAGAACCCTACTGCAACCCAAGACCTCAAAAATAAGTATCTTCAAGCCAATGACTATGACAAGAGAACTGTCACAAACGGCCTAAATGCAACCAATTCTAACCTCCACTTTGGGGTGAGGTCAAGCACAGCAAAAAGGAACTCAGTTCATGAAACTTTTGTCGGTACAAGATCTAGAGAGTGTCATGTATATGCAGTCTTATTATTCAAGTTCGTTGCCTTGTTTTTCTGATTTATTTACTCTCATAAGCAACCTTTTTCTTATGACCATTCAATTCGTAGTATAATATTTTAAGTTTGTCGCGGACAAAAATTAATTTAATTTAATTAAGATATTACTATTGGAACTTATCCCTATTCACCAATATATATTGGTCCAGTGGTGATGGCTCATTCTCGCCTACAGGTGGTCGCGGGTTTAAACCTCATTCCCTCCCGCTCCTAAAAAGAAAAATTATTGAAGCCCCAAATTGCATCCAATCAAGACAAACCCAAGACTGCCCTCTTGACTAATTAAGTCGAGAATAAATAGATGGGAAAAATATTGAGCAGTTATAATAGAAAATGATAAATTTTGTTGTCGAACTAATTCTTTTACACGGGTTGAGACATTCTTCAATCCATTTTTCCTTTCATTTTTCATTCTTGGTAAATATACGGGCACTAGAACTCAAAATGTGTTGTTTTATATCTGGTACATGTTTGATTACTGAACCGATTCATGTGCATTAATCAGCTCGATTATCGTCCAACAAATTATATCATAGTTCCTCAGAAAAAAAATTCCATGAGAGTGAAATGGGGTTATCACACTATCGATTAGATTGGTGGTATGACAGTCTGCTTCTGCCTGGCATCCCTAACCAACTGCACATCGCACAACTTGCATAGCTTTGACACAACATGCATGATGAATGACATCCAATATCCTTTTTGGCCAATCGTCCTTTGTAGTGGTTTGAATTATATCTCATCTTGTTGCTCCTTCTACATTGTCATTCATTAAAAAACAAAAGTTATTCACAATATCTCTCGGGATATGAAAGGGGTTGTTAAATCGTCTTTCGAATTGAGGGATTATTTTCCTCTAGATAAGATGTCATTTTCTCTTGAATATCTTTCTAGCGAGTATAACTCATGGAGCCCATATTAGGGTTTAGGCGTATCTTAAAATATATTATATAATAATTTTTAAAAAAAATAATATTTATACTGTTCAAAAAATAATTACAGGCTCTAGATTAAAGATGGAAAGCCGAGGACGAAACCATATTAACAAGCAATGAAACTTTTGAAAAGATATTCAGTGCTTTGTGAGTACTATGTGACACTGCCATGTAGTGTTCACATCTAAGGAAAAATTGTTATAACACTTTTTCTTTTTTTTTTAATTTGACAACTTCATAAGCAACAATCATTAATTGTGAATATACAATATTTTATAGGTAAAGTGCACAATACCATTTTTTTTTAAAGGAGCGCGACACGAGGACTTTTCAAGGGATATGTGGTACCTACCATGTGGAGCCTGTTGAGCATTCAAAATTATCTGAAAACTTTTCTACTCCACTGTCAACGGGTGGCACTTCATTAGCCAAATGCCTTCTTTCAGGTCATCTCATTGGCTCGAATGCGACAAACCACCAAGTGGATTCATTATAGTTTATGAATTGACAATTGGAAGCAATAATTTCACGGGATTTCAGCAGTTTGCTGGTGTACACCACAAAATGCACATTAGGGTTTTCAGTTTCTTAGTTTCAATGATAGTATAAGAGCTTAAATGTTTTTATGTACTTAATTATTTGTGGGATTGGAATGTTTAGCCGATAAGAATTCGATGTGAAATTAGGATTAATTGCTTCTCTACGCAAAGTAAAAAAGAAACATGTCTAACTAATATGAATCTTAAATGGGTCAGATTAGTATTAAAACAAACAATTTAAGTTTTAACATAATAACTTATTTAACTGATACAGCATAAAAAAATCGTCGATGGTTTTCATTTTTTTTTCCTTGATGTGATATAGTATAAAAGTCCTTGCAGAATTAGAGTAATTTTTATTTGATTTTCCCAGCAGATGTTCAGTTCACTGAAGACCTATGAATGGTTGGGTTGGTTGAAAAAGTAGTAGTTCCTAATTTTGGATTTCTAGTTTATGGGTTATATGTGTAGACCAAAACGAGACATAATTAACCAACATGTCGACTCATTATCATAACATCTCATATAATTAATTAAACAAGTCGAGTTAGACTTAACTAAAAGTCTATACAAACTTGAAAATGCGATACAATACAACTCAAAAGCCACCTAATTATTTGTGGTCAACTAGTACCTAGATAACACTTTGATGCAACTCCGCCAGTGTTGTATTTAATGTTGTTTATCATAAGTCAAGATAAAGGAGAAGGGTTGTGTTAGGTAATCGACAATCAGCGTAAAACTTTATCGAATCTACTATGATGAGTCCAAATAATGATATATGCACTAATATTTAAATGAGCATATAACGCATGACTGAAATGAATAGTGAAAACGAACTCATATACCCGATCCCAAATAATTAAGACATAAGACTTGGTTTGATTTTGTTATAATGGAAGTTTTTTTACACAATTCAAGTGGTTTGTCAGCAGATAGATAGGGCAACCAATGTTCATTTGTAGTCTACAGGGTTGGAGGAGTCACATGCTTGGCNATTGTTAAATCGTCTTTCGAATTGAGGGATTATTTTCCTCTAGATAAGATGTCATTTTCTCTTGAATATCTCTCTAGCGAGTATAACTCATGGAGCCCATATTAGGGTTTAGGCGTATCTTAAAATATATTATATAATAATTTTTAAAAAAAATAATATTTATACTGTTCAAAAAATAATTACAGGCTCTAGATTAAAGATGGAAAGCCGAGGACGAAACCATATTAACAAGCAATGAAACTTTTGAAAAGATATTCAGTGCTTTGTGAGTACTATGTGACACTGCCATGTAGTGTTCACATCTAAGGAAAAATTGTTATAACACTTTTTCTTTTTTTTTTAATTTGACAACTTCATAAGCAACAATCATTAATTGTGAATATACAATATTTTATAGGTAAAGTGCACAATACCATTTTTTTTTAAAGGAGCGCGACACGAGGACTTTTCAAGGGATATGTGGTACCTACCATGTGGAGCCTGTTGAGCATTCAAAATTATCTGAAAACTTTTCTACTCCACTGTCAACGGGTGGCACTTCATTAGCCAAATGCCTTCTTTCAGGTCATCTCATTGGCTCGAATGCCACAAACCACCAAGTGGATTCATTATAGTTTATGAATTGACAATTGGAAGCAATAATTTCACGGGATTTCAGCAGTTTTCTGGTGTACACCACAAAATGCACATTAGGGTTTTCAGTTTCTTTGTTTCAATGATAGTATAAGAGCTTAAATGTTTTTATGTACTTAATTATTTGTGGGGATTGGAATGTTTAGCCGATAAGAATTCGATGTGAAATTAGGATTAATTGCTTCTCTACGCAAAGTAAAAAAGAAACATGTCTAACTAATATGAATCTTAAATGGGTCAGATTAGTATTAAAACAAACAATTTAAGTTTTAACATAATAACTTATTTAACTGATACAGCATAAAAAAATCGTCGATGGTTTTCATTTTCTTTTCCTTGATGTGATATAGTATAAAAGTCGTTGCAGAATTAGAGTAATTTTTATTTGATTTTCCAAGCAGATGTTCAGTTCACTGAAGGCCTATGAATGGTTGGGTTGGTTGAAAAAGTAGTAGTTCCTAATTTTGGATTTCTAGTTTATGGGTTATATGTGTAGACCAAAACGAGACATAATTAACCAACATGTCGACTCATTATCATAACATCTCATATAATTAATTAAACAAGTCGAGTTAGACTTAACTAAAAGTCTATACAAACTTGAAAATGCGATACAATACAACTCAAAAGCCACCTAATTATTTGTGGTCAACTAGTACCTAGATAACACTTTGATGCAACTCCGCCAGTGTTGTATTTAATGTTGTTTATCATAAGTCAAGATAAAGGAGAAGGGTTGTGTTAGGTAATCGACAATCAGCGTAAAACTTTATCGAATCTACTATGATGAGTCCAAATAATGATATATGCACTAATATTTAAATGAGCATATAACGCATGACTGAAATGAATAGTGAAAACGAACTCATATACCCGATCCCAAATAATTAAGACATAAGACTTGGTTTGATTTTGTTATAATGGAAGTTTTTTTACACAATTCAAGTGGTTTGTCAGCAGATAGATAGGGCAACCAATGTTCATTTGTAGTCTACAGGGTTGGAGGAGTCACATGCTTGGCATTTAAATCTTGTACAATAGTAGTTAAATATGTGAAGAACATGGAATTGGCAATCATTAATTAGTGAAGTAATTTAGCTTTGGTCATTTGGTGTCTTGGAAATGGCAGGTAGTTGGTTATTGTCGTTGTTGGTAGTTGGCACATGGTATGCACAATGATCCAAATGAAATATCAGGCACTAGAAGTTAATTAAGTGAATTAAGATACTAACCTAATGATTGTTATAAGGGCAATCATACAAGAGCTAAGTCTAGTCTGATCAATGATGGTCTACTCTGAGTAGCATTGTTATGTATTTTTAAACATCTCGAGTTAAATTAGTGGTCGAATAAGTGGTGAGGCGTAAGTTCGTACGTTTTATGTTTGTGTTTTATTGGCTGCATACAAACCAAAATTTAATAGGTATACGTAATTTTCAAGTGACTGAGTGTATTTGAAGGTTGGATTTCAACCATCTAAATGTTGTGAAGTGTATATATATATATATTATGCTAAGTATTGGAGATATAGGTTTAGGTTTTACCATTATTAACATTAAAGATGAGTGTAATATAAGTATTTATTTAATATGCGCCTCAAGTGTGACCCATCTAATAGGGTGGTCCATCCATATGATTGTTTTTCGTTTTTTTGTGTACTAAGGGAGAGGACGCTGGTGCAATTTAGACTCGAAATCTCTATATTCTACTACCATGTTGAACTACTCTTTATTCATCTCAGGCTGATGGAGAGGGGTAAGAATGTGTTATCCTGTAACTAGTGCTTCTTCTGGTACTAAAGGGTGAAAGTCGAGGCATAAGGTTAAAATCTTCATCTTCTTTGTCTAAGGTTATATACAGTGTGGATCAAACGAGTTGTTCAATTTTCAGATCTTCTTTCTTTCCATACTAACAGCAATGCTGCCTACAAGTACCTCCCATGCCCATATTGAATTGTCCGATGCACATATTTAACGGGTGATTTCAAACATATGAAGTTTGTAACATGACTAGAGAAAAAAACACGTAATTAGGACAATCTCAACATGAAATTGTTAGTCATGAATTAAAGATTAGTCAAGCTAGATCTTTCATTGTTTCTATATCAATCAAGAACCTAATTAGACTTTTTTTTTGGCAGGTGGCACATGGAACAAACAATGATTAAAATGTAACAATCTTTTGCACAAGTGATTAGTAATAATANCTTTCCTTTTGGAATGTAGGAAGTATCCGATATGATAACATCCACTAGAATCCCACAACATTCTGGATAGTCTTAATATAGACGATAAATATATATATTTATATAATAAATGGTTAATCTCATTTTATACTTCGAAAGATTGTTCGAATCTCAATTTACACCTTCAAAGATTAAAAATCTCAATTTACACTCTCAAAGATAGAAATTTGTATCAATATGCACCCCCAAANGTTTTTCTTTCTTGTAAGCTAATAAACTATGTTGATTGATTCTCTACAAAAGGTGCATTCATGTGTATCCAACTATCCCCCCCTTATCTATACATTGTTGCATTTTGGTTAATAGAATTGATTTTGAATTTTCGAAAAAAACCATAAATACCAAATGTTGATGGTGACAAAGGTGAACGACTTTGATCACTACCTATTTCTGTTACTTCTAGAGTNATCTCAATTTACACCTTCAAAGATAGAAATTTGTATCAATGTGCACCCCAAAGATAAAAAATCTCAATTTACACCTTCAAAGATAGAAATTTATATCAATGTGCACCTAAAACTAAATTGATAAATTATACCTGGATCCCCTCATACTTATCACTTAATCATTTAGACCTCTTCACATTTAGAATACTACTCCTACATCTTATGGCATTTGTGCACGTATAACACGTAACCCATTTTCATTGATATCTATTAATATAACCGTNCACAAGTTAAATTTGACACGAAATTAGAGAGCTAGGGTTCAACATTTCTCAAGACAAACCCGTAAATAACACGAATAATAAATGAGTTTGGATTAGTGTCATACGCGATTAACACATTTAACTAATATTATTTAAATAAAATACTAATTATTTGTTATTGTTTATTAAGCATTGACATAATTATTGTACAAAAAAAATATTTTTACTTATTATTATTGTCATGTTTATTAAATTAATTTTTAATTTATAGAAAAAATAAGAGCACATGTTCAATTAAGTGATCATATAATCTTAGACTTAAATCTTAATGTTAAATTCTTTATTCAAATCTTAAATAGATCAACACAAATATAAACACGAATTCGACACAAAAATAAACAGATAAATCGACATAATATAAATAATTAAATGACTTGGGTTAGCATTGACTAGTGCTCAATGTGAACTTATAATAACACGACACGATACAACACAATTGCCAACTCAGCTTTTACGCCTATAACATGACACATCCTATCATGTAGGCATCGGAAAATCATTGATGTTTGAGAAACACCACTTTCTTTAACCATTTGGCTGGTAAGATTCAGAAAATCTCAAACTTAATTTTTTTTCTCCATAGCTACAGACACACGGTAGAAAGTCATTGGGATGCAAATCATGTGGTCTTCTTCCCCGTCTCTCTCTCATCAATTATATTTAATTTACTGGTCATGGTCAAACTTTAGGAAAAAATAAGGTCGTTAAAAGAAATTAGGAGATTGTCAAACCGACCTACCTGAAGATAAAGTATCAACCTGAAAGACCTACTTAAGCACCCTAGCAATTGATTGGATTAGGGCCTATTCTTCTTGATCAGGGGTCATATATTATAGGAAAACTATAGTATCGCGCCTGACATCTATCGGGAAAATTTTTTTAAATTATGGCTAAATCGGGCAAAATCAAATCGGTCAAAATTATGACATAGTGGAGTTGAGATTGATCTTATGGACTAGAGATCAATCCTAACTTTTCATTGTTGATCCTAAATAAACCATCGACTCTTACCTAACTCTTTGGGTCCATGTTATCTCCCTTGTGTCTTACACTTAATAGCTGTGTGCATGCATCATCAAGACAAGCGGGTCAAACCCTTCTAGATAGTCCGAAGCTTTGTATCAAAAATCCATGAATTAGGTGAAAAAAAAGTATACTTTTGATAGTAGAAACTGAAACGAAACTAGTGGTAGACCATAGTCAAACACAAGAGAAAGTGAGGTAGGCTCCTTATTCCACAGAGAGAGAGAGAGAGTTTTGGTGGCAAATGGGAAAGCAGAGATTATGGGGGAGAATGTGAGAATGTGAGGCAGTTGGATATTTGAGTGCAAGTTATGACATCTTACATAAAGTTAAAGAGATTGTGGAGATTGAGTATACACCAAGAAAAGTTTACATGGGCTTTGTTTTCAACTGGTCTTCGTATTTGTTTATGATTCCACATTTAGAGTATAATACTAAAAATCCACTACTACATGTTGAATTCTTTGTGTGAACGTCGGTTAATTAGTAGGAGAGAACCACGCATGTTAACCAAGAGTTTTGCACGCTAACTCTTTCACAGCATAGCTCTTCTACCTACTAAAGTTAAATTCTCTCTCTCTCTTTCTCTTTCTATCTCTCACCCTTTCTCTCTCTCTATATGTATATGCACAGAGGAACAATGAGAAAGATATGGAAATGGGAAGGGATTAGAATGATAAATTTAAGGGGTTAGAGTAGAAATTATAGCTAGGTGGTTAAATAAACCAAACTAATTAATATTAGTAATAGAATTGCAACTAATGACTAACAACTACCAATAAAGGAAGAGGACACCATACCCCACTTATTTTGTTTATTAATAGTGTGTGTGTGTATATTTCTCTCCCTAAGAATTTTGTGAAGGAAGGTTCTGAGAATTACTAAAAAGTCCTTTGCTTTGCCGGGCTAATCATCTTCCAACGTCTTGTTTCCTTGTTGGGTTAGTGCGAATGAATTTCTCTGGTCCGGATGCATGAACCAGACCCCAAGAAAGATACGATGAAACAATCTTTTAGACTAAGAGAGGTTTCCTTTCGGAATGTAGGAAGTATCCTATATGATAACATCCACTAGAATCCCACGACATTCTGATAGTCTTAATAAGTATAGACGATAAATATATATATTTATATAATAAAGGGTTAATCTCATTTTGTACCCTGAAAGATTGTTCGAATTTTAATTTGTACCCTCAAAGATCAAAAATCTCAATTTATACTCTCAAAGATATAAATTTGTATCAATATGCACCCCCAAAGATCAAAAATCTCAATTTACACCCTCAAAGATAGAAATTTATATCAATGTGCACCCCAAAGATAAAAAATCTCAATTTACACTTTCAAAGATAGAAATTTGTATCAATGTGCACCTAAAACTAAATTGATAAATTATACCTAGATTTCCTCATACTTGTCACTTAATCATTTAGACCTCTTCACATTTAGAATACTACTCCTACATCTTATGACATTTGTGCACGTATAACACGTAACTCATTTTCATTGATATCTATTAATATAACCATTAAAAAATATAATTTTATCCTAATAAAAAATTATAATTTCATATTACCATTTATTTTATGGGTTTAATATATTATAAAGTTCAAAATCTAGTTTACCATTTGAATGTCTAATAAAATATAAATATTTATATAATATTTTTCATATTACCTTTTATATAAATATCTACATTTTATTAGACATT
>CAUOFW020004946.1:1721738-1769044 GCA_963454935.2 Ilex paraguariensis
TTTTATATAAATATCTACATTTTATTAGACATTCAAATGGTAAGCTTGATTTGCAACTTTAGAGTATATCGAATCCACAAAATAAAAGGTAATA
This sequence comes from Ilex paraguariensis, assembly GCA_963454935.2. Lineage (NCBI taxonomy): Eukaryota > Viridiplantae > Streptophyta > Magnoliopsida > Aquifoliales > Aquifoliaceae > Ilex > Ilex paraguariensis. The sequence goes on from CAUOFW020004946.1 coordinate 1,721,833, forward strand.
TGAAATTATAATTTTTTATTAGGATAACATCATATTTTTTAACGATTATATTAACAGATATCAACGAAAAGTGGTTGAATAAAGATCAATTCTCTGACCTGTCGAATAGGGTACTACGGGCTAAAGTCACATGCACAAACGTCGTGAGATGTAAGGGGAATATTCTAAATGTGAAGGAGTTCAAATGATTAAGTGACAAACATGAGTGGATCTAAGTATAATTTATCAATTTAATTTTAGATGCATATTGATATAAATTTCTATCTTTGAGGTGCAAATTGAGATTTTTTATCTTTGGGGATGCACATTGATACAAATTTCTATCTNTAGCTACAGACACACGGTAGAAAGTCATTGGGATGCAAATCATGTGGTCTTCTTCCCCGTCTCTCTCTCATCAATTATATTTAATTTACTGGTCATGGTCAAACTTTAGGAAAAAATAAGGTCGTTAAAAGAAATTAGGAGATTGTCAAACCGACCTACCTGAAGATAAAGTATCAACCTGAAAGACCTACTTAAGCACCCTAGCAATTGATTGGATTAGGGCCTATTCTTCTTGATCAGGGGTCATATATTATAGGAAAACTATAGTATCGCGCCTGACATCTATCGGGAAAATTTTTTTAAATTATGGCTAAATCGGGCAAAATCAAATATGTCAAAATTATGACATAGTGGAGTTGAGATTGATCTTATGAACTAGAGATCAATCCTAACTTTTCATTGTTGATCCTAAATAAACCATCGACTCTTACCTAACTCTTTGGGTCCATGTTATCTCCCTNATTGGTACTTTCAAGTCCTTCTTGCCTTTTCATCTAAATGAACAAAATTTGTCAAGTAGTTAAGGTGAATTACACTTTAGTCCTACAAATAATTTTAAAACTTTAGTTCATCCGCTTGAAGATTAAAAATCTCATATTACATCTTGAATTCATTTTAAAATAACTATGTACCCTAGTTAGTAATCGGCATTTCATTTGCTGACAGTTGACATCTAACGCGTCACATACATAATTCGAGACAACAATATTTTGATATATTTCTATCGTCTATGAACTGGGGGCACACTGTTACATTTTTCAGAAATTGAAGAGTCTGATGTAAATAAAACTTTTTTCTTTGAGAGAATAAACTTATAAAACTTTATAATTTTTCAGAGTAAAAAGTGTCATTAGATCAAGTTGTTATAAGCGGACACCATCTTTTTGGAACAAGCAAGTTGTGGAGATGCATAATGTGATCCAGGCAAAAGAGCTTAAGTGGTACCATCCTTTAGCTGGCAAAGAGCGACAATCCACAAAAGCCCACTTTATCCTGTCCACATCAGCCATCAGAAATAGGTCATCCTGTCCAGTTGTACCATCTCATTGCAGTAAACGTCATCTTGGCAGTATTTTGTGTGTTTTTTTTTAGATATATTATATTCGATGTGTTATTGTCATGAACGTGAATTATATTCCTTTTTTTTTTTTTTTTGAGACATTATCGTGTGCAGAGTGTTGAGGAATAGGTTTAGTTCGATCAATCTTTCATAACTATGAAAACTTAAACCAAAGTATTAAGTAAAAAAAATCCAACTTCTTGCTTATTGGATCAATCGTACTGTGACATTCTACCATGGGGTATCTCAAATAATATAACGATAAATTCTAAATTCAAACGTTCTAAATTTAAATTTTATCAATCTTTTGAAATCAAGTAATAAGGAATCTCTTTCTTATAAATATTCTAATCGTAGCGTAAATAATCTGTCTTTGATCAGACCAGAAAGAAAATTAGTTAAGATACACGTAAACTGTGTCAAACATTCTTGCACATAAAAAAAAAATTATATTCGTTGTAGACTAGGTTTGTGCCTTATGTAGTTTAGACTTATTATGTAGTGAGAGAGTCTTTGGAGACATGTTTTATATCTTCGTTTTTTGAATGATTATGTCTTATATTTGTGGATTAAAAATAATATTTATTTGAAGAGATAAACTCTCCTGTTGCCTTCCACTACGAATTTCTCAGTGCACATCAGTCAATATAGAACTGTGATACATAGGTGAAATAGTATCATTATTATCTCCGAGAACAAAATGTTTGATATGCTTTATAATTTTAGTTGAACTTTTTGTTTATTAATTCTGATATATCTTCACTTTCACCAAATTACGTGANATCATATTTTTTAACGATTATATTAACAGATATCAACGAAAAGTGGTTGAATAAAGATCAATTCTCTGACCTGTCGAATAGGGTACTACGGGCTAAAGTCACATGCACAAACGTCGTGAGATGTAAGGGGAATATTCTAAATGTGAAGGAGTTCAAATGATTAAGTGACAAACATGAGTGGATCTAAGTATAATTTATCAATTTAATTTTAGATGCATATTGATATAAATTTCTATCTTTGAGGTGCAAATTGAGATTTTTTATCTTTGGGGATGCACATTGATACAAATTTCTATCTTTGAGGGTGCAAATTGAGATTTTTTATCTTTGGGGATGCACATTAATACAAATTTCTATTTTTGAGGGTGCAAATTGAGATTTTTTATCTTTGAGGGTGCAAATTGAGATTTGAACAATCTTTTAGAGTGCAAAATGAGATTAACCATATAATAAAATAGGAGTGTGTTTGAATTTTATCTCAGTCATATTTTTTTCCTCAAAACTATCATCAATCACTTACCTCACCCATCATCCCTTTGTCAAACTCAAACATCAAATCACATCATCATTTCTATCACATATTTATTCATTTATATATTTCCTCCTTAAAAATATCACATCACTCATATCTATCATATATTTAATCATTTAATATTTAATTAATTTATAGTTAATATATTTTTAAAAAATTTAATATAATGTGATCGATTTTTTGAACGCTTGAATTTTATATTTTATCGTATTTTCAAACACGAGTTATGACTAGTATATATATATATCATATTTTTATCTTATGTATCTTGTCACCCTTTAAATATTAAAGGGTATATCAATTATAACAGCACATCTTTTGTTTAAGTTTTTGGTATGAACAATACTATTGAAACTTAATTTATTGACCTAATTTATAATGATATGAATTTTGGATTGACTGAGTCTCATCAAACATTAAAACTTAGTATTGATCCAATATTTTCACTGACAACACATTATTATGTCAATAAATTAAGTAAAATTTTTATGTCCAAACAACATTACTCTTTTGGTATATATATATGGATGCAAGTATAATGTGTGGAACAGAAGCCAGGATAGTTTTAGTCTTTCATCAAATTTTTTATAATGAGGAACCAGAATTCGACGAAATCCTGCAGAAATAATAGCATTCAAGTCAATTTTATATGGTTAAGATATGTCTTCGGGATATTACTGGACATATGACATGTTGCATACTTCCCCGTCATTTTGGTCACTTCTTTTTCACTGGACAAATTTGGGGTACCTAAGGTTTACAAGACTTCCATCGTTATAGGGTAAGACTACATAATTTACTACATAATTTAACTCTCTACGAATCTAGCAATATAAAGAAATTTGTATACTGGATTGACTTTGTTAAACTCAATTATAATTTTGGGATATGTTCATATACACATTCGTCTTGATTTCTTTCACCACGTGTATTGCTTTCATCCTCAAATTTTTTAGTGTCAACAGGCCTAAAGAAAATTGTACCAAGCATTGAATGACCAACCAATGCTAAATATAATCTTGCAGGCTAGCTCTTGCTAATAAAGTTCTAGGAAAACCATGTATGTAGTGGGCATGGCATGGGAAGGTAAGTGACAGCAAATCCTATCTCTAGAGATTAGAGATTTTGATTCTTGTAGATATGTAACACACGTCACTTTGTTGAATAAACCCTTCCCACCACACTCGAGGTCCAACACAATCCTTTTCCATTGTACAAGAAAACTAAGTTCCTTCATCATGTTATTCAATCTCTCCATAAATTCAACTTTAGCATAAAAAAAACCCTAAAAAAAAAGAAAAAAGTACAATAAAAAAAAAAAAAAAAGTTGTTTTCTCATACAACCTCTTGGAGCTATTGGAGTACAACCACTTGCACAGGAAACAAAAATATGGGGACCAAGAATTAATTTTGGCCATATAACATACGAATAACTCCAATGTCAAGCAACTTTTCACAGCTTGTAGTACTTATGAATGCAGAAAGTAGCAAGCAACTTGGTACTTTCAAGTCCTTCTTGCCTTTTCATCTAAATGAACAAAATTTGTCAAGTAGTTAAGGTGAATTACACTTTGGTCCTACAAATAATTTTAAAACTTTAGTTCATCTGCTTGAAGATTAAAAATCTCATATTACATCTTGAATTCATTTTAAAATATGTACCCTAGTTAGTAAACGACAGTTCATTTGCTGACAGTTGACATCTAACGCGTCACATACATAATTCGAGACAACAATATTTTGATATATTTCTATCCTCTATGAACTGGGGGCACACTGTTACATTTTTCAGAAATTGAAGAGTCTGATGTAAATAAAACTTTTATCTTTGAGAGAATAAACTTATAAAACTTTATAATTTTTCAGAGTAAAAAGTGTCATTAGATCAAGTTGTTATAAGCGGACACCATCTTTTTGGAACAAGCAAGTTGTGGAGATGCATAATGTGATCCAGGCAAAAGAGCTTAAGTGGTACCATCCTTTAGCTGGCAAAGAGCGACAATCCACAAAAGCCCACTTTATCCTGTCCACATCAGCCATCAGAAATAGGTCATCCTGTCCAGTTGTACCATCTCATTGCAGTAAACGTCATCTTGGCAGTATTTTGTGTGTTTTTTTTTAGATATATTATATTCGATGTGTTATTGTCATGAACGTGAATTATATTCCTTTTTTTTTTTTTTTTGAGACATTATCGTGTGCAGAGTGTTGAGGAATAGGTTTAGTTCGATCAATCTTTCATAACTATGAAAACTTAAACCAAAGTATTAAGTAAAAAAAATCCAACTTCTTGCTTATTGGATCAATCGTACTGTAACATTCTATCATAGGGTATCTCAAGTAATATAACGATAAATTCTAAATTCAAACGTTCTGAATTTAAATTTTACCAATCTTTTGAAATCAAGTAATAAGGAATTTCTTTCTTATAAATATTCTAATCGTAGCGTAAATAATCTGTCTTTAATCAGACCAGAAAGAAAATTAGTTAAGATACACATAAACTGTGTCAAACATTCTTGCGCATAAAAAAAAAATTATATTCGTTGTAGACTAGGTTTGTACCTTATGTAGTTTAGACTTATTATGTAGTGAGAGAGTCTTTGGAGACATGTTTTATATCTTCGTTTTTTGAATGATTATGTCTTATATTTGTGGATTAAAAATAACATTTATTTGAAGAGATAAACTCTCCTGTTGCCTTCCACTACGAATTTCTCAGTGCACATCAGTCAATATAGAACTGTGATACATAGGTGAAATAGTATCATTATTATCTCCGAGAACAAAATGTTTGATATGCTTTATAATTTTAGTTGAACTTTTTGTTTATTAATTCTGATATATCTTCACTTTCACCAAATTACGTGATGCTTGTACTTTTTTGAATCCAAAACGTAATTTCTTGTTCAATTTAGGTGGTGTTGAATCCACTAATGCATTTTAGTGCATGCTAGCATTTTTATTAGGACAAGCTGTTCAATAAGATGCATTAGTGGAGAGACATTGACATACATTGTTGGATTCATTTTCTAATAATTTAGAGGATTAGAATAATTAATAGCACAACATGATTTTTGAATTATAGCTCTTGGACATCTTAGGGTCAAGTCTCGCAAGTCGGTACATGTCTCACTGTTGATGCATGTGGTTGTCCGTCTCCCTCACTTTGGACGGCGGAGGAGGGTTTTGCACGTGAGGGCGAGTCTTGAGTGCTTTGTATACACAACATAGCTTTTTTTCCAACAACTTAAGTTTTTATAGTATTTAGTGATCCACCAATGTCTAATCAACATAAGCGGATTAGTCGTGTCGCGCCGGTCTAGTAGAAGTGTCGTATCATTTGAGAGTGAGAAGAAAAGTTTGCTAAAGATTTAGGTATGGTAACAATAACATCAAATAATGAGACCAAAACGAAGGCAACAGTAAAATTCTAAAGTTTGGTGATAACCCACTTCCTGGATTTCTTCTACATGGGAATATTTGATCCCTTCACGCAAATAACAGCATACCAAAACCTTGCCTAGAAAGAGAAACACAAATAGGGAGGAAAGGTTCATAATATTGTGCTGCTTTTCCACACTATTGGCAATAAAAATATATGATATTAGGATGGGTCAGAGCAAAAGAACACACGCACACACACACACATGTGTGTGTGTGAGGGAGAGAGAGAGAGAGAGATTAGCACACCAATCTTGGAAACCAATGATTAACAGATTTAGCATGGTGTGGTTAAGTATTGGTATATTACTTATGCTCCGTTTAATAGGAAGGATGACAAGTAAAAAGAATACAATTTTTATCTTCTAACGAAAGAAATTAAAAATAATACATTTTCTTTCTTTTGTATTTGGTTGGATAGATGAAAAATTAAAATGTTTAATTTTTTTTTTTTTGTGCTTGTTAAGATCAAAAAAATATTTTTTTTAAATTTTAATTTTTTAACTTTAACTTTTTATTTTTTAAAATTTTTATTTTAATTTTTTTTAAAAGTATAAATATATATTTTATCATTATATTTATATATAAAATTAATGTATACATAATATATGTATATATCAAATGATATATAGACAAATAAGATACATTTTAACACAAATAATTAACTTTTCATTCACTTTCCTTTTAATTTTGGAGGGATTAATTTTTGTGAGTTGGAAAAAAAGCTCATCCATCGACTTTTTCATACATCTTATTTTTTTTACTTATCAAACATGATGTTTTATCTATTCCTCTAATTTTTTATCCTTTTATTTTTTTATCGTACCAACAGAACATTAGAGAAATGGTGGCATTAGGTTTCAATTTTTACCATTAAGTTCTTGCTAAAATACAAACAACAAACGTACCCATAATATTCTCATCACCAAGGATTTGAATCTCGATCAATATATTTTTCTATATTTTTTTCTCGATAACAAATCACTTACAATGTATTTAAGTAAAACCTTTCCACAATCACTACGTCGTGTAATATACATCGAGATAAATCAAAAGAAAATACATAGGTGGAGATTTTGTCCCATCTCCATGATTCAAAGCTAATCATTCAAGGTCCCTGTTGTTGAAATCATCTAAAAATGATAATCTAACTGGAATGGGTTGGTTTCGACTGAACTTCTTTAAGGCCCAATTTATTTTTGTTTTATAACATAGCCCACCAAATACACTATAGAGCATTGCACCGCTTAGTTGGTGGGCCTGAGTTTTTCTGGACATTTTTCTAAGCCTGTTTGTCCGGCCCACATAATAGACAATCACGAGCCACCAAAAAACCCATCAAAGTAGACATCCTCTTAGTGAACCAATAGCGAATAACTTTAACTTCCTGCTCCCACCACCTTAATTCTCATCTTGCCAAGCTATGGCTATCAACGCATTGCATTGTATTCAAGGAGTATTGGTTACCCAATACATAAGGGTGTTCATGGGCCAGCCCGCAAAATTTATCAGGCCGGACTTAGATAGAATAAGCCCATGCCTTTATCTTGCCAGGCTTCAGATAAGTATTTAGAATTCAACCCGTCACTCATTGGATATGTCTTATTTTTCTATATATACAATTTTATTTAAAAAATTTCAACTTAATGCTTTTGTAAATTATATTTTTGAATTAAAAGTAAATTTAAAATCAACAAAAAATAAATAATGAATAATTTTATTTATGAATAAGAGAGGGACCTAACTTTTTTTTTTTTTTGACTTGAAAATTGAGTGCACCTAAATTTTTTTTTTTAGAGGCATAAATTATCACCAAACTTTCAAAATTTTAATGGTAAACTTTTTTTAAACAATTAGACAGAAGATGGAAGGACAGACAGGCTCTAGGTTCAGGTTTTAACGAGTTTTTTTAAGGACAAACTCATGGGCCGAATTGCAGGCCATGTAATGGATTTGAAAGTAAACTCAAACCCTCTCTTGAAAAATATTTTGTTCAGGTGGACAAACTATCAGGTCTATCGGACTTATTTTTTGGGCCAAATAACAAAACCCGTGAACGAACCCAACTCATGGGCACCCTACCATTACATGTGACTCACGAGTAATTGTACCTTTTCAGAATTTGTGATAAGATTGAATACATCTTAATCCCAAAAAAAAAAAATATATATATATATATATACATCTTACAGCTGTTGATGCATTGCTAAGCTATGGACTTGTAGGTACCGAGTACTGATACATTACTCAGCTAGCTATGGCTCCTGCTTCACGTGAAAGCTTAATCAAGTTGGAGTTAGTTAAAATTCTGTTTTTCTGTTATTTGATGAGTTCTACAAAGGACCATTTGTAACTTATGGTTAGAAGTTAGGCAGATAGAAGTAGCTTAGTTCATTCTTCATTTCGTGTATATATACAATAAGCCATGTATCAGTTCAATTCAATAAACATTCATTTTGAATCAAGACCAAGAGAATTCTTCATGCGTCCTTCTCTGTCCAAGGCTTTCTGACATTTCACAGCTGAACTGATCCATGGCTGACGCATTTGACACAATAAACTCTGGAAATCAATCCTTTGAGAGATGATCGGATGAATTTTCAGCCTGGTGACAGCCAGAAGTACTTCTTGTCACTTGACTTCTGGATGGCGACAACTACTCTACTTGGAGTCGATGATGGAGATGGCTCTTGATACGAAGAACAAGCTAGGTTTTATTGATGTATACATTCCTAAGCCAACTCGTATAGATCCAATGCTTAGAATCCGGAAAAGGAGCAACAATACTGCTGCATCTTGGATTATCAACTCTGAAATTCGAACAGTATGATCAATACAGATTTAGCTAAAGCTGTTTGGGATGACCTGAAGGAAAGATTTGCAATCGTCCAAGGAATTTTCAATTGAAGCAAGCAATCTCATGATTGGCACAAAATCAGGCTTCGGCGAGTGATTACTTCACTGATTTCAAAGGATATTGGATGAATATCTGAATCTTAAGCCTATTCCTGCATGCACATGTGATGCTCCTTGCGCTTGTGGTTCAATGGAAAATTTGGTGAATGGCCAGCATGAGGAGTGCGTCATGCAGTTCTTGATGGGCTTGAATGAGACTTCTGCTAATATTAGAGGCCAGATACTGTTAAAGGAACATTTGCCTCCAATCAATAAGTTTTTGCTTTGGTTTTACAAGAGAAGCAAAGGGAAATAGCTCAAAGCAACAGTATCCTTGACTCTCTACCATTACTATCTAAGACTTATAATCCACCTCAAAATTCTGCCTATAATCAATCTGGAAATAAGCACGGGTAGTATGTTAATAACAAGGATAGGCCGACTTGTGGACATTGTGGTATAGTTGATCACACCACAAACAAAGTGTTACAAACTTCATGGTTATCCTCCAGGTTATAGGGCTAGAGGAAGGGGTTCAAATAACCAAGGTTTTAACAACCAGATTTCTACTAATCAAGCAACATTGGTGCCAGAATCTTCAACTGTAGACATTCCTCCTCTGATTTTCACTCAAGAACAATACCAGAAGATCATGGCTTTAATTTAATCATCAAATGAAGCTCCTGCAACAGCTTCTGTTCAACCCTCTGTGTTTCATTCCTCTATACAAACCAGTAAGTTCTTCCAAGTCTAAGAAAGCTCTTGAATTCTCTGCCTCTCAAGAAGGTCAGAATTCACTCCTAACCAAATTTTCAGGTATGGCTTGTTATTCTTTTGCTTGTAATATAGTCTTTGGTTCTTTAGTCTGGATACTTGATTCGGGTGCCACTGATCATATGGTCTGTTCTCTTGCTTCCCTCACTACTGTCACAACAGCTGTCTCAAATTTTATCAAATTATCCAATGAGAATTTGGCTCCTGCAACACATAGATTCTGTTAAATTGTCATACCATCTTATCCTCACAAATGTTTTATGTGTTCCCTCCTTTTCAGTCAATTTGATTTCAGTCAGCTCATTGATTTAAGTCCTTGCAATATTGTCTTATCTTGTTGTCTGGTTACTGCTATATACAGGACCTGCGCAGATGGAAGAAAATTAGCTTGGCTAAAGAAAATGATGGTCTATACTGCCTGTTATCCAATTCAGAAAATAAATCTTCTCCTGTTTCACATGAATTGTCTACTCTTTGGCATGTTAGATTCGGGCATCCCTCTCATTCAGGGATGAAATTGTTAGCTGAAGACATTTCTGGTTTGAATGTTCAGAATTTGTCTCATTGTGATGTATGCCCCTTGGCAAAACAACACAATTTACCTTTTTCCCTCGAGCAATAATAAAGCCGTTGCTCCTTTTGAACTCATACATTGTGATGTTTGGGGTTCATTTAGTATTCCTACACAGAATTCAGCTAAGTTTTTCCTTACTATTTTGGATGATGAACTGATACATTGTGATGTTTGGGGTTCATTTAGTATTCCTACACAGAATTCAGCTAAGTTTTTCCTTAACTATTGTGGATGACTTTAGTAGATGTACATGGACTTTTCTGATGAGTTCTAAATCCCAAACTCAGTCTTTAATACCTTTTTTCTTTGCCCTTGTTGAAAGACAATTTAAATCTAAAATCAAACAAGTTCGTTCTGTCGAGGCCGAGTTCTTTCTCACTGATTTTTTGAATAGTCAATGTGTTGTACATCAAAAGTCTTGTGTAGAAGCATCACAACAAAATGGTTGTGTGGAAGCAAACATTAACACTTGTTTAATGTTGCTAGAGCACTTAGATTTCAATCTGGCCTTCCTTTGAAATTTTGGGGAGATAGCATCCTTACAGCCACTCATTTAATCAATCGATTACCTACTCTTCTATCTTCCAAGTCTCCTTTTGAGCTTCTATTTAACACCAAATCTTCTTATTCTCATGAAGGCTTTTGGTTGCCTTTGATATGCCTCATCCTTATCTAGAAATCGTTCAAAGTTCAGTGCTAGAGCTCATCAGTGCATTTTCCTAGGAGATCCTCCTAGTATCAAAGGCTATACAGTCTATGATCTTCAAACTCATACCACCTTTATTTCTAGAAATGTAATCTTCCATGAACACATTTTTCCCCATAAAAGCACTGCTTCCTTATCTCCTACACCTTCTGACAAGTTTGTTTTCCCATTACCAACACCAGAACTCTCTACTGAAATGCCCACTGCTACTGCAGATTCAGCCTCCCCTTCTCATATCATTTCACCAACTGCAACCTCTCGTTCAGAAAATATAACTTCCTCTCATGAGTCTTCAGATAATGCAGCTTCCTTACCACCTCCTCCTCATAAAACCACTAGACCTCGAAAAGCACCCTCCTATCTTCAAGACTATCATTGTCATTTGGCAAATTCTGATCCAAGCATATCTTCTTCCACTATCACAGATGCTCCTCTTCCACCACCAGCAGGTAAGCAATATGATATCTCTGCTTCTATTTCTTAATTCTCAAGTATCCCCTCAATACAAATCTTTTGTTCTTTTGCTGTCAGAAATTCTTGTGAATCTTCTTCTTACAAAGAAGCTGTTAAAGAGTCCTGAATGGTGTGAAGTTATGAGAAATGAAATTCAGGCTCTAGAACAAAATCATACATGGGAACTCACTGAGTTACCTCCAAGCAAAGAAGCCATAGGGTTTTGCAAATGGGTGTATAAAAGGAAATTGAAGGCTGATGGAACTGAAGAAAGAAGAAAGCTCAATTAATAGCAAAAGGGTATACACAAAAGGAAGGGTTTGATAGTTTTAAGACCTTTTCACCCGAAGAAAAAACTAACTTCTGTAAGCACTTTAATTGTTGTGGTTGTTGCCAAAGGCTGGTTTTTGGAGCAACTGGATGTCAACAATGCATTTTTGCATGGTGATCTTGATGAAAAGATTTATATGGAAGTATGGAACTACCTCAAGGTTTTATCAGCAAGGGGGAGGGTTCTCCAACTGTTTGCAAGCTCAAAGTCCTTATATGGTCTGAAGCATGCTTTAGGCAACGGTTTGCCAAATTTTCAGATTTTTTGCTTCCCCATGGTTTTCAGCAATCTAAGACAGATTATATACTCTCTTCACTAGACTGCAAGTCGGTTCTTTTGTTGCTCTGTTTGTTTATGTGGATGATATTCTCTTGGCTAGCAATGATATGCAAGTCATAATTGATTTGAAGTCCTTACTTGATGACAAATTCAAAATTAAGAACTTAGGTCCCCGTAAGTTCTTTCTTGGTCTGGAGGTGGCTCGTTCTCATCAAGGAATTTCTCTCTGTCAAAGGAATTTTGCTTTGAAAATTCTTAGTGATATTGGTTTTCTGAGAGCCAAACCATTCATGACCCCTATGGAACATCACAAAATAGCCAAGACCATTGGTTCTCTTTTAGCAGATCCTCATATTTACATAAGGCTTGTTGGTCGCCTTTTATATTTCACTATATTACTTGCCCAGATCTTGCATATTCAGTCCATGTTTTGAGTCAATTTATGGAAGCTCCTAGAGAACATCATTTAGCTGTTGCTCATCGAGTTCTCAGATATCTTAAAGTTGCACCAGCACAAGGATTGTTTTTCCCAGCTATTACTTCTCTTCATCTGAAAGCTGTTTCAGACTTTGAGTAGGCTGCATGTCCCGACTCTAGGAATCTCTCAGAGGCTACTGTATTTTTCTTGGAGATGCCTTGATTTCCTAGATATCTAAGAAACAATCCACTATTTCCAGATCTACTGCAGAAGTTGAGTATAGAGCCATGGCTTCCACATGCTGTGAATTACAATGGCTGATTTATCTTCTTGCTGACCTTCATATTCCTCATGCTCGGGCTGCTCTTTTGTTTTTTGATAGCCAAGCTGCACTCCATATTGCCTCTAATCCTGTCTTCCACAAACGTACTAAGCACATTGAAATAGATTGTCACATAGCTCGTGAAAATTTGCAATCTGGCCTTATCCATACTCTCCATATTCGAACTCAACGCCAACTCGTTGATATCCTCACCAAACCTCTCACTAAATCCAATTTCTATCCCTTCTGTCCAAACTGAATATTCATTTCAAATTCCGGGGGAGTCTTGAGCTAAATCCAAGCTAAACGTTGTATATAAATGTTTCCTATCTCACCAACATTCAGCTTGAGGGGGAGTCTTGAGACTGATTACATCTTGTAGCTGCGGATACATTGCTGAGCTATGGACTTGCAGCTACTGATACACTGCTCAGCTAGCTATGGTTCCTGCTCCACGTGAAAGCTTAGTCAAGTTGGCGTTAGTTCAACTTCTGTTTTTCTGTTATTGATGAGTTGTACAAAGGTCCAATTGTAAAACAATCTTAAACACCAGCACCATCCACCCATACTCTGCGGCTAACAAAACACCTATTAAGGGTTTCTCATTTTTTTCGTCTTAGGTATTCCTTTCCCATTTCAACCAAAAAACCGTATCCGGATCTGGATGAAGGGGTCAGTCAGTCTGCATTGACTATTTCCCTTTGGTCTCATGGAAGTAGAACACTTGTTATTTCATGTACTCCGACGTAGAAATATAATTAGAAGAAATATAACAGAAAATATACTTTACAGTTACAGTGTATACCACAACAAAAATAAAGGCTACGAGTACCTGTACATAAGCTGACATGAGATCGATAAACATGGGAGTCTCTTGATGAGGACTTCATTTTCCCGTGTCATTTACAAGGTTCAAATATGATATGATCTGATGTGATTATGCCAAGTAATTGTATATTTGTGGGTTGCTCTTGTCTCGCTCAAGGTACTCCCTGTCAATGAGGCTCTCAATCCTTTTCTTCAAGTCGGTTGGTTTTATCGGAAACTTGAGCTGCGTCACCAAAACAGAGACATTCATCCTTCAATTTGTTAGTTCTCTTTGAGTTCACCTAAATAAGTGATTAGGATACAATATATACATATATTATTACCTGCTGAAAGAGTTCAGTTATCAAGAGTGTGTGACTCAGCACTTTTCTAGTCTTCATTATCCGAACAATAGCAGCATCAACCTGCATATGTTGAGCAATTGAAACAAACACTTATGTATTAGCTTGACCATAACTTCAAATTAAGGATTTGGGAAAATTTTTGCATTACTATTTTATCGATTATGGACAATGAAGTAAACCTGATATTGACGGTCCTGGAATACTCTTTCAGTGGTGCTTGTATTCTCTTCCACTGTTTCCTTCATCTGAATAGCATTTACCTGCAAAAGGCAAATCAAATATTAGCTTCAAGTCTGCTATTTGAGTAAGCAATCCCATAAGACTCAATTGTACAACCAGCCAGCTCTACATAGGAAGCTGAGTTGCTCAAAAGATGAAAAGTAAAAAAACTAACGGGAAAAAGAGTTTTGAGTCCGTGAATCTACTTTCTACACTGCCTATTAGAACTAAAGATCACCTGACTGCACCTTACAAAATACACAACTAGAAGACATTTTCAATTTGATAAGCGACCACATATACATACCTTTATACGATAGAGAGGTGCAGCAAATTGATCATTAAACAAAAACAAATCATTGTCCTCCACTTCTCTACCTTTGGGAATCTGTGAAAAAAGTTATTTATTATTATTTCAGGAAAAAGGACAAAACAAGGAAAAATTTTCACTTCATGTTAATAAAAAATCAACAAGCAAAATTTTCAATTATATAAATAAAAATGCAAGTCCTGCAGTGACCATCCACCTTTTGAAGGACACGAACTTTTCCGCATGCAAGGGACTGCAGAGTTCTTCTCAGCTCCTTCTCCTCAATGCTAGTAGAGTCTTTAATATCATGAAAGCTAAGCTTTTGGGCATCATTAAACAGCATCAAAGCAACAGTCTGGAGAAGAGAACATACACCAACCAATTTATTAGAACTTGAGCAGAACAGGAAAAAGCAGTAAAACCAACAATGTGAGGAAACCCAAATAAGACCCACCTGAAATAGAGAAACTGCGAGCTCCTTTTTACCTTTCGGAAATTCTGCTTTCAACACACAGTGACCTAATGAATTTTGCCACATTAATCTTCTCCCACTGTGCTTGCTTAAGTAGAATTCCTTAAAAATATCCTGCAGCAGCAAGAGAGAAATATAAAAACATATGCAAATAAATAATTGGGTAGTTGGACAAAGAAATATGCAATAGTGCCAAGAATGCAAAGCAGCCATTTTCCAGTTTGTGCAAACCTGATAAACATTGAGTTCATGGGGAAGCCGAACATCCATAGGTGGATATGTTGGCCAGTATCTGCAGTCCAGACCACCATATGTCATGTTAGATTCCTCAAGAATTCGTAATCAGAGTTACCTCCATCCACACTGAGAAAGACACATGAAATAGCACAGGATTGCAACATACCCAGTCGTTAAGACGTGGACACTCATTTCAATTCCTGATGGGAGTTTTGTCCTAGCTTGGGATGATTGCTTGAAAGATTCATTTATTTCTTTCGACAATTCAATGTCCTGTAAAGTGTTATTGAATATCATAATACGTACAACATGGTGCCATTCATGTAAAGATACTATGTAGTCACAAAGAAAAGCTAAACTAATAAAAGTGTTTTTTTTTTTGTGGGGGGGGGGTGTAAATACACTCGTCCTAGCTTTACAAGCTGTAGCATCAACATATTTGTCTACGCTACCTTCCCCTTGCCATCAATTCGACTAAACAACCAAAAATCACATGATCTCAAAAAACAAAAGTCAAGAGTCAAACAAAGTTGATATCAGGCAAGCACAAACAGATATGCATGGCAGGAGGACCACTCTATTACTTGTGCGTGTAAACCGCATTAAGTCACCACAAGGGATGGCACAGAACTTTCTGTAAAAGCAAAACTAAGCCAATAGGTTACAGGGGCATATTTTTGCTTACATAAAAAATAGATTCATGTCATACATATTTAGTTGTTTCTCTATAACTGTATATATTTGCAATGTCTAAAAACATTCACATAATTGCTAGACATTGTGAACTACACAACATTTCAAACATGTAACAAACCGAAACATAAGCTTCATAACATTGTCACATGTCTTAGGTATGTCTAGTTTCCCCAACAACTATTCCCTGCCTCTGGGAAGGCATGTGGACCTATAGCGAATGCACTTGCCTGCACGATAAACTACTTAAAAAACATTATCAGACACGACTGGCTTAAATAGAGGATATCAATTGTCAACATGCCTCTTCAGCAACCGTTTTATGAGCAGGGAAGTACTGAGATGACTGAGTGAATAGAAATTAAAGCCAATGGACCCTTCCAGATGTATGAAGTAACTGCTGTGGCAAAAAAAACAACACCTGGGAAGAAGTATGAGTTCTGCACACAAGTCCCATTGTAAATGACTAAATTCTCCAACAAAGCAGTTCCACTAATGTTTTTACATAAAGGTTTGAGTTGTGTACAGTCCATATTGTAAATGCTCCAAGGAGCATGTTTAATAGTTTAACCTCACTTTTCAATCATATACAGTGGCGGGGGCTATCCCACATCGGATAGCCTTAGGGTGTGTGTGTGAGTTTATATGGATGCCATGAACCTTACACTTTTAAGTGTAAGTGTTTGTGGTTATCCTATGATCAAAAAAAACCAAAGCCCATGTGGGTATTCCAGGGTGATTCTGGCGTTGGGCTCAGTTTCCCCACAGTTAGGGCCTGACCATAGGTTGGGGGAGGCCTTAGGGCTTGTGTGTTGGTGGGCTAGGGCTATCCCACATCGGATAGCCTTAGGGTGTGTGTGTGAGTTTTTATGGATGCCATGAACCTTACACTTTTAAGCGTAAGTGTTTGTGATTATCCTATGATCAAAAAAAACCAAAGCCCATGTGGGTATTCCGGGGTGATTCTGGTGTTGGGCTCAGTTTCCCCTCACTTAGGGCCTGACCATAGGTCAGGCGAGGCCTTAGGGCTTGTGTGTTGGTGGGATGGGGCTATCCCATATCGGATAGCCTTAGGGTGTGCGTGTGAGTTTATATGGAAGCCATGAACCTTACACTTTTAAGTGTAAGTGTTTGTGGTTATCCTATGATAAAAAAAAAAAAAATCACATACAATGGCGGATTTAGGTTGGGGCAATTTCACCCACTCCAATTTTTAAAACTTCTGAGATTCATGCAAAAAAATTTAGACACTGATTTATATGGTTATTGATATACCAAAATCGGATCACAAATTATCCGATATCATTGCATACATGTACAGATGTTATAGTTGAAATTGAGTGATTATTTAATGATGTTGAGTTGAGATTGGAATGTAATTTATTAAAATTCAGCTCTGATTTAATTATTTAGGTAAATCGGCTTTTATTTTTAAAGGGATTCAAGATATGAACGGTAAGAATTAAGTTCGTTGGATAGTCGGATCAAATTTGAATCGAATTTTCAAATCGGGTTTTGATCAAGCAAAATCCTATCAAAATCTGACCATTGACAAGACTATTAACTATTTAGTTGAGAGGCGCAACAACTATTGATGATGGTTGTCTGAGTGTTTTCTTCAACATAATAGCTGCCCCCACGGTGAAGAGGTCCTGGCTTCGCCCCTGATCATATATAAACCCTCGACATATGTTCCTTTATATCTTAGTTATAAAAGATTGAATTGTTACACTATCTTACCTAAAAACACTATCTTACCATAGGAAATAAAAGAAGCTTGGATTTGGAGAAAGAAAAATTTGACGCTTGGACTTACCTAGGCATCACACTTGTACTCAATATATAACAAAGGTTCTGGGAGAAGTTGATGCTGAATTTCATCTACCTATGTAAAGTCAATCTCAAGTTTTATTATAGTACAATAGCACCAATATCACACTAACATCCCACAATTTATGATCAACAACATAAAGATACACATCTCTCAATATTTCTGAATAGAAAAAAGAATTTTAGGCAAAAATATACACCTTGAACATTCCTTCAAGTTTATTGGTAAACTGGCTGCCACATTCGGTCTTCAACTGGAATAATGATGGAAACTTTTTAGTATGATAAGGAGATGTAAGATGTTCGACAAAAATGCCCAAGAGATCCTTAACCTTAGAAATCATGGACTTCTCGGCATCGATGGAAGCACTTTTTCCCAACAGTAGCCTTTTTGCGAGATCCTTCTTATAGAATGCTTCAAAGACATCCTTACCCTAAATAAATAAGAGAAAATATGACAAGTCATTAAATATCATTTTTCGATGTCAAATATAACAGTAGTAAGTAGCAAATCAATACAAGCAGCAGAAGAAATGGAAATGGGCAGTATGCTAGTCTAACACAGCAAGAGTTGGTTGCCATTACCTGTATAAACCTGAATAAAACCAACACTTTATCAAGTGTACCCTCCAATTCCTCCTCCGATGTACCCTTATTCCCAGCACGAAGCTTTTCATCCAAAAACTTGGCAATAAGCTCAGCAGGTCGATTCTATTACAAAGCAGAAAAACACTGTCAGATTTTGAGATTGAACGAATAAAATGGAGAGTCCAAATGATGGCAGATTAATATGCCAAAAAATGCCGAATATTTCATCGAGGTTTACATGAGACTGAGAGATTGAACTACAGTTGTATGGATTTTCTCAACTCGGGGTCCTTTTAACATTATAACCACACAGGCTGTAAGTCAAAAACAAAAAGAGGGCACAAAATAAGGGGTACTTTCAAGTAATTAATCATCCACTCTCTCTATGACATTAATTAAACAATGACAGGGTAAATAGGGCACAATAGTAGGTTGGATAGAATGCTACTTGATAGCTGAATTTTCAGTCAGCTTGGAAGTCACCAGAATCAGTATCGTAAGGGTCTTGTATAAGACAGCTATAGACAGTTGACAAGATCCAGCATGAGGGATTACAAAGAGAAATATGGCCATCACAAACTACCATTTTTACTGAAGTTCTAAATATTAAATCATATATTCAGTCTAAGGTGTGGTAAGTTCCATACCCTACACACTCAAAAATTGATATTAGGAATATGCAAGACATTTATTTATGAAACATCCACCCAAATAAAATATGACAATTCTCAAATTAACAAAATATAGGGCTAGAAAATTTCTGACATCATCTTATAGTTGGGGAGCACAAAGAGTTCAAATGCAAAATGTTGTTCTGGTAAAACCACGTGTCGCTGCTTTACATCTATTCAGAGATGTAAAATAAACGCTGGAAAACAAAAACAGAATATCAAGTTCACACAGACAGCTGCTAAAAGAGCTCTAAGACATTTTAGTATTTCAATTTTTTCCTTCCTAGTAGGATGGACTCTTGGTTTTCGCTCTCTCATGCTTCATTTTCAGATCTCTGACAACATTTTTGTTGCTTAGAAAAGAATAATTACATACAGAGAACATATTTCTACAACATGATTACTTAGCCGGGAGAATGGCAAAATATAAATTAATCTTTTAAGAAGATGGTGAAGCTCATGGCCCACAGTTTTGTGAGGTGCAATGGCTATAACATCGTGAACAATGAACATCCTATTCAACGAGAAAATGATACCTGCCGGAGATTAATGAGGTGCTCAAATGCATCCTTGATGGTGTTGCCAAATGTGTCATTCTTTGAAAAGCTTTCTTCCCATATGGTATCAAGAGATGCCTTAAATTCTAGGAGGCTGGATACCATATCTTTGTCTTTTTCTTCATCCAAGACAATGCCCTGCCCAGTTCTCCTAATGTAAGAGTTAAGAGCCTGCCTCAACGATTCAAGGTCATTGACCCTAGAAAAAAGTGAGTACATTCTCTGAAGATCCTCAATGCGATTCGCATCCATCAGCATCGTGAAACCCTGGACATATAGATCAGGATAAGATGAACCATAAAAAAGCAGAGCCAGTTCTAGCATACATAGAGGAAATGGGAAAGGATGACTCAACGGAGTCGCAATTCATACCTTATCAAGAATTGCAGATATATGGCGTTCAAGGAGTTGCCTTTCTGCAGTTGCTACTAGTGGCTTTCTTGTACTTACATCCAAGTATAGTAAGCATCTTTCATGTTCTTCATGCAACCTTACCTGGAGTAAAAAAATAAGCAAGATCATTATTTTCCTTTCAGCTGGAAAGTGCAAGGAAATACACAATCCATAAGCTAGAAAAACAAAGGAACGTAAGAGATATTGAACAGACATCCATTTTAATAGTTGAAAAGAAGGAAAACAGGGCAAAAGCACGTAAACAACACACCTCCACATGCTTAAGATAATCTGGCACATCTGACTGCTGCATGTATTTGATGCCTTCAGCAGCATAAAATTCAGATGTACGTTCAAGGAATGGCTTCTCAAAGCTATCCAAGTATATTCCCAACGCAGTGAACATCTTCAAAAGATGGCTAAGGAGAGTCCTATCAACTGCTTCACCTAATCTAAAAAAAAATGTTGCATATTACTAGATGGTTCGAACAAGGAATGGCATCCTGATAGTAATAAATCACTACAAACAACTTAAAACATCATTTTCCTTTTTCCCAGGGAAAGGAGAATGGGGGAATTTGGGTGATATAAATTGAAAATAACCATAAGAACAAGTTCTAAAAAATTAGCAAGCAAAACAACAGATTTGTGGAACTAAATTGATAAAATACTTCTTATTGGTTATCTTCTATTAAAATTTTTGAAAGAGATGCCCTGCCTGATCCAATGTACAAGATTTGCAAGGATTATGTGTAATCCGAGTTTATGGTATAACCACGAATTCAAAGGGTATGGGGTTAGGATGATTTTCAGCTATCAAAACAAAAAAATGTTCTGTCAAAAATAAAATGGATGTGTTAAGGCAACTAACACATACTGTATAAAGCTTTTGACAATTGCTGTGCAGAAAGCAGTAAAGACACAAGATCAAGTTCCTGGGCAATATGATATAATATATAAGTTTATTTTGGAAAGGGGAATACAGCACATATTGATCTAATTTTCTATCAGCAACAAGATCAAGTTTCATTAATAGTTTCAAAGTCAGTACATGAAAGACAAGTAGTCCTCCTAAAAGTTGCAAAAAGGAAAAAATAAGCAACCAAGAAATAGATTACATCTCACAAACAACACTCCAATATTTCCTATTTTAAAGCAAAAGGATTCCATCAAACTCAGGAGAACCCAAAGATAGAACTCTTTCCCACCACTCAATCGGTATCGAACTTATCTTCAAAAATCCTTGCATTCCTCTCTAACCATAGAATCAAAAAATTTCTGATGTATTGTCTCTGTGCTCTATGGGTATATATGAAAATTGAAGTCTGTCAACATAATGGAATTGGGGATCTTACCTCCGCTACCCTAAATCATAGTCCTGTTGGTTACTGTTATGCAATAAGGTGTTGTGACAACCTTTTTGGTTTATTACGATGCAAAAAAACATTGTCGACTAAATAAAAAGTACTTGACTAAGTAAAGATTTTCTCTTTTGTAGAAAAAAGTAACAAAATCCAAGCTCAAGTCTGAGATCAAAGAGCAGATATTTGCATTGTACTCTTGTGGCCCATCAATAATTGCATCGCAATCTATCTCCCATCAAAGAAATTTGGTTGTCAAGCTTACGTTGTCATATTTGTTATGCAATAAGTAAATGCAAAAATTGTTAAAGCATGTCTCTCTCTTTTAGTTTGTTTTTGGCTCCTCTTTGTTTGATATAGGATATATTAGAGATTAACACCTATGGTTGATGGTTTTCTCAATTTTACTAGTCGTAAAAATTGTCAAAAGTCAAAACAAGATAATGCTTTCTTCCAAATCAACATAAAAATTGTTAAATTCAACATCTGCAACAAATTGTATGTTTAGATGTCCAAGGGTTCACTTAACATTAATAGATTGCAAACGAGTTAAATATTTGTGTTAGTCAACTCAAAATACTTGTGCGCAACCGAAAAAAAAAAAATGGGAGATCCTGTTGTAATTACTAATGACCAATTTGTGTGCAAAATTACCCAAAAAGATTGTCAAATTACAATTGTTTGATTCTTTGACTTCGATTACAAGAAGTGTTGACTCCCATTGGAATGCTTCCACATGCACAACCAAAATCAAATACTTTGGTGAATATGAGGGCCAAGTAAGCACGTTTTAAGATTTTCAATTTGATGATGATGATAGTGATTTTAGTGGATCTTCTCACTGTTCTTTGTGTTAACCACATGAAAATGATTTGAATCTCTTGAAAAGGAACCTTGCAAGATATTCTTTTATCTGAGACTGATTTGCAAGACTCCAATTGATCTCCTCTTCTCCCTTTTTTCCTCCTCCTTAAGCATCCTATTTATACAACTAGTAGCATATTCACTAAGCCCAAAAGTTAATGAGTCATGGGCAACAAATAGTGAACCGTAATGAAAGGAGTGGAGCAAAGCGAAAAGGCACCCAATAGCCATCAATGGCAACTACTGACGATTGCTAAGATCATATAACAAGTTGGGGGCGTGGAGGATAAGGGGGCGTAAGCCTCGCAAAATGGTATGGGTATAATGAGAATTTGCAATGTACATTTAGTAGAGGAGTTTTACTAGGACTGTGTATTAACTTTACTAGCACTAGGTTTCCTAGTTCAACAAGAATTAAGACCTATACATATGTTGTAAGCCACTAGGAAATTTCTACCGAACCACATAAATCTCGTATTCTTATTCTTAATTATTTAGGGTTGTTTGTTTAGTGTTTTTGTCTCTTGTTTTGTGTTTTTGTTTTCAATTTTTGTCAAAAATGAAAACAAAAAAGTGTTTGGTAATTGTTTTTATTTTTTGTTTCATCTTAGTTGCCTTGGAAACAAGTCAAAAAAATGGGAACAAAAAAATTATGTTCCAAGAAACACCAGAAACATGAAACACGCGCAACCCAACTGAAAGATTTTAATAAGGTCTCAAATTCGATCCTCATTACCAACAAAAGGTGTTATTTTTTGTGGAAGTATAATATCTCCACTTTCAGACCTCATCCTCACTTCGTCTCTCTCTCTCTTTCTCTCTCTCTCTCTGTATACGAAGATGAACCGATGCAGCTTCTTGTGGGTGGGTGTCTGTGTGTTCTGGAAGACGAATCCAAGCTCCATTCCATCTTGCTATCTGCTTGAACGAATCAATCTTCGTTGCTGCCTTCTTCAATGGAACCGTCTATCGATCGAGCTGAAAGGTTGATGTGAAGGTATGTATATAAATATACATAGATCTGTGTATATATATGCATATATACATAAATTTGTATATATGTGCATAAATATACATAAATCTAGCTCAGATATGTGTTTGTATGTGTGTGAGCTTATGTGTGTCGATTTGTGAGTATGTGTCTGTGTGTGTCAATTTGTGGGTGGGTATGTGTATAAGTGTGTGTGGGTATATGTGTTTGTATGTGTGTCGATCTGTGTGTGTGTGTGTGTGTGTTTTGGGTGTCTGTCTCTGTGCGTGGTCTGTGTGTTGAAATTGGAAGTGGAAATAGAAAAGAAATACAGTCATTGGATTTAATCAATGGTATATTAGGGATTAAAGTGGCATGTTCAAATGGAGATTGGAGATTGGAGGCCTGGCTTTGGTAGTGTATTGGCAGCCATGGAGGGAGAGGTGTAGGAGGATTTTTTATGAAGGTGTAGAAGGATTTTTGAGCATCTGCATTTCTGTCTGTCCCATGTTTACCGGGAAGCCAATTGCTTAGCAGATTTTTTTGCTAATTTTGTTGTGCAGTGTGGTTGTTCATTAGATTTTTCACAGGTAATGTCCCTTCCTCCTTAGGCTAAGCTGCTCCTGCTCCATGATCAACAAGGTGTAAAGAAACTTGGGAAGAAAATTTTTGTTTCTTAATTCATTGTACACTTGAGTGGTTGCTTCTTGTAATTGATTTTTTAAACATGAAATAAAGTGTTGATTTGTTCAAAAAAAAAAAATGGAGACTGGAGATGTTGTTCAGACTGCATCAGTTGCTTACCAATCTTTGGGCTGAGATTGTATACAATCATTAGAATTGAAAAAGAAATACAGTTTTGTTATGGCAAGACTTCTCCTTTGTAGTTTTGTATGTGAATATGTCTTCGTAGTTTTGTTTTTGGTTTGTTATGGAGACAAGATCAACGAGTAATGCCTACTGGATGGCCTGAAACTGCTGCTGGGTATGAGGGGTTTGCTGGTCTGTGATTTTTGAAGAAGCCTTGCTGCAATTCTATTGGTGGTTAAATGTTTTGAAGGATTAAATCCATAACTTGTGATGTAAATGGGAATGAAAGTGAAGTATGAACTGGATTTTGGAAGTAGCAGTGGGGAACTGGATTTTGCTTCACACGGGTTGATTTGTATGAGATATTATAAAGCTAATATTTAGCATAAAATTTGAAGTAGTTACCAAACATGTTTTTTGTTTTTATTCTCATAATTTGATAGACACAAATGACTCCCAAACATGTTTTCTATTTCAGTGTTTACCACAAAATAAAGACAAAAATTGTCTCTGTTTTTTATTTTTTTGAAGACGCGAAAACAAAAACGTTACCAAACGACTCCTTAGTTCTTGATTGTTTATTGAAGTGCACGTTCACAACAGAGTGGTTAACTTATACCAGAGTATTTTACATAAATACCCCTATATGGACATCATGGAGTGGGTCATCCATATTTACAAAAAAAATTGGGCTTTACTGATGGGTATGTTGTGCATCTTTTGGGCTTATGGAATATAAGTTCAACCCAATTATTTAATATAGACATTGTTTCATTTTTTAGAAACTTGTTAAACTAAATTTGAGCCCCAATTATTTAATATAGACATTGTTTCATTTTTTAAATTTCTAATGTCTACACAGGTAATCAATTCCTATTACAGAATCAAACTTAACTTCAGCCTTCAGGTATTCTACTTTGTAAGAGCATAAAAAAAATTCATGAATAGAAAGGAGGGAAGTGTATTGATCTAAACATTTGAGTCTCAATAGTACTGCCCCTACTATATATTACGACTCACAACCATGGTACATGCATTCAGGTGATGCTAGCCTTACCCTCATTAAGCTTCATGCACTCCGCATCGCAAGAACATAGAAAATGAAAAAATCATATATATGTAAGAAAGGAGGTGTCATTTCAATATTGGACTCTGCATTGCGCTAGAAAACTACACATAACACTCAAGGTAGAGCTCAACATAAATGGAGGAGAAGTTATTACTCTCAGCCAAAAGAGATATGTTAATGAGAATTTAGGTGAGAAAAAACATGGAGAGTGCCTCCAAATTGGGATTCTGCATCAGTCCAAAACCTATCCCCTGTACAATGGTGGGCATGAACTTCTAGTTCAATCTCACCCCAGTCATGTTTACCATCTAAAATTAAAACCCTTCTCTCAAATATCATTCATATATCGACAAAATTTATATTTTCGATCGCGAATGAGGGTAGAAAATAAAAAAAACTGGAAGTTTTAATCGTGCAATTTGGAATCTTGTTGCCAACCTCAACATGCAGTGTAATTTTATCTGATTTTCTATTTTTTTCCAATTGGTTCAAATGTCTATACATAAGTATTTAGTTTGATATTTTTCCTGAATTTAGACATGCAGCACCTTAATACCACCTTACAACATTTGGAAAACGATTAATTCGAAGAAACGTTTACATTCATCACTAGTGCAGCCCAGCCTAATGGAATTCTCACAGAAAACATATTGCCAAAGATATATCATGGTTCGATTACAAATCTCTAAGTTACCAAATCTAGTAACAATGTTGTAATCACTATAATAGCCAATAATCCCATTATTAATTCAAGAGCCCACACCCCAGGATATGAGCCGTCAGGACCGCCGGATCAACATTGTTACTATTCCATTTATAGGTAGTATAGAAAGTACCCTTTTATGGATTTATAATTCTCATGCACAGTTAGCAATCGTAAGGCTAAGGGGATAGGAAGAGGAGGGGGGGAGAGGATTCCTTATATACATGTGCAGTAATGGGCATAACTGCATAAACCTAACCATGTACACTCACAAGAACTTGTAATTTTGTTAAAGCGTTCAAAGCTTACCTTTCACTCTCAATCATTTTCAGAAGGCCGAAGACAGTTTTGTGCTCCACTTCTGAAGCTAGGGCGAGATGTTTGCGGAACAGCTTCAAGCCCATGTCCCACAATGAGCTCACATTTGGGGTTTGTTTCACATAAGTTCTATCAAGATACAAGGCTATACCACGGATCATCAACATCTGGTCACAAAAATCCTGCCAGCACTTCTCGACTAACGACAAGAATACCACCAGATCTTCGCTTTGGCCTACTAAAGACTTAAGTGCAGTTGATACGTGCGCTTCACACTCCTTTTCAATTCGTTGATAGAGACTTCCCCCCATCTTGTGTAGACAAAGGTCATTGACAGCCTAATGAAAACAGATTGAATTAATTCACACTGAAGAGACATCTAATCCTAAACGAAGGAAGTATAATGGAATACAGCCCACCTGATAGAGCTTCTCCAAATCACAAGGGTCAGGCTGCTTTAAAAAGATGGCACTAATAGCTGACTTCAGAGTTGCCCATGTATTTTCTTCAAAATTCGTTGGCACCATCGGTTTAGCTTCAAAGAGACAAAAAATAAAAATAAAAATGAAACGTACCAAGTGAGGAAATGAAAACACTCTAAGCTATATTCCTTCAATATGGATCAATTTTGTGTGGGTTTATCTCCCCAATATAAAATCAATAAGTCGAAGTCACCATCCAGAATTTCACAACAGGGCATATTCATCAGACAAATGGAGCCTCAAAGGATTTTTCCCAGAATGGTTTCAAGGTGTTTCATCAAAAAACAGAGAAGGCCTTCCAAATTTCAATCATTGTTCACTTTAGGCCTTTTTATATGATCCATCACAAAAGATCAAAAATGCAAAATAGAAGGTGGTTGGTTACTAAGCAACTTGTCACATTCTACTACTCTTAAATGCCTTTAGTGAATTCTTCCTGAGAAAAAAAAAATGTGATCTTCTCAATGCTTTCATGCTGTGAGATGGCACAAGCCTTCATACTTTGATACCAGAAAACCCAAGACCAAGAAGTTTGATTCTTGTTCTTGCGATGTCATATGCATCAATAATATCAAATGCTCGTGCATCAATTTGGTATTAATTAACATGCATCATTGCAAACAATTGCCTGCATCCATGGATCAGTCTCAAACCATATTTTGTGGGTACAGCAAACTAACATTTAACAACCTACCATCCCCACCCCCCCCCCCAAAAAAAAAATGTGCACAAACAGACTCACTCAAAAAAAAGGATCATTTGAAGAACCAGAAGAAAAATAAATATTTTGATTTCATCATAATGTATGATTATTGTTAAGAATAGCAGGGTAGTATGTGTAATTTGTTAATAGTAAGAGAGTGTATGTGTAATTATTGTTATTGTAGGTTAACTATAAATACAAGTAATGTATGAGAATTAGGTTAAGTTTTTAACCTCTCTCTTTCTCTCTTATATTGCCTCTAATATTGTGTTATGTTAATTCTCTCAATTTAACATGGTATCAGAGCATTAATCTTGGTGTTGTTACTATTGGTGTGGTGTTGCTGTCATTGGTATAGTCGATGATGGTGGTGTCGACTCAGTCTGGTTCCTTTTTTTTTTTTTGATTCGTGGTGGTGCAGTCGAGTGGTACAGTCGTTGGTGGCGACTGTCTTCGTGGTGGTGTAGTTGACCTGGTGGAGTCTAAGTTTTGCCTTGCAGTGGTGTTGTGGTGGTGTTCGGTGCTGTTGTGGTGGTGTTCGGTGTTTGGTGTTGTGGTGGTGTTCAACAGTGAAGGCATAGGGTTTGGTAGAAACCCTATCCAGCAAAGGAGAAGACCCTGTTCAAGTGGGTCAGTTTATGGGTTTGGGTAAAGGATCCAAATCCAGACCTAGAACCAGATCCTGATCCAAGATCCAGACCTGACCGGTCCAGGTCCGGTTCAGTCTGGTTCAATCAGTTTCAGTCCG
This sequence comes from Ilex paraguariensis, assembly GCA_963454935.2. NCBI lineage: Eukaryota > Viridiplantae > Streptophyta > Magnoliopsida > Aquifoliales > Aquifoliaceae > Ilex > Ilex paraguariensis. The sequence continues at coordinate 1,749,900 of CAUOFW020004946.1, forward strand.
GTTCAGTGCTTCAGTGGGTATCTCTAGTCTGGTTCAGCTCTCAAGTGGGCTTATCTAGTCCGGTTCAGCAGTCAAGTCAGCCTATTCTTCCTGATTCAGTGGTCCAGCGGGTATCTCTGGTCCGGTTCAGCCCTCAAGTGGGCTTCTCTAGTCCGATTCAGCAGTCAAGTCAACCTATTCTTCCCAGTTCAGTGGTCCAGCAAGCCCAGCCAGTTCGGTTCAGTCTTTTAGCAGCCTTCTTTTCTCTGGTTCTACATTGCAGCACTTCTTGTTCCATATTTGTTGCACTGTAATGGAACCCAAGTAAGATACCAAGTCTCTTACTCCATCTTTGCCACCCCCCATTCTTATCAATGGTCACATTACCTCTGTTAAACTCAATGGGACCAATTATACTTTATAGTCCCGATCCGCTCAAATAATTTTTTGAGACAAAGGATTTAAGAAATATTTGGTGGATCCTAAACCCAAAGAAGATACTCCTGGTATGATCAATGAGAACAAGAGGATGCTCAAAAATGTCTTTACTCCGGAATAGCATTGAGCCTAGTAATAGTTCCACTCTACTCTACCTTGACACTGCCAATGAAATATGGGATCACTTGGCCACCATGTATTCTGGTACAGGTAATTTTACCCGTATGTATGAGGTGTGCAAGGAATACTTCCGGTTAGAGCAGGGTACTCTGAGTCTTGCGGATTATTACTCTCATGTTCGGAGAGTCTGTGAAAAGATGAAGACCTACCATCCGTTTACTATTGATGCAGCAGTTTGGCAAAAGCAACATAAGGACCTGAATGTTGTTAGGTTTTTAGTAGGATTGAAACCTGAATATGAGACTATTCGTTCTCAGATTTTGGGTGGTTCTAGTCTTCCATCACTACTTAAGGTTTTCTCTCGTTTACAGCGTGCTACACTGTCTACTCCTTCAGGCATTGATCATGGTGTCTCCACTGATCGCTTAGCTCTTGTGGTTCCTAGTAGCTATAGTGACGGTCATCGCGGTAGACATGGTGGTCGAGGAGGTCGTACAGGAGGTCGTACGGGTGGTCGTGGGGGCCGTAGTGGACCCCGTTTCTATACTCACTATGGTTGTGGAGGGCACACTATTGATTTCTGTTGGGATTTGCGTGGAAAACCTTCTGGTGCTGCGAATCAGGCTTCTTATTAGGATGATACCTCTGTTGTTGCTCCCATACCTCGGTCAGCTCCACCAGACACTGGGTCAATTACTATTATACTGGGTCGAAAGGAGTATACCCAGTTTCTGTCCCAACAACGGGCTATACCATCTCCCTCCATTGCTATTTTTGCCCAGGCACTCCTACTTGTTTATTATCCTCCACTCGCAGCCCCTGGATCATAGACTCTAGCGTTTCTAACCACATGACTGGTGCGTCTGCTATTTTTTCTACTTATCAGCCTATTACTTCCACACATAGTTACTCTTGCTAATGGTACTTGTTCTAAAGTTAGGTCTTGGGACTACTCACTTGAGTCCTGATATGTCCCTATCTTCCGTGTTATTTGTCCCTCAGTTTCCTTTTAGTTTACTTTCCATTAGTAAGATTACTCGTTCTCTCAATTGTTCTGTGACCTTTTATTCATCTTATTGTGTCTTTCACGATCTCAAGACGAAGAGGAAGATTGGTACAGGGTATGAGACTAGTGGCTTATATTACTTTGATTTTGATTCACCTACTCGGGCCCTATAGACCTCGTTGTCTCCTTTTCAGTGGCATTGTCATCTTGGACATCCCTCTCTCCAGAATCTGAAGCGTCAAGTTCTCAGTCTTAGTTGTGTGTCGTCTTTGTCTTGTGAAACTTGTCAACTTAGTAAGCATTACCGTGTGTCATTTCACTCTAGAGTCAATAATCGTGTGTCTAGTCCATTTGAATTAGTCCATTATGATGTATGGGGTCCAATATAGAATATTTCATCTAATAAATATCGTTATTTTGTGACATTTGTGGATAACTATTCTCGTGTGACTTGGTTGTTTATGATGAAAGCTTGATCCGAATTATTCTCTATCTTTGAAACTTTTCGTAAGGAAATAAAAACTCAGTTTAATTGTAGTATACGTACTTTACGTTCCGATAATGCTCGGGAATATGAATCTGATCCTTTTTCAACTTATCTTAATAAAACTGACATTATTCATCAGACCTCTTGTGCTTACACCTCTCCACATAATGGTGTTACTGAACACAAGAACCGTCATTTGTTGGAAATCACCCATACCCTGTTATTTCAGATGAATATTCTCCGATATTATTGGAGTGATGTTGTTCTTACTACTTATCATCTTATCAATCGTATGTCATCCTCTGTATTAAATAGGCAAAATCCATATTCTGTTCTTTTTTCTGGTAAATCCTTATTTTCCCTAACTCTTAAGGTTTTTGGTTGTGTCTGTTATGTTCACAATTTGGGCCCTGGATTTGACAAACTTAACCCTCGAGCTACTCACGTACGCAGAAGGGGTATCGTTGCTATAGTCCTTCTCTGCACTGATATTTTACTAGTGTCGATGTCACGTTTGAAGAATCTGTTCTATATTTTTCAGTACCTTCTCAGTCTTTGGATCTGGACTTTGAATCCTCTCTTGTACCACTATCTCTTTCCTCATCTTCAGATATTCCGCTGCTCACTGTGTTATCATCTCTTTTACCTCTCCATGTCTACTCTCGCCGTCCTCACCCATTGACTGAAGTGCCCGTACCGTCTTCCTTGCCGCGTTCAGATCCTGATCCATCAGGTAATTTAAACTCTTTACCTATTGCTCTTCACGAAGGTACTCGTTCATGTTACTCATCATCCCATTTCCCATTTTGTTTCATATGATGCCTAATCTCCTGTCTTACTTCCCAATTATCTGCTATATCTATTCCTAAACATTTACAGGACGCATTATCTGATCCGGGTTGGAGGGCAACTATAAAGGAGGAGATGGATGTTTTACATTATAATGAGACATGGGATCTCGTTCCTTTACCCTTTGGTAAACGAACTGTTGGCTATCGTTGGGTGTATACTATTGAATTTCATCTAGATAGTTCTGTGGAGTGTCTCAAAGTCCGGCTTATTGGAAAGAGCTTTACTCAGACTTATGGTGTTGATTATGAGGAGACTTTTTTTCCTGTTGCCAAAATTTCCTCTGTTCGTATCTTGATTTCTTTGGCTGCAAATCGTGGTTGGCCCTTGTTTCAGTTAGACATCAAAAATACCTTCTTACATGGTGATTTGGTTGAAGAAGTATACATGGAGCAGCCACCTGGGTTTACTGCTAAGGGGGAGTATGGTAAAAGTGTATGTTAGTTAAAGAAATCTTTGTATAGTTTAAAGCAGTCACCGAGAGCATGGTTTGGTAAGTTTTCAGATGTAGTTTTAGAGTTTGGTCTTTTTCGATGTCAGACAGATCATTCTGTCTTTCATAGACAGACAGAGGCTAGATATGTCCTATTGGTGATCTATGTAGATGATATTGTGATTACTGAAAATGATTCTGAGGGGATTGTCAAGTTAAAAATATTCTTACAAGATCGATTTCATACTAAGGATTTGGAAAAACTCAAGTATTTCTTAGGTATTGAGGTGGCTCGATCTAAACAGGGTATTTGTTTATCCCAAAGGAAATATGTGTTTGACATACTTGAGGAAGCAAGTTTGCTGGGTGGTAGACCGATTGATATTCCTATGGATCCGAATCAGAAATTATTGATGGATTATGATGCATTGTTTGAGAATCTGGGTCGGTATCGCAGATTGGTTGGGAAACTTAATTATCTCACTATTACTCAACCGGATATTTCCTATGCAGTCAGTATAGTAAGTCAGTTCATGGGATGTCCTAGAGTACCACATTGGTAGGCAGTTACTCGTATTTTGCGATATCTCAAACAAGCTCCTGGACTTGGACTGTTATATCAAACTAATGGACATCTTAGAGTAGAAGATTTCTTAGATGCTAATTGAGTTGGCTCTCCTTCTGATCGGAGATCAACCACTGATTATTGTATTTTCTTAGGAGGTAATGTTGTCTCATGAAAAAGTAAGAAACAACCCATGATAGCAATATCCAGTGCTGAGACTGAGTATAGGGCAATGACACATACGATAAGTGAGCTGACGTGGCTACTACACTTCCTCCAAGAAATTAGATTTCCAGTTCAACTTCCTTTATAGTTGTTCTGTGACAACCAGGCAACTATCCATATCGCTGTCAATCCTGTGTTTCACCAAAGAACTAAGCATATTGAGGTTGATTGTCACTTTATTCGGGACAAGATAGTAACTTGGGAGATTATAACTCCATTTGTGAAATCAAAAGATCAGCTTGCAGATATATTTACCAAAGCATTGAGTCGTACACGTCTTACAGCTATTTGTTCTAAGCTTGAATTATATGATATATATATAGTCCAGCTTGAGGGGGAGTATTAAGAATAGTAAGGTAGTATGTGTAATTTGTTAAAAGTAAAAGGGTGTATGTGTAATTATTGTTATTGTAGGTTAACTATAAATACAAGTAATGTATGAAAGTTAGGTTAAGTTTTTAACCTCTCTCTTTCTCTCTAATATTACCTCTAATATTGTGTTATATTAATTCTCTCAACTTAACAATTATACCCAAGGAAAACAAATTTAACTTGTACAATAAAAGGATCCCAAAGAATGGGACCAACACCAATTGCTCATTCAGTGGATTACAATCTTATGTCCACATCAAATGTATTTTTCACACATCTTACTAATACCTTGCCTGCAAATTCCGCCCTTTTTATTTTATTTTTTTTAACAATGAGAATACCACTTCCTTGTTCAAGTGATCATAGACAAGTTCTTCATTAAAATGCAATAAACTATGGCTTCTTGTTCCCAACTCCCCCCCCCCCCGGCAACTCCAGCAGATGACCACCATTCCTTTTTAGTTAATTCCATAATTTTGTAGAGCTAGAAGCACAAATACAAATACATGATACGGGTACCAAATAATATGGATACGATAAAACGTAAAAAAATATGATACAGATACGGCCAGAATAAGTGTATAATAAATATATTTTGTATTTTACTATTATTTAACAACTTAAAAATTACAATTGTCAATAATTCTTTATCAGTAATAAGCAAAATTAGAAATTTTTTCCTTGAAACGGATGTAATATCATCTCATTATAATATATTCATAAAATGAGTGTGACCAATTAAAAGAATCAAAAACACATTTAACTAAGTGATTTGTTTACAAGTATTTATTTTTAAGATGATAGTGTAACTAATTCATTTTTTTATACTTTCACGACATATAATAGGAGATAATATTTTAAAAACACTCATGTCTTTAAAATTAAATAAAATCTTGTTAATGTTTTGTATTGTATGTGAACTCGAAAGAAAGGGGTATAGATTAAAATTAAAAATTATACACCTTGCTCCATGTTTAGAAGTATCCAAAAAATATCCACATATTTTATTAATTATCTGATACGTATAATGAGTATTTGATACGTATCCTTGAGTATCATATCCGATACTGGTATGTCAACCTTGACAAAGTATTCATACTTCATAGTCGTAGAGTATTTCACCCCCATTTTATTTTGAAGAAATTCCAACTATTTTATTTCCATAAGCCCTCATCGGAAACCCTTGGGCTCATAATACTAGTTATGATTTGTCATGATCGTAAATGGCTCAACAATTAAGTTTTCTTTAAGCGCATATAACATCGCTAGAAATTTAGATTCATGAATCCTCAAAAGTTATGTCATTTGTCTAATTAGATGGTAAATAAAGTGAGACGAGTGTGACAAGACAAGGAAGAAGCCATGATCAAGAATTTTACGACATTGAAAAGCCTTCAGAGGAACTTTTAATACAAAGTTCAGTCATTAATAGAGATGAAATCAAAGAAGTAACATGAAGTTAAGGTTTATCTCAATCCTCGATCGATGAAAAGCAATGTACTAGGACTTTGCATTCTTCTTCTCTCTCTCTCTCTCTCTATCTCTGTATAACCACATGCATACTCTTCATCACCTTTAATGACCACAATTTTAATGCCTATGCATATTACACACCTCAGCTGTTTATTCCTTGTCATAAGTTTAATCCCTATGCATATTCCACATTTCGGCTGTTCATTCCTAGTGGAAAATGTCTAACTATAAAGTTTCTTGAGAATCATACTTCCTCCCTAGCAAAACTCCCACACTTGACTCAAACCTTTGTTAGACTAAGCCCATGGTGCTAGTGACCATAAGTTCTATACAAATATCTTTAATACGAATATTGAACTCGATTCCATGGTCAAACTATTGCCAAAGATGGACATTATCCAAATTAATATAAATGAGTCAGCTGCCCTTTGTTAAAATGTCTAAGAATCATAAAATTAATTTTGTCTAGGGCTTTCAAGTGTGCACATTAATTAAGAAAACCATTTCTTTTACAGGGGAAGCAAAAACAATATTTCCTTCATTCGTGTCAATGTTTGGCATAAAGCGGATAGCGTGCAAGACATATGTCTTTATTTGCATTCAATATTGACAAAACAACAATATTTTATTTTTTATTTTTTTATTAACTGGACAAAACAACAAATTGAGTCTGTCCAAGTTCGCTAACAATAAATCAAAAATTGAATCTTTCCAAGTTTGTTAACAATATATTAACTACATGCACTTACTGTACCAAATCCCACATTTAGCAAATCTGTCAATGATATTTAAACGCCCAATGCCCAATACATGACCTTCCTCAACCTCAATGAACTCAAAAGAACTATGCCAAATCCCCTAGGTTATTACAACATAACCAAAGCGTAAATCAAAATGATTCTAAGTTCCATCCCATATAATGATGCAAAAAGCACACATAATTCATTCACCATTTGCTCCATTACCCACTCAATTTCAGCTCAAACTAACACATAATCCCAAACTCAGCAATCAATACTTCAAAATGAACGCAATTCTAATTTTTTAAACTAAAGGCACGACAAAAGCATCACAATTTATTCATTTTTGATTCTTAAACGATACATTTTACTCAGTTAACCTCTCAATGTCAGCTTAAACCCGCATTTCATTAGCTGGCCACTTCCAATTTCACCAATCAAAAATTCAAAACCGTATTTCTACCGCAGTGAATAAACAACGACCAAACCAATCAGTAAATTCCAATACTCCGCACAAAAACTAAACCTAAATTGGTCAAAACGAAAGGTAAAAGAAGTGCAATCTAACCTTTCACGAGCTTAATTACGAGCTTCTTCGCCGGCTGCGGCGGAGTGGCCTTTTTCCGAGACAAATTGGCGGTGACTCCACTTGTGGAGACACGTCCAGCTGGGGAAGAACCATCGACGACATCGTTGGGATTGGGATCTTCGATCATAGAGTTAGGGTCATCGACGACGGCGCTTTCAATATCGGGAGCGAAGTGGACGTGCGGTGACTGTTGTTGGCCGTTCTTGCCGTCTAGAGATAACGCGACGGCCTGTGACTTGGCCTTCTGCATTGCCGCAGGTGGATAGGTGAGATTGTGGTTGCCAACGCCGGCACCGCCGGTACAGGTGGTGGAAGTGGTGGTGCTGATGGTGGTATATGAGCGCTTGTTGGGTTGAGACATCAAGAGCTCATTGCAAAAACAGAGTAGTTTAGATGCTCAGAATGAAGGAGGGAGAGAGAGAGAGAGAGGGACCGGGGGGGGGGGGGGGGGGAGGTGGATCCAGTACAGACGCGACACTCTATTTTGGTGGGCGGTGATGACGTGGCAAATTTTTTTTTCATAAGTTTTTTTTGGGAGAATTACATATACCCTGAAATTTGTCACTTAATCAATTAAGTTTTTGACATTTTAAATATTAGGATTAAAGGCATCCAAAGTTCTCAAAATATGAAATTTATTTTATTTTAATCCCTAATATTTCAATTATATTATTTTAATCGCTGAAATATTGAATATATTTTTATATAGTCCTTTAAACAGATAGCATCTAAATTGCTAACGATTTTTTATTATAAATTGTCACGTGATACTTAAATATGGATAAAAAATTAATTTAGATAATTTTTTATTAAACTTCTACTCAAATTTTAGTTAAATAGTTACCCAAATTACATAATTTTGATAATGAGTTATCCACATTTTGGTCAAAATTTATTCATACTACACATTTTTTGTCAAGAATTACCTAAATTTTATTTCAAAGCTATCAAAAATATTTTTTTGTCCATATTTAAGTATTACGTGACAAGTTTATGATAAAAAATTGTTAGTAATCTGTATGTTATCTACTTTAAGGACATATTGTCTGCTTGAAAGACCAAATAAAAATATATTCAATACTTTAAGAATTAAAATGATGCAATTGAAACATTAAGGACCAAAATAAGACAAACTTCATATATTGAGAACCTTCAGTGCAATTAAGCCTAAATGTTATATACAAATTCCTTGAAATTTATATACACTTAACATTTAGATTTTTACCGTCAATGTTCGTTGATATGTTTTTTAGTAAATTATATACAGACTCCCTGAAATTTATAAGCGTATAATAGTTAGACCCCTCAAGTTTAAAATGATATATTTACACCAAAAATACTCTAATCAAAAATAGAATATCAAATATTTTAAATTTTACAACCAAAATTTATGTTCTATTGTATCATTTATAAAATAAAATCAAAAATAAAATTTTAATTTTTTCTTAAAATCGTAATTGATATACAATTGTACTATCTATTAGAATAAAACTAAATAATCAAATAAGGGGTTTAAGTCATTCATAATAAAACATGAATTTTATAACTAAAAAAAATCAAAAATAAAAATCTAATTTTTTATTAAAAAACTATAATTAATGTATAATTATGCTATTTATTTGACTAAAACTAAAAAAATTAAATAAAGAGTCAAACTGTAATAGACACAATATCTTCTAACATTAATTGGGGTAATTTAGTAGTTTAATTTGGTCGTTAAATTTCAATAGTTAGTATAATTGTATACAAATTATAATTTTTAAGAAAAAAAATATTCTTTATTTTTGATTTTATCTATATCTATATCTATACTGCTAATAAAAATACTTTAATATGAAAAACTTTGATTCACTATTTTACCCTCATAAAGAATTAAAAAGGTCACTCTATTTTTCCACACTTAATATATAAATTATCATCATAACTTTATGCATTTAAATCTCCAAATTACATCTAAGATCACTTTTAATTATATATTCCTTATATATAAATGTCAATTTTTGTGATAAGTTTTAATTGATTATATTATTCTTAAAAAATATATGCATCATTATAAATTTTAACAAAATATTCAAAAAAATCTTCAAAAATTTCATCAATATTATATTACTTGCCTCATTTATAAAGATAATATTATCACTACATATGTATATTTTATTTTTTATCAAAATGTTTAACCCTATATGTATATTTTATTTTTTCATCAAAATGTTTCACCTTTTCATTTTTAAAATAAAAAATAATGTATTTATAATTTTACATAATTTTTTAGTCACGGTAAATTTTTCAGACAGTGTTAAGATTTTATGTGAAAATTTAATTTTTTAGAAAATTTTAATATGTTTTACAATATATATTACAACATTATATGTTAAATTTTATCTCAATTGACCTAGATAATCCTAAATATAATAAGGTTTCAATATGATTGGTATATTGATAATTGTTTTTATTTTATTCAATGGTTTATAAGTGGAATCTTAATCAAATTAATTTTTTAATTATCTATTTTCTATTTGTCAATTTTTTGAAACTTTTTGATTTATTATATTACTATTAAAAAATATGTACATTATTATAAGTTTTAACAAAATATTTTTAAAAAACTTTTAAAAACTACATCAATATAATATTACTCGTCTCGTTTTTAAAGATAATATTATGACTAAATATATATATTTTATTTTTTATCAATATATTTAACCATTTTATTTTTAAGATAAAAAAAATGTATAAGTAATTTACATGGTTTTTTAGTTACAGTAAACTTTTAAATTGTGTTAAGATTTTATGTAAAAAATTGAATTTTTTAAAAATTTTAATATGTTTTATAATATATATTATAACAACCTAATTAATTCTAAATACAATAAAGTTTCAATAAGATTGATATATTGATAATTATTTTTATTTTATTCAATGATTTAAAAGTGAAATTTTAATCAAATTAATTTTAAAAAATTTAATTTTCACATCACTAAAAAATCACTTTCAATTACAAAATTATAGAAAAAAATAGAACTTTAATTATTTATTTTATCATTTTTCTTAAAGTTAGAATAACAAATCTTGAAAGTGTACAAAATTTTCAAAAAATCTATAGTGGAGCATGAACGATGAAAAAATAAGTTTGATAAATTTAAGATGATATTTAATTCAAGTTGAAATATATCAAATATTTATTTATTAAATTTTTTAAAAAAAATTATTCATGTGCAACGCACATGGTGCATTACTTGTTTTAATAAATGTCATAATAGAATATGAATTTTGGTTGTAAAATTTAAAATATTTAATATTTTATATTTGATATTAGAATATTTTTTATTTAAGTGTAACATTTTAAATTTGGGGGTCTTTGTATTATACGCCTACAAATTTCAGGAGATTTGAGTGTAATTTACTAACGGATATACTTTCGAATATTGACGTTTTACAAATTTTAGGGTGTTTATGTGTAATATTTTAAATATCAAAAAATTTGAATGATTAAGTGACAAACATAAATGGGTCCGAGTGTAATTCTTCCTTCTTTTTTTTTTTTTTGTTTTTGTTTTTCTGTTATTAGGTTTTTGAACCCATGTATCCAATGAAGCAAATGAAATTGATGAATCGAAAATGATTTTATCCATGTTTATATTTTTCAACTCTAAATTGTTCATGGTTAGCTCAAATATTTTTAAGGAGTTCCAAATTTGTTGATTTTTGTGCAACATGAGTAAGAAATAGGGTTCTAAGAAAATCTTTTTATTTGTTTCACTCATATTTATAGCTAATGACAAATCATGATTATTGCTCACCTTTAATCAATTTCATCTAATGGCTTTGGAGAAAGATGTTCACAAAGTCAATGAAAAATAGTTAACACCAATTTTATTTTGATGTACATAGTCTGAATTTGTACTAATTAGACGGTTTTCAAGTATCGAATACTGAAATTCTGACTAACGCAACTACTGGCCATGAAATCATGTCTTTTATATGAATGACTGTTTGGGTGGTATCCAAATAAACATAGTGCCAAAAGATATACCACATACATTCTAAACCCTAGAAGAATTCTATCATTTAAGGTTATGCCCTTCAACCTTGAGAAAGAATGGCAGTGTCAAATATCAATGTGTCAGAACATATATCTTCGAAAAAAAAAAATTTGCACTAGCAAATTGAGTGTTGTGTTGATGATTTGGTGGTGTTTATTTTAAAAAATAGTTTTGAGATTGTTTTCAATTTGAGTTTATTTAAATAACTAAAGCCGTAATATTTTAGTTCTAATATAAAATTAAAAAAATAAGAATTTAATGAGTCAAATTGAATATTCACAAAAAACTTTAAATTAAGCTCAAACTCGACTCTTTGATTTTATAAGAAGATCTTACCAAGTCTTTTAACAAAAGAGAATATCAGTAGATCTGAAACAACTTATTTGTCTTGTACATTATTGAATGTGAGGCTTCACAAAAATGTGTGATGTCGACTGAAATCTTTAGCTATTTTTTCAACTACAATGACTTTGGCTCTCAAAATTCACTATTGTTTTATGTCCACATTACTTATGCAATTGTTTTTGTAGCACTTTTAGAAACAAAGATTCTTGCAACTTTTTGGGCATATAGAATTCGATTGTTCATCATTTTTTAGAAAACAATAGGCCATCGGCTAGCTCTAGGCCGGAGAATTACCAAAGAAAAGGCCCTGCAAAAAAATAGACCCAATTCAAATTGGGGCCTCCTTAGGAATATGTAAACCCCTATTTATTTATAATTATATACATTAAATCTTATGTGTGGCATGTATAAATAATGAGTTAGAGATAAGTCACATAGGTTGTATTAGTAGATATTAGGTATTTTGCATCTTATACTCATTGTATGGAGAAGTTCGGAAAAGAATAACTAAATATGTTCCTAGTATTTTAACCATAAATTTTTAGTTTGATATTAGATTGACTTAAAATTTTGACATTAGAAAAATAGATCTCAAGATTTATAAAAGTGTATTTTCACAAAAAATTTGTAAATCGACTTCTAAATAGGTTAAAACTATAGTGGAAGTTTTGAAAAGAATTAGGAGTCACATTTGAACGGGAATTAGCTACAATATTTTGGTGTCTAGCAGAAAGCCAAACATAAATTGAGATATTGGGAGTAAAGAATGTTTGAACGCCATTCACGTTTGAACGAGGCATGTTCAAACGCTAATATTTCGTTTGAACGCAAGCACGATGTTGACAATGATCAAACTCACATAGATTGTTTATATTTTGACCCTATAAATACAAAAGATCGTTGCTTGTTGTTTCGGGAGGGAGAACCCGATATGGATCTTCTCTCACAATTATACACGTGGAGAACAAGACACAAGATACTATACCTAGAGGGAGGGTGAATAAATTTTTTTTCAATTTTAGTCTAAATTGATAACCAATTAGAACCTATATCTACCACAATTACCTCTGCTTGCAAGTATTATGCAAAAAAAAAGGAGAACCCCTTTTACACACCGCAACCACCTTTAACTGTGACGATTAATTTTAATTCATATTCAATTAATTCACTCTCCATCATCTCACAATGATCTCAATACCAAAACTCAAATTGCACAATTATGATTGAATAGATGTTAAACAATCAATTTCACAAACACATAGTTTGCTTATAATCACAAGTGTATATGATAAACAATAAATAACACAAGTGATTTGTTGACGCGAAAGCCTAATCCATTACTCGCTAAGTTAACATATAAGTACTCAAAACTTATACCTCAACCAATATTGTGATTAGATACTCATTCCCTTGCTATGTTTCTCCGCCGAAAGTTCATCTTCGATGTCTAGTGTAGCTTTACTTGGACCTCCTCGCCGTATGATCTGTTTAGGCCTCAAGCGATTATGGGCATGCCAACAATCCTCAAGATGCACACATTAATGGGTTTATCAAACCAATAAGACCTTCAACTCTAATTTGTGAGGTTGAATAGAATTTCTAATGGTAGTATTTGGATCTTAGGGATCTAGCTTGTGGTGGAAGCTCTCAAGGTAGAAGAATGAGTTTCTCTCCTAGAAATATCTCTAAAGACTTAACTTAAATATGAGAAAAGCTCTCTTTATTTATAAGTCTAAAATAAGGGTAGTCCTAGTAAATAAGAAAACTCCGATTCGTGAATAACCGCTCGATTGATAGGAGAGTGGTCATAGGGTGATTGTCGTTGAAATGAAAGCAACGTTTCAAACACGACTAAGGAAGACACCGCTCGAGTGACCATGCCTTCCATTACATTTTCCCGTTTCCTTTTCTAAGTCATAAAAAAATATTTCTAGCGAAGACTTACGAGTATAGATCAATCTCTCTAAATTTTTAAGCATAAACCTATGCAAAAACTTATCATTTTGAGCACTAAAGGGTGTTGCTCAAAGAGGAATATAATTGTGACTTAAACTATATTTTCAAAACTCATAAATGATTTATAAAAAAATTTCCTTTAAAATCACATAAAATTCATAATCAGATTGCTTCCAATTCCATTTTATTCTAATCAACCTAAGTTAAATTAACTAAGTGTTCATCTTTGGTGTCTAGATCATTACATTTATCCTAAGCATGAAGGTGCATATGAAGATTGAATGATATAATTTTGACACTTGATCTCCTCACTTAATGACGCTTTCAGATCTTGAACTTGAAAATATTATAACTATGGAATAAGTTGAGATTTTACAATGAATTTTATGAAATTAGCCAATTACAAATATGATTTAACACTCCTTTATCCATATTTCATTAGTTTTCAACCCTATGCAACTTTGGAGAGCGAGAGAGAAGGAAGAAACGCAAGATTTGAAGGGATTTTCGCGTTGGGATTGATTCAAACATGCTAGGGTTAATATCAAACATCAGAGTAAGGTAGGGATTTCTTTTCAAATATGCACATTGATGTTGGGTAACTATATAAGTATGTTTTGACTTTCTATCGTAGTTATATGATAAATATTCATTGATTCTTGACTTTCTTGCAATTACTAGAACATTGTTAATGGGATTTATGTTTTATAATGCTAAAACTATTTTCTTACTTTTGAAACCCTAGACTTTGAATAAGTAGAGGTTTTATACATGCTACTCACTAGTTCTTGAATTTCAATCCTAATTCTTGATTTTGATCAAATAAATTATGATTTGAAAATCTCTTACATATTTTCTTGAATTATTCGGTTGAGAAAATGATTTGATGAAAGGTATTGGAAATTATCTCTTGTGTTGGGGTATGATGTATGTGAGTTATTTTTAACCGGATATCATAGAATGTTTAGATGTTTATGAGACCTTAAGGGGTACCATGGTTTCTTATCACTCGTAGGAGATTGGTTCCACGTGGGGTTCCAAACACTATTTGTTCACGGTGGATCAAGGCTAAGGGTTGGTCCAAAATAATCCTGGGAAGGATTCGTCCCTACCGATGCGTTAATATATGCCCTTCTTGAAGTTATTTGTGATGTGACCCTACGAGGTGTTACTTTGAGATCTTAAAAAAATTGTATAGATTCACTATAGTCAAGCCTGCATAGATGATATATGTTGTTGATGTTAATATTATTTCTTGGGTATTGGTTTGTTTATTTATTGTTGTTTGAGCTTAACTTTGTAAACTTGAGATCTTATAAATGTTCAAGTTTTACTTCAAAGATTATATATGATTTTGTAAAGTGAGACAACCTGTTTTTATATGTTTTAAAACCTCGTGCGGGTTTTGGAGAAAGTTGCTACAGAGTTTAGTACTCACCCTTTACAATTAATATTTTTCAGATTTCAGACTGGAGGAAGATCTTTGCCTAGAGGAGTAGATAAATTGGGAAGTTAAGATTGACAATGATGGGGATCTCAAAGCGGATGTTTAGAGATGTTATTTTAACTAAGGGATTTTAATTAATTGGGGTTTATTGATGTATTAAACATTCCTTAGATGATTAGTACCTTTTACTTGTGTATGTAATTCCCAAAGTTTCGCATATTAGTATTGAATTATGCTTTAGCTGTTATGAATGATAAATATATTTCTTATTGTTTATGGTTATTATTAGTGTCTCTAATGGTATGAATGTTTATTAGTTAGTAATGCTCAAATGATAAAATTTGGGACGTTACGGTATAAGCTTGTGTCACAAGAATTTGGCCCAATAGCACAATAAAATTGGCTCAATAGCATGGACAAATAGATTGTTATTTCTAGTTCGGCCCTAACCCGGCTTTGGCCACCCCATGACCAGTTCTATGTTCATTATGCTAGAAAAAAAAGTTATATTTTTTGAGTTGAAGTGAATCGTGTCAAATCAAGTTCATGCTGTGAGGGCTAATTAATTAGTTTGTGCATTGTTTTCAAGAGATTATACACTAAATCAAATTGGGACTTACAAAGACATAAATGCACCTTATAGAAATGCAAAATGAATCAAAACATGGGGTTGATAGTCAATCATTAATTTGCATATTTTCAGATAAAATTCCCACAAACTTAAATTGTTTTTACCCCATGTTGGTTTTAGTTGTTCGACCCGACAACTCCCAAATTCCAACTTCTCTCAATTTTCAATAAAGTTTAATTAATTATATTTAAATTTAGTAAGTTCAATGATCACTTTTGTTAGGTCCTTGAACTTGTTCGAAATTAGCAAACTACGATATTTAGAGCAAATAAATCATTTTAAAATCAAAATATGACAATTTAAAAGTAATACGATTTTTAATGGGTCGTGTTTTTCATTTTTTTCAAAATGTATAATTTGAAAATTTGCTATACTCAATTTATTTATAATCAATTTGGTGGCATTGTCCATTAATAGTATTTCAGCTGGACTTTGTATGATATATTTAAAATTGTTGGACAAGTCAACACATTTATGATCCGAATTTATACAAATTAAACGCGTACATTAAATTAATTCCGTGTCGAATTAATTATCCTAATAATTGTGGACCCTATGTACGATAACATGAAAATGCAATTGGCTTTTGGCCACAAGACGAGCTCAACATTGCTGTGTGACTGATTGAACAGCTCACACAAAGACTACGCTACTTGGAGAAGGAGGCATTGATTACATTTTTTTTTTTTTTTTTAAATTCAAATCTTTCCCTTTTATTTTGAAGAGGGAGTGGTGGAGGTTGAAGAAAGTTGTGGATCTGAAATTGAAAGGCTGGGTAGCGAAGAGGAGGCGAGGAGGGGCGAAGGCGCGCTGGGCGCGCGGCTGGGCAGCGCTGGCACGCGGCTGCGCAGCGCGGGCGCGGCGCTGGGCAGCGCGCGACTTTCCGGAGATATAAAAGGTTTAAGTTTGTTTATAATAAAAAATATATATAACTTTTTGGAGTCATATTATAATTTTGTTTGGGTTAAATTATCATTTTTGTTGTAATTTTACGATCGATCTTAACATTTTTAAGATAGATTCTAAAATTTTTTTTTAGAATTGATTGCAAAGTTAGCATAGAAATTATAAATTACCTTTAAAAATTATAAAAAAATACAAAATTTATAATAAGGGTATGATACTGATTTTTATTTGCTGATCTAATTCAGTATGACATTTGAATTGATTGTAGGCTCCATCAAATATTAAAATTTAATATTAATTCAATGATTTCACTAAGTCATATCAATATATCAGCAAATTAGATCAAATTTCTAAGTACAAATAGAATTACTCTTTAATATAATAATTACTCAAGTGAGGTTCACTTTATTCATTTATAAGCGAGTAATACTATATGAATTTAAAAAATAAACGTAATAATCACAATTATTGAATAGATAAATGGATCTCAATAAATATTAAAATTCATAATGAAATCAATAATCATAATTATCATATTTATTTTTTAAATCTATCGTATTGCCGTTATACCCAATATTTACGCTATAAAATAGTTATACGTGGTGTAACGGCTTCCGCCAATATTTTTTCCTCGTAGTCACACACTGCGTGCTTTGACCCATGACTTGTCTGCGGTCATTCAAGACTGCCTGCCTAATAGCCGTCAACTGGTTCCGCAGTCCCTACCTTCCATTGACAGTCAACAGGCTCAAAGCCCCGCCATTGTACCCTAGTCCTCGCACAGTCGAACTTGCTTCTTCACTCCAATAACCCCAAAGTCCCTATAAAACAAGATCCATTTCAAACTCAGAAAAATACCCAAAAATTATTGAAAACCCTAAATCAGCAAACAATTCGTTTAAGAAGGAAGAGAGCAAGTTGAAGTTCGAACAAGGTCATCGATGGCGGGTCTGAGCAGTGACCGTGAGCCAGTGAAAGTGGTGATTATCAATACGCGTTACGTCGAAACTGATCAATTGAGCTTCAAATCGGTTGTCCAGAGCCTTACTGGGAAGGATTCCGGCGTTGCATGCACGGTAGAGAAACCTTTTGTGGGTCAAAGGAAAAGAAAATGTGGTGGCGGCAGTGGTGCTGGTGCTGGTGCTGGTTTGAGGTTATGCAAGGAAGCATCATTTAAAGACTTGGAGAGGTCGTTGCTGGAGCTGCCGCCGATGGAGGACTTGCCCAGTTTGTGGACTGAGTGACAGTGATAATCTTTTGTGGTGGATACATATTGAGGTAGTTGCTTGTGTTTGTTTTTGTATTTAATATGTAAACTCAATTATTAAATTCTAGGAAGCACATATATCAAACGATATGATAAAATTTTGAAAAATAAAATAAGAGTCTACTAGAAAATGTCTCTCTCTCTCTCTCTCTCTTATATATATGTATGATAGTTTCTATCAATAAACTCTTTTAGGGCTCGTTATAGATGGGTATGCAAATTTGATTCAGCAGCAATTCATCCACGGGTGTAAAAAATCTTTTTGGGTTACCAAATCTCAGTGTGAAATCTAGATATCATCGGACTTGCATCAGTGTTTACCTATAGGGCTCGTCTTCTTCTTGTATTGATAAAAAAAAGGGATTGAATTACTATTTCTGCATAAGTGAATAAAATATAAGATTAATAAAAGAAAAAAAAAATATTTTCTATTCTATCTTGTATATATAATATGATATTAGATTAAGATCTAGATAATAGCTATCTTGTCTAATCTTACGTTTGTTTAGTCTACGAACAATCAATGATAAAAAAAATTACCTTACTCGGTTGATGACTAATAAAGAACGAGAAGGATCTCTGCCGAACTAAGGGGAGGGATTTTTGTGGAGAATAAAAGTGGAGATCAGAGAAGAGACATGAACTGATGAAGGTGGTTGTGGGAAGAGACATAACTGTTTGGGGTACGGTAGTTTTGGGGATAAAATAGTAAAACAACAAAATAATATTTTTAGATTGAATTATAATGTCACCTCTCAGGTGGTATTAAAATTGGCTTAATAGTACCCATTGATGGTATTAAAAATATACAATTTGTATACATATGTTATTTAGTCTTATATATAATAACGATTAACTTTTGGCATCCAAATGTTATACAACAAGTGGTGCTTTATGCCTATAATATTTTAGGGTGCGTTTGTTTTTATGTTTTTTTTTTATAAAATTAATTTTTGTTTTGTTTTTGATAAAAATAAAAAATATAAAACATGTTTGATTGTCATTTATATTTAAAAAATTATAAAAATAAAAAAAAAACAATATGTTTTGTATTATATCAAAAATTCACCACCCCAACACCACCACCAACCACCTAACACCACCAAAGACCCAATCACCTACCACCACCAAACTTCCACCACCACCATCGAAACTTACCCTCACAACCCTTACCCTGAAATTAACCACTACCCATTCCACCACCACCACCCTTGGAACTTTGAAACTCACAACCCCCTGTAACCCAAAACCCACCACCACCATTGAAACTCACT
>CAUOFW020004947.1:13079-46509 GCA_963454935.2 Ilex paraguariensis
ATGATTTATTATTGATTGTCGGAATTCTTTCCTGACATGGAAAAAAAAAGGGGATTGTCAAGCAATTAAAAACTGAAGAAAAGATTTTAAGGTATGGAAATTGGCAATCCAAATGGTTAAAAATTAAAAGTAAGTATTGTCTGGGGTATAAAAAAATTTGCGACACTGAATTCGGACACTCTTATGATTTATTATTCATGTTTTGAATTCTTAAAAACTCCAAAAAATTTATTAAAATATTGAAAATAGCAATCCAAATGACTTAACTAGAAAGTACGTATTCTCTGGAGTCTAAAAAAGTTGGAAGCGCCGAATTCAAAGTCTCCTATGATTTATTTTTAATTTTCTCAATTCTTTCCTAAAATGGAAAAAAAGGGATTGTCACACAATTAAAAATTAGAGAAAAATACTTTAAAAGAAAAACAATTGCAATCCAAATGATTAGAATAAAAAAGTAATTATTGTCTGAAGTCTTAAAAAAATGGTGGCGCTGAATTTGAACACTCCTACGATTTATTTTGAATTGTTGGAATTCTATTGAACAGTGGAAAAGAAGGATTGTCAAGCAATTAAAAATTGCAGCAAAATTATTAAAAATTGAAATATCGCAATCCAAATGATTAAAATAAAAAGTAAGTACTGTCTGGAGACTAAAAAATTGGCGGCGCTGAATTTGGACTCCCCTATGATTTATTATTAATTTTTTTAATTNTTAAGTATTGTCTGGAGACTAAAGAAATTGGCAGCGCTGAATTTGGACTCCCCAATGATTTATTATTAATTTTTTTAATTCTTTTCTAAAATGAAAATAATATAGTGTTAAATAATTAAAAATTACAAAAATAGTTATTAAAAAAATAGTGAACTACAACCCCAACCGATTAAAAACAAAAGTACTCGTCGTCTGGAGTCGAGAAAAATTGGGATCGCAAAATTCGCACTCTATTATGATTTATTATTAATTTTATGAATTCTTTCCTAAAATTGAATGATGGGATTGTCAAAGAATTAACAATTACAGAAAAATTAATAAAATATACGCAATTGCAATCCAAATGATTGAAATAAAAAGTAAGCATTGTCTGGAGGCCAAAAATAGTGGCCGCGCAGAATTCGAACGCCCCTGCGATTTATTATTAACTGTTGGAATTATTTCCTAAAATGAAAAAATGGGGATTGTCAAGCAATTAAAAATTGCAGAGAAATCATTAAAAATAGCAAAATCGCAATGCAAACGATTCAAACAAAAAGNTTGTTGGAATTTTTTCCTAAAATGAAAAAAAAGGGATTGCCAAGCAATTAAAAATTGCAGAGAAATCATTAAAAATAGCAAAATCGCAATGCAAACGATTCAAACAAAAAGAAAGTACTGTTTGGGGACTAAACAAACTGGTGGCATTGAATTCGGACTCTCCTATGATTTATTATTAATTTTTTGAATTCTTTTCCAAAATGAAAAAAATAGAGTTTTAAATAATTAAAATTACAAAAAAAATTATTAAAAAACATAAAATTGCTTTACAGCTAATTTGAATTAAAAGTACAAATTNCAATAATTAAAATTACAAAAAAATTTATTAAAGAATAGAAAATTGCATTACAACTGATTAGAATTAAAAGGACTAATTGTCTGGCGCATAAAATAATTGGCGGCGCTAACTTCGGACACTCCTATGGTTCATTATTAATTTTTGGATTTTTTTTTGATGAAGGAAAACAGGGATTGTCAAATAATTTAAAATTGCAGAAAAAACATAAAAATAGTGAAAACTGCAACGCGACTAAGAAAAATAAAAAGTACATGTTGGCTGGAGTCTAAACAAATTGGCGGCGCGGAATTCGAACACTCTTATGATTTATTGTTAGTTGTCGGAATTCTTTCCTAACGTTGAAAAAAAGGGGATTGTCAAGAAATTAAAAACTGAAGAAAAGATTTTAAAGTATGGAAATTGGCAATCCAAATGGTTAAAATTAAAAGTAAGTATTGTCTGGAGTATAAAACAATTTGCGACACTGAATTCGGACACTCTTGTGATTCATTATTCATGCTTTTTATTCTTTACTAAAATGAAATGGAAAAAAAAAAAGGATTGTTAAAGAATTAAAAACTCCAAAAAAATTATTAAAATATTGAAAATAGCAATCCAACTGACTTAACTAAAAAGTAAGTATTCTCTGGAGTCTAAAAAAGTTGGAAGCGCCGAATTCAGAGTCTCTAATGATTTATTTTTAATTTTCTCAATTCTTTCCTAAAATGGAAAAAAAGGGATTGTCACACAATTAAAAATTAGAGAAAAATACTTCAAAATAAAAACAATTGCAATCCAAATGATTAGAATAAAAAGTAATTATTGTCTGAAGTCTTAAAAAAATGGCGGCGCTGAATTCGAAAACTCCTATGATTTATTTTGAATTGTTGGAATTCTTTTGAACAACGGAAAATAAGGATTGTCAAGCAATTGAAAATTGCAGCAAAATTTTTAAAAATTGAAAAATCGCAATCCAAATGATTAAAATAAAAAGTAAGTGTTGTCTGGAGACTAAAGAAATTGGCGGCGCTGAATTTGGACTCCCCAATGATTTATGATTAAATTTTTTAATTCTTTTCTAAAATGAAAATAATAGAGTGTTAAATAATAAAAAATTACAAAAACAATTATTAAAAAAATAGTGCACTGCAACCCAACTGATTAAAAACAAAAGTACTCGTCGGCTGGAGTCGAGAAAAATTGGGGGCGCAAAATTCGCACTCTATTATGATTTATTATTAATTTTTTGAATTCTTTCCTAAAAAAGAATGACGAGATTGTCAAAGAAATAAAAATTACCAAAAATTATTAAAATTTACGCAATTGCAATCCAAATGATTAAGGAGGCCAAAAAAAGTGGCCGCGCAGAATTCGAACACTCCTGTGATTTAATATTAACTGTTGGAATTCTTTCCTAAAATGAAATAAGGGGTATTGTCAAGCAATTAAAAATTGTAGAGAAATCATTAAAAATAGCAAAATCGCAATGCAAACGATTCAAACAAAAAGAAAGTACTGTCTGGGGACTAAACAAATTGGTGGCACTGAATTTGGACTCTTCTATGATTTATTATTAATTTTTTGAATTCTTTTCCAAAATGAAAAAAAAATAGAGTTTTAAATAATTGAAATTACCAAAAAAATTATTAAAAAATAGAAAATTGCAGTACAGCTGATTAGAATTAAAAGTACTAATTGTCTGGCGTATAAAAGAATTGGCGGCGCTAACTTCGGACACTCCTGTGATTCATTATTAACAAATTTGCGACACTGAATTCGGACACTCTTATGATTTAGAATTCATGTTTTGAATTCTTTACTAACATGGAAAAAAAAAAAGGATTGTCAAAGAATTAAAAGTCTCCAAAAAATTTATTAAAATATTGAAAATAGCAATCCAAATGACTTAACTAAAAAGTAAGTATTCTTTGGAGTCTAAAAAAGTTGGAAGCGCCGAATTCAGAGTCTCNACGGCGCTAACTTCGGACTCTCCTATGATTCATTATTAATTTTTTGATTTTTTTTCCGATGAAGGAAAACTGTGATTGCCAAATAATTAAAAATTGTAGAAAAAACATAAAAACAATGAAAACTGCAACGCAACTAAGAAAAAAAATNGGATTGTCAAACAATTAAAAATTGCAGCAAAATTAATAAAAATTGAAAAATGGCAGTCCAAATGATTAAAATAAAAAGTAAGTATTGTTTGGAAACTAAAGAAATTGGCGGCACTGAATTTGGACTCCCCTATGATTTGTTATTAATGTTTTTAATTCTTTTCTAAAATGAAAATAATAGTGTTAAATAATTAAAAAATACAATAACAATTTATAAAAAATTAGTGAACTGCAACCCAACCAATTAAAAACAAAAGTACTCGTCGTCTGGAGTCGAAAAAAATTGGGAGCGCAAAATTCGCACTATATTATGATTTATTATTAATTTTTTGAATTCTTTCCTAAAATTGAATGATGGGATTTTCAAAGAATTAACAATTACAAAAAAATTATTAAAATATACGCAATTGCAATCCAAATGATTGAAATAAAAAGTAAGCATTGTCTAGAGGCCAAAAAAAGTGGCCGCGTAGAATTCGAACACTCCTGTGATTTATTATTAACTGTTGGAATTCTTTCCTAAAATGAAAAAAAGGGGATTGTCAAGCAATTAAAAATTGTAGAGAAATCATTAAAAATAGCAAAATCGCAATGCAAAGGATTCAAACAAAAAGGAAGTACTATCTGGGGAGTAAACAAATTGGTGGCGCTGAATTTGGACTCTCCTATGATTTATTATTAATTTTTTGAATTCTTTTCCAAAATGAAAAAAAATAGAGTTTTAAATAATTAAAATTACAAAAAAAAATTATTAAAAAATAAAAAATTGCAGTACAGGTGATTAGAATTAAAAGTACTAATTGTCTGGCGTATAAAAGAATTAACGGCGCTAACTTCGGACTCTCCTATGATTCATTATTAATTTTTTGATTTTTTTTCCGATGAAGGAAAACTGTGATTGCCAAATAATTAAAAATTGTAGAAAAAACATAAAAACAATGAAAACTGCAACGCAACTAACAAAAAAAAAAAAAGTACATGTTGGCTGGAGTCGAAAAAAATTGGCGGCGCGGAATTGGCACACTCTTATGATTTATTATTAATTGTCGGAATGCTTTCCTAACATGGAAAAAAAAGGGGATTGTCAAGCAATTAAAAACTGAAGAAAAGATTTTAAAGTATGGAAATTGGCAATCCAAATGGTAAAAATTAAAAGTAAGTATTGTCTGGAGTATAAAAAAATTTGCGACACTGAATTCGGACACTCTTATGATTTATTATTCATGTTTTGAATTCTTTAAAACTCCAAAAAATTTATTAAAATATTGAAAATAGCAATCCAAATGACTTAACTAAAAAGTAAGTATTCTCTGGAGTCTAAAAAAGTTGGAAGCGCCGAATTCAGAGTCTCCTATGATTTATTTTAAATTTTCTAAATTCTTTCCTAAAATGGAAAAAAAGGGATTGTCACACAAATAAAAATTAGAGAAAAATACTTCAAAATAAAAACAATTGCAATCCAAATGATTGGAATAAAAAGTAAGTATTGTCTGAAGTCTTAAAAAAATGGCGGCGCTGAATTCGAACACTCCTATGATTTATTTTGAATTGTTGGAATTCAATTGAACAGTGGAAAAGAAGGATTGTCAAGCAATTAAAAATTGCAGCAAAATTATTAAAAATTGAAATATCGCAATCCAAATGATTAAAATAAAAAGTAAGTACTGTCTGGAGACTAAAAAATTGGCGGCGCTGAATTTGGACTCCCCTATGATTTGTTATTAATGTTTTTAATTCTTTTCTAAAATGAAAATAATAGTGTTAAATAATTAAAAAATACAATAACAATTTATAAAAAATTAGTGAACTGCAACCCAACCAATTAAAAACAAAAGTACTCGTCGTCTGGAGTCGAAAAAAATTGGGAGCGCAAAATTCGCACTATATTATGATTTATTATTNGGATTGTCAATGAATTAAAGACTCCAAAAAATTATTAAAATGTTGAAAATAGCAATCCAAATGACTTAACTAAAAAGTAAGTATTCTTTGGAGTCTAAAAAAGTTGGAAGCGCCGAATTCAGAGTCTTTAATGATTTATTTTTAATTTTCTCTGTTCTTTCTTAAAATGGAAAAAAAGGGATTGTCACACAATTAAAAAATAGAGAAAAAAACTTTAAAAGAAAAACAATTGCAATCCAAATGATTAGAATAAAAAGTAATTATTGTCTGAAGTCTTAAAAAAATAGCGGCGCTAAATTCGAACACTCCTATGATTTATTATGAATTGATGGAATTCTTTTGAATAATGGAAAAAAAAGGATTCTCAAGCAATTAAAAATTGCAGCAAAATTAATAGAAATTGAAAAATGGCAGTCCAAATGATTAAAATAAAAACTAAGTATTGTCTGGAGACTAAAGAAATAGGCGGCGCTGAATTTGGACTCCCATATGATTTGTTATTAATGTTTTTAATTCTTTTCTAAAATGAAAATAATAGAGTGTTAAATAATTAAAAAATACAATAACAATTAATAAAAAAATAGTGAACTGCAACCCAACCGATTAAAAACAAAAGTACTCGTCGTCTGGAGTCGAAAAAAATTGGGAGCGCAAAATTCGCACTCTATTATGATTTATTATTAATTTTTTGAATTCTTTCCTAAAATTGAATGATGGAATTGTCAAAGAATTAAAAATTACAGAAAAATTATTAAAATATACGCAATTGCAATCCAAATGAGTGAAATAAAAAGTAAGCATTGTCTGGAGGCCAAAAAAAGTGGCCGCGCAGAATTTGAACACTTCTCTGATTTATTATTAACTGTTGGAATTCTTTCCTCAAATGAAAAAATAGGTATTGTCAAGTAATTAAAAATTTTAGAGAAATCATTAAAAATAACAAAATCGCAATGCAAAGGATTCAAACAAAAAGAAAGTACTGTCTGGGGACTAAACAAACTGGTGGCACTGAATTTGGACTCTCCTATGATTTATTATTAATATTTTGAATTCTTTTCCAAAATGAAAAAAATAGAGTTTTAAATAATTAAAATTATAGAAAAAATTATTAAAAAACAAAAAATTGATGTACAGCTGATTAGAATTAAAAGTACTAATTGTCTGGCGTATAAAAGAATTGGTGGCACTAACTTTCGGACACTCCTATGATTCATTATTAATTATTTGATTTTTTTTCCGGTGAAGGAAAACAAGGATTGTCAAATAATTAAAAATTGCAGAAGAAACATAAAAACAATGAAAACTACAACACAACTAAGAAAAATGTTGGCTGGAGTCAAACAAAAATGGCGGCGCTGAATTCGAACACCCTTATGATTTATTATGAATTGTCGGAATTCTTTGCTAACATGGAAAAAAAAGATATTGTCAAGCAATTAAAAACTGAAGAAAAGATTTTAAAATATGGACATTGGCAATCCAAAAGATTAAAATTAAAAGTAAGTATTGTCTGGAGTATAAGAAAATTTGCGACATTAAATTCGGACACTCTTATTATTTATTATTCATTTTTTGAATTCTTTACTAAAATGAAAAAAAAAATAGGATTGCCAAAGAATTAAAAACTCCAAAAATTTTATTAAAATATTGAAAATAGCAATCCAAATGACTTAACTAAAAATTAAGTATTCTCTGGAATCCAAAAAAATGGCAGCGCCGAATTCGGAGTCTCCTATGATTTGTTATTAATTTTCTCAATTCTTTCCTAAAATGGAAAAAAAGGGATTGTCACACAATTAAAAATTAGAGAAAAATATTTTAAAAAAAAACAATTGCAATCCAAATGATTAAAATAAAAAGTAATTATTGTCTGAAGTCTTAAAAAAGTGGCGGCGCTGAATTCGAACATTCCTATGATTTATTATGAATTGGTGGAATTCTTTTGAACAATGGAAAAAATGGATTGTCAAGCAATTAAAAATTACAAAAAAATTATTAAAAATTTAAAAATCGAAATCCAAATGATTAAAATAAAAAGTTAGTATTGTCTGGAGGCTAAAACAATTGTTGGCGCTGAATTTGGACTCCCCTGTGATTTATTATTAATTTTTTTAATTCTTTTCTAAAATGTAAATAATACGTGTTAAATAATTAAAAATTACAAAAAGAATTAATAAAAAAATAGTGAACTGCAACCCAACCGATTAAAAACAAAAGTACTGGTTGTCTGGAGTCGAGAAAAATTGGGAGCGCAAAATTCGCACTCTATTATGACTTCTTATTAATTTTTTGAATTCTTTCCTAAAATTAAATGATGGGATTGTCAAAGAATTAAAAATTACAGAAAAATTATTAAAATATACGAAATTGCAATCCAAATGAGTGAAATAAAAAGTAACCATTGTCTGGAGACCAAAAAATGTGGCCGCACAGAATTCGAACACTCCTGTGATTTATTATTAACTGTTGCAATTCTTTCCTAAAATATAAAAAGGGGAATGTTAAGCAATTAAAAATTGTAGAGAAATCAATAAAAATACCAAAATGGCAATGCAAACGATTCAAACAAAAAGAAAGTACTGTCTATGGACTAAACAAACTGGTGGTGCTGAATTTGGACTCTCCTATGATTTATTATTAATTTTTTGAATTCTTTTCCAAAATGAAAAAAAATAGAGTTTTAAATAATTAAAATTACAAAATAAATTATTAAAAAATAAAAATTTGCAGTACAGCTGATTAGAATTAAAAGTACTAATTGTCTGGCTTGTAAAAGAATTGGGGGTGCTAACTTCGGACACTCCTATGATTCATTATTAATTATTTGATTTTTTTTCCAGTGAAGGAAAACAAGGATTGTCAAATAATTAAAAATTGCAGAAAAAACATAAAAACAATGAAAACTGCAATGCAACTAAGAAAAATGTTGGCTGGAGTCTAAAAAAAATGGCGGCGCGGAATTCGAACACTCTTATGATTTATTATTAATTGCCGGAATTCTTTCCTAACATGGAAAAAAAAGGGATGGTCAAGCAATTAGAAACTGAAGAAAAGATTTTAAAATATGGAAATTGGCAATCCNGCATTGTTTGGAGACCAAAAAATGTGGCCGCACAGAATTCGAACACTCCTGTGATTTATTATTAACTGTTGCAATTCTTTCCTAAAATAAAAAAAAGGGGAATGTTAAGCAATTAAAAATTGTAGAGAAATCAATAAAAATACCAAAATGGCAATGCAAACGATTCAAACAAAAAGAAAGTACTGTCTATGGACTAAACAAACTGGTGGTGCTGAATTTGGACTCTCCTATGATTTATTATTAATTTTTTGAATTCTTTTCCAAAATGAAAAAAAATAGAGTTTTAAATAATTAAAATTACAAAATAAATTATTAAAAAATAAAAATTTGCAGTACAGCTGATTAGAATTAAAAGTACTAATTGTCTGGCTTGTAAAAGAATTGGGGGTGCTAACTTCGGACACTCCTATGATTCATTATTAATTATTTGATTTTTTTTCCAGTGAAGGAAAACAAGGATTGTCAAATAATTAAAAATTGCAGAAAAAACATAAAAACAATGAAAACTGCAATGCAACTAAGAAAAATGTTGGCTGGAGTCTAAAAAAAATGGCGGCGCGGAATTCGAACACTCTTATGATTTATTATTAATTGCCGGAATTCTTTCCTAACATGGAAAAAAAAGGGATGGTCAAGCAATTAGAAACTGAAGAAAAGATTTTAAAATATGGAAATTGGCAATCCAAATGATTAAAATTAAAAGTAATTATTGTCCGGAGTATACAAAAATTTGCGACACTGAATTCGGACACTCTAATGATTTATTATTCATGTTTTGAATTCTTTACTAAAATGAAAAAAAAAAAAAGGATTGTCAAAGAATTAAAAACTCCAAAAAATTTATTAAAATATTGAAAATAGCAATCCAAATGATTGAACTACAAAGTAAGTATCCTCTAGAGTCTAAAAAAAATGGCATCGCCGAATTCAGAGTCTCCTGTGATTTATTATTAATTTTCTCAATTCTTTCCTAAAATGGAAAAAAAGGGATTGTCACACAATTAAAAATTAGAGAAAAATACTTAAAAAAAAACAATTGCAATCCAACTGATTAAAATAAAAAGTAATTACTGTCTGAAGTCTTAAAAAACTGGCGGCGTTGAATTCGAACACTCCTATGATTTATTATGAATTGTTGGAATTCTTTTGAACAATGGAAAAAAAGGATTGTCAAGCAATTAAAAATTGCAAAAAAATTATTAAAAATTGAAAAATTGCAATCCAAGTGATTCAAATAAAAAGTAAGTATTGTCTGGAGAANTGTCAAGCAATTAAAAATTGCAAAAAAATTATTAAAAATTGAAAAATCGCAATCCAAATGATTCAAATAAAAAGTAAGTATTGTCTAGAAAAAAAAAACATTGTTGGCGCTGAATTTGGACTCCCCTATGATTTATTATTAATTTTTTTAATTCTTTTCTAAAATGAAACTAATAGTGTTAAATAATTACAAATTACAAAAACAATTATTAAAAAAATGGTGAACTGCAACCCTACCGATTAAAAACAAAAGTACTCGTCGTCCGGAGTCGAGAAAAATTGGAAGCGCAAAATTCGAACTCTATTATGATTTATTATTAATTTTTTGAATTCTTTCCTAAAATGGAATGATGGGATTGTCAAAGAATTAAAAATTACAGACAAATTATTAAAATATACGCAATTGCAATCCCAATGATTAAAATAAAAAGTAAGCACTGTCTGGAAGCCAAAAAAAAGTGGCCGCGCTGAATTCCAAAACTCCTGTGATTTATTATTAACTGTTGGAATTCTTTCCTAAAATGAAAAAAAGGGGATTGTCAAGCAATTAAATTCGGACACTCCTATGATTCATTATTAATTTTTTGATTTTTCTTTTTCCGGTGAAAGAAAACAGGGATTGTCAAATAATTAAAAATTGCAGAAAAAACATAAAAACAATGAAAACTGCAACGCAACTAAGAAAAATAAAAAGTACATGTTGGCTGGAGTCTCAAAAAAATGGTGGCGCGGAATTCGAACACTCTTATGATTTATTATTAATTGCCGGAATTCTTTCCTAACAAAGAAAAAAAAGGGATTGTCAAGCAATTAAAAACTGAAGAAAAGATTTTAAAATATGGAAATTGGCAATCCAAATGATTAAAATTAAAAGTAAGTATTGTCTGGAGTATAAAAAAATTTGCGACACTGAATTCGGACACTCTTATGATTTGTTATTCATGTTTTGAATTCTTTCTTAAAATGAAAAAAAAAAAAAAAGGATTGTCAAAGAATTAAAAACTCCAAAAAATTTATTAAAAGATTGAAAATAGCAATCCAAATGACTGAACTAAAAAGTAAGTATTCTATGCAGTCTAAAAAAGTTGGAAGCGCTGAATTCAGAGTCTCCTGTGATTTATTATAAATTTTCTAAATTCTTTCCTAAAATGGAAAAAAGGGATTGTCACACAATTAAAAATTAGAGAAAAGTACTTTTAAAAAAAATAATTGCAATCCAAGTGATTAAAATAAAAAGTAATTATTGTCTGAAGTCTTAAAAAACTGGCGGCGCTGAATTCGAACACTCCTATGATTTATTATGAATTGTTGGAATTCTTTTGAACAATGGAAAAAAAAGGATTGTCAAGCAATTAAAAATTGCAAAAAAATTATTAAAAATTGAAAAATCGCAATCCAAATGATTCAAATAAAAAGTAAGTATTGTCTGGAGAATAAAACAATTGTTGGCGCTGAATTTGGACTCCCCTATGATTTATTATTAATTTTTCTAATTCTTTTCTAAAATGAAAATAATAGGGGTTAAATAATTAAAATTTTAAAAAAACTAATAAAAAAATAGTGAACTGCAGCCCAACTTGATTAAAAATAAAAGTATTTGTTGTCTGGAGTCGAGAAAAATTGGGAGCGCAAAATTCGCACTCTATTATGATTTATTATTAATGTTTGGAATTCTTTCCTCAAATTGAATGATGGGATTGTCAAAGAATTGAAAATTACAAAAAAATTATGAGAATTTATGCAATTGCAATCCAAATGATTAAAATAAAAAGTAAGCATTGTCAGGAGACCAAAAAAAGTGGCCACGCTGAATTGGAACAGTCCTGTGATTTATTATTAATTGTTGGAATTCTTTCCTAAAATGAAAAAAAAAAAGGGATTGTCAAGCAAATAAAAATTCAAGAAAAATCATTAAAAATAGCAAACTCGCAATGCAAATGATTCAAACAAAAAGAAAGTACTGTCTGGGGACTAAACAAATTGGTGGTGCTGAATTTGGACTCTCCTATGATTTATTATTAATTTTTTGAATTCTTTTCTAAAAGGAAAAGAAATAGAGTTTTAAATTATTAAAACTACAAAAAAAATTATTGAAAAACAGAAAATTGCAGTGCAGCTGATTAGAATTAAAAGTACTAATTGTCTGGCGTATAAAAAATTGGCGGCGCTAACTTCGGACACTCTTATGATTCATTATTAATTTTTTGATTTTTCTTTTTCCGGTGAAAGAAAACAGGGAGTGTCAAATAATTAAAAATTGCAGAAAAAACATAAAAACAATGAAAACTGCAACGCAACTAAGAAAAATAAAAAGTACATGTTGGCTGGAGTCTCAAAAAAATGGTGGCGCGGAATTCGAACACTCTTATGATTTATTATTAATTGCCGGAATTCTTTCCTAACAAAGNTTAACCAAGAAAAAAAAAGGGATTGTCAAGCAATTAAAAACTGAAGAAAAGATTTTAAAATATGGAAATTGGCAATCCAAATGATTAAAATTAAAAGTAAGAATTGTCTGGAGTATAAAAAAATTTGCGACACTGAATTCGGACACTCTTATGATTTGTTATTCATGTTTTGAATTCTTTCTTAAAATGAAAAAAAAAAAAAAAGGATTGTCAAAGTACTAATTGTAATCCAATTGATTAGAATTAAAAGTACTAATTGTCTGAGGTATAAAAATATTGGTGGCACTAACTCTGGACAGTATTAATTTTTTAATTTTTTAATTTTTTTTTCCCTGTGATGGAAAACATGGATTGTCAAATAATTAAAAATTACAATGCAACTAAGAGAAATAAAAAGTACAGGTTGGCTGGAGTCTAAAAAAATTGGCGACGCGGAATTCGACCACTCTTATGATTTATTATTAATTGTGGGAATTCTTTCCTAACATGGACAAAAAAAAGAGATTGTCAAGCAATTAAAAACTAAAGAAAAAAATTTTAAAATATGGAAATTGACAATCCTAATGATTAAAATTAAAAATAAGTATTGTCTGGAGTATAAAAAAATTTGCGACACTAAATTCATACACTCTTATGATTTATTATTAATGTTTTGAATTCTTTTCTAAAATGAAAAAAAAAAAAAGGATTGTCGACGAATTAAAAACTCCAAAACATTTATTAAAATATTGAAAATAGCAATCCAAATGACCAAACTAAAAAGAAAGTATTCTCTGGAGTCTAAAAAAGTTGACAGCGCTGAATTCAGAGTTTCCTATGATTTATTAATAAGTTTTTAAACTTTTTCCTAAAATGGAAAAAAGGGGTTGTCAAACAATTAAAAATTAGAGAAAAATACTTAAAAAATAAACAATTGCAATCCAAATGATTAAATAAAAAGTAATTATTGTCTGAAGTCTAAAAAAAATAGCGGCACTGAATTCGAACACTCCTATGATTTATTATCAATTGTTGGAATTTTTTGAATAATGGAAAAAAATAATTTTCAAGCAATTAAAAATTGCAGAAAAATTATTAAAAATAGAAAAATCGCAATCCAAATGATTAAAATAAAAAGTATTGTCTGGAGACTAAAAATATTGGTGGCACTAAATTTGGACTCCCCTATGATTTATTATTAATTTTTCTAATTCTTTTCTAAAGTGAAAAAAATATAGGGTTAAATAATTAAAAAATTTTGAAAAAAATAGTAAAATAGCGACCCAACAGATTAAAAACAAAATTATTTTTGTCTGGAGTCTAGAAAATTGGGAGCGCAAAATTCGCACTCTATTATGATTTATTATTAATTTTTTAAATTCCTTCCTAAATTTGAAAGATGGGATTGTCAAAGAATTAAAATATGCAGAAAAATTATTAAAATATAGACAATTGCAATCCAAATGATTAAAATAAAAAGTAAGCATTGTCTGGAGACCAAAAAAAATGGTCGAACACTCCTGTGATTTATTATTAATTGTTGGAATTCTTTCATAAAATGAAAAAAGGGGATTGTCAAGCAGTTAAAAATTGTAGAAAAATCATTAAAAATAGCAAAATTGCAATCCAAATGATTAAAAAAAAAAATTAAGTACTGTCTGGGGACTAAACAAATTGGTGGCGCTAAATTTGGACCCTCGAATTATTTATTATTAATTTTTTGAATTCTTTTATAAAATGAAAAAAATAGAGTGTTAAATAATTAAAATTACAAAAACAATTATTAAAAAACATAAAATTGCAGTCCAACTGATTAGAATTTAAAGTACTAATTGTTTCGGGTATAAAAAAATTGGCGGCGCTAAATTCGGATACTCCTATGATTTATTTTTAATTTTTTGATTCTTCTTCCTGGAATGGAAAATAGGGATTGTCAAATAATTAAAAATTACAGAAAAAATATTAAAACAATGAAAACTGCAATCCAACTAAGAAAAATAAAAAGTACATGTTGGCTGGAGTTTAACAAAATTGGCGGCGCAGAATTAAAACACTCTTGTGATTTATTATTGTTGGAATTCTTTACTCACATGGAAACATAAGGGATTGTCAAGCAATTAAAAACTGAAGAAAAATTTTAAAATTTGCAAATTGGCAATGCAAATGATTGAAATTAAAAGTATTGTCTGGAGTATAAAAATATTTGCGACACTGAATTCGGACGCGCTTATGATTTGTTATTAATTTTTTGAATTCTTTACTAAAATAAAAAAAAAAGGATTGTCAAAGAGTTAAAAATTCCAAAAAATTTATTAAGATATTGAAAATAGCAATCCAAATGACTAAACTAAAAATTAAGTATTCTCTGGAGTCTAAAAAAGTTGGCAGCACCGAATTCAGAGTCTCCTATGATTTATTATTAATTTTTTAAACTCTTTCCTAAAATGGAAAAAAAGGGTTGTCAAACAATTAAAAATTATAGAAAAATACTTAAAAAATAAACAATTACAATCCAAATGATTAAAATAAAAAGTAATTATTGTCTGAAGTCTAAAAAAAATGGCGGCGCTGAATTTGAACACTCCTATGATTTATTATCAATTGTTGGAATTCTTTTGAATAATGGAAAAAAAGGATTGTCAAGCAATAAAAAATTGCAAAAAATTATTAAAAATAGAGAAATTGCAATTCAAATGATTAAAATAAAAAGTAAGTATTGTCTGAAGACTAAAAAAATTGGCAGCGCTGAATTTGGACTCCCCTATGATTTATTATTAAATTTTTTTATTCTTTTCTAAAGTGAAAACAATAGAGGGTTAAATAATTAAAAATTATTAGAAAAAATAGTAAAATAGCAACTCAACCGATTAGAAACAAAAGTACTTGTTGTCTGGAGTCTAGAAAGATTGGGAGCGCAAAATTCGCACTCTATTATGATTTATTATTAATTTTTGAATTGCTTCCTAAAATTGAATGATGGGATTGTCAAAGAATTAACAATTGCAGAAAATTATTAAAATATAGACAATTGCAATCCAAATGCATAAAATAAAAAGTAAGCATTATCTAGAGACCAAAAAAAATGGCTACGCTGAATTCGAACACCGCTATGATTTATTATTCATTGTTAGAATTCTATTCCTAAAATGAAAAAAAGGGAATTGTCAAGCAGTTAAAAATGATAGAAAAATCATTAAAAAGAGCAAAATAGCAATCCGAATGATTAAAATAAAAATAAGTACTGTCTGGGGACTAAACAAATTGGTGGCGCTGAATTTGGACCCCTAGATGATTTATTATTAATTTTTTGAATTCTTTTCCACAATGAAAAAAATAGAGTGTTAAATAATGAAAATTAAAAAATGAATTATTAAGAAATAGAAAATTGTTGTCTAGGTGTTTAGCATTAAAAGTACTAATTGTTTGGGGGTATAAACAAATTGGTGACGCTAAATTCGGACACTCCTATGGTTTACTACTAATTTTTGGATTCTTCTTCCTGTAATGGAAAACATGGATTGTCAAATAATTAAAAATTACAGAAAAATATTAAAACAATGAAAATTGCAATACAACTAAGAAAAATAAAAATTACGTGTTGGCTAGAGTCTAAACAAATTGGCGGCGCAGAATTCGAACACTCTTATGATTTATTATTAATTGTTGGAATTCTTTCCAAACATGGAAAAGGAAGGGATTGTCAAGCAATTAAAAACTGAAGAAAAATTTTTAAAATATGAAAATTGGCAATCCAAATGATTAAAATTAAAAGTATTGTCTGGAGTATACAAAAATTTGCAACACCGAATTCAGACACTCTTATGATTTGTTATTACATTTTTGAATTCTTTAGTAAAATAAAAAAAATTGTCAAAGAATTAAAAATTCCAAAAAAAATATTAAAATACTGAAAATAGCAATCCAAATGACTAAAATAAAAAGTAAGTATTCTCTGCAGTCTAAAAAAGATGGCAGCGCCCGAAGTCAGAGTCTCCTATGATTTAATATTAATTTTTTGAACACCTTCCTAAAATGAAAAAAAAGGGGTTGTCAAACAATTAACAATTAGAGAAATATACTTAAAAAATAAAAAATTACGATCCAAATGATTAAAATAAAAAGTAATTATTGTCTGAAGTCTAAAAAAAATGGCGGCGCTGAATTCGAACACTCCTATGATTTTTTTATCAATTGTTGGAATTCTTTTGAATAATGGAAAAAAAGGATTGTCAAGCAATAAAAAATTATTAAAAATAGAGAAATCACAATTCAAATGATTAAAATAAAAAGTAAGTATTGTCTGAAGACTAAAAAAATTGGTTGCGCTGAATTTGGACTCCCCTATGATTTATTATTAATTTTTTTAATTCTTTTCCAAAGTGAAAAAAAGAGGGTTAAATAATTAAAAATTATTAAAAAATAAGTAAAATAGCAACTCAACCGATTAGAAACAAAAGTACTTGTCTGGAGTCTAGAAAAATTGGGAGCGCAAAATTCGCACTCTATTATGATTTATTATTAATTTTTTGAATTCCTTCCTAAAATTGAATGATGGGATTGTCAAATAATTAAAAATTACAGAAAAATTATTAAAATATAGACAATTGCAATCCAAATGATTAAAATAAAAAGTAAGCATTATCTAGAGACCAAAAAAAATGGCAGCGCTGAATTCGAACACCACTATGATTTATTATTCATTGTTAGAATTCTTTCCTAAAATGAAAAAAAAGAGGATTGTCAAGCAATTAAAAATTGTAGAAAAATAAAAATAGACAAATCGCAATCCAAATGATTAAAATAAAAGTATGTACTGTCTAGATACTAAAAAATTGGCGGCGCTGAATTTGGACTATCGTACGATTTATTGTTAATTTTTTAAATTATTTTGTAAAATGAAAAAAAATAGGGTGTTAAATAACTAAAATTACACAAAAATTATTAGAAATAGAGTTAATTGCTGCCCAACTAATTAAAAACCAAAGCACTTGTTGTATGGAGTGTAGAAAAATTGGGAGCTCAAAATTTGCACACTATTATGATTTGTTATTAATTTTTTGAATTCCTTCCAAAAATTGAAAGATGGGATTGTCAAAGAATTAAAAATTGCAGAAAATTTATTAAAATATAGACAGTTGCAATCCAAATGATTAAAATAAAAAGTTATCATTGTCTAGGGGCCAAAAAAAATGGCCGCGCTGAATTCAAACACTCCTATGATTTATTATTAATTGTTGGAATTCTTTCATAAAACGAAAAAAAAGGGATTGTCAAGCAATTAAAAATTGTAGAAAATCATGAAAAATAGCAAAATCACAATCCAAATAATTAAATAAAAACTAAATATTGCCTGGGGACTAAAAATATTGGTGGCTCTGAATATAGACTCTCCTATGATTTATTATTAGTTTTTTGAATTCTTTTTCTACAATGAAAAAAAAAATGGATTGTCAAACAATTAAAAATTAGAGAAAAATACTTAAAAAATAAACAATTGCAATCCAAATGATTCAAATAAAAAGTAATTATTATCTGAAGTCTAAAAAAAATGGCGAGGCAGAATTCGAACACTCCTTTAATTTATTATAAATTTTTGGAATTCATTTCAATAATGGAAAAAGAAGGATTGTCAATCAATTCGAAATTGGGGAAAAATTATTAAAAATAGACAAATAGCAATCCAAATGATTAAAATAAAAAGTATGTATTGTCTAGAGACTAAAAAAAATTGGCGGCGCTGAATTTGGACTCTCCTACGATTTATTGTTAATTTTTTTAATTAGTTTGTAAAATGAAAAAAATAGGGTGTTAAATAATTAAAATTAGAAAAAAATTATTAGAAAATAGAGTTAATTGCTACCCAACTGATTAAAAATAAATGTACTTGTTGTATGGAGTGTAGAAAAATTGGGAGCTCAAAATTTGCACACTATTATGATTTGTTATTAATTTTTTGAATTCCTTCCAAAAATTGAAAGATGGGATTGTCAAAGAATTAAAAATTGCAGAAAATTTATTAAAATATAGACAGTTGCAATCCAAATGATTAAAATAAAAAGTTATCAATGTCTAGGGGCCAAAAAAAATGGCCGCGCTGAATTTGAACACTCCTATGATTTATTATTAATTGTTGGAATTCTTTCATAAAACGAAAAAAAAGGGATTGTCAAGCAATTAAAAATTGTAGAAAATCATGAAAAATAGCAAAATCACAATCCAAATAATTAAATAAAAACTAAATATTGCCTGGGGACTAAAAATATTGGTGGCTCTGAATATAGACTCTCCTATGATTTATTATTAGTTTTTTGAATTCTTTTTCTACAATGAAAAAAAAAATGGATTGTCAAACAATTAAAAATTAGAGAAAAATACTTAAAAAATAAACAATTGCAATCCAAATGATTCAAATAAAAAGTAATTATTATCTGAAGTCTAAAAAAAATGGCGAGGCAGAATTCGAACACTCCTTTAATTTATTATAAATTTTTGGAATTCATTTCAATAATGGAAAAAGAAGGATTGTCAATCAATTCGAAATTGGGGAAAAATTATTAAAAATAGACAAATAGCAATCCAAATGATTAAAATAAAAAGTATGTATTGTCTAGAGACTAAAAAAAATTGGCGGCGCTGAATTTGGACTCTCCTACGATTTATTGTTAATTTTTTTAATTAGTTTGTAAAATGAAAAAAATAGGGTGTTAAATAATTAAAATTAGAAAAAAATTATTAGAAAATAGAGTTAATTGCTACCCAACTGATTAAAAATAAATGTACTTGTTGTATGGAGTGTAGAAAAATTGGGAGCTCAAAATTTGCACACTATTATGATTTGTTATTAATTTTTTGAATTCCTTCCAAAAATTGAAAGATGGGATTGTCAAAGAATTAAAAATTGCAGAAAATTTCTTAAAATATAGACAATTGCAATCCAAATGATTAAAATAAAAAGTAAGCATTGTCTGGGTACCAAAAAAAATGGCCTTGCTGAATTCGAACACTCCTATGGTTTGTTATTAATTGTTGGAATTCTTTCCTAAAACGAAAAAAAAAGGGATTGTCAAGCAATTAAAAATTATAGAAAAATAATTAAAAATAGCAAAATAGATCTCCAAATGATTAAATTAAAAGTAAGTATTGTCTGGGGACTAAAAGAATTGGTGGCTCTGAATATAGACTGTTCTATGATTTATTATTAGTTTTTTGAATTCTTTTCGAAAATGAAAAAAAAAAAACGGATTGTCAAACAATTAAAAATTAGAGAAAAATACTTAAAAAATAAACAATTGCAATCCAAATGATTAAAATAAAAAGTAATTATTATCTGAAGTGTAAAAAAAATGGCGGCGCTAAATTCGAACAATCCTTTGATTTATTATGAATTGTTGGAATTCATTTCAATAATGGAAAAAAAGGGATTTTCAATCAATTAAAAATTGCAAAAAAATTATTAAAAATAGAAAAATCAAATCCAAATGATTAAAATAAAAAGTATGTACTGTCTAGATACTAAAAAAAATTGGCGGCGTTGAATTTGGACTATCGTACGATTTATTATTAATTTTTCTAATTATTTTCTAAAATGAAAAAAATAGAGTGTTAAATAATTAGAAATTACAAAAAAATTATTTAAGAAATAGTTAATTGCTACCCAACTAATTAAAAACCAAAGCACTNGAAAAATTATTAAAAAAAGAGTTAATTGCTACCCAAGTAATTAAAAACCCAAGCACTTTGTTGTACGGAGTTTAGAAAAATTGGGAGCGCAAAATTAGCACTCTATTATGATTTGTTATTAATTTTTTGAATTCCTTCCAAAAATTGAATGGTGGGATTGTCAAAGAATTAAAAATTGCAGAAAATTTATTAAAATATAGACAGTTGCAATCCAAATGATTAAAATAAAAAGTTATCATTGTCTAGAGGCCAAAAAAAATGGCCGCGCTGAATTCAAAGACTCCTATGATTTATTATTAATTGTTGGAATTGTTTCCTAAAACGAAAAAAAAGGGATTGTCAAACAATTACAAATTGTAGAAAAATCATTAAAAATAGCAAAATCGCAATCCAAGTGATTAAATTAAAAGTAAGTATTGTTTGGGGACTAAAAGAATTGGTGGCTCTGAATTTAGACTGTTCTATGATTTATTATTAGTTTTTTGAATTCTTTTCGAAACTGAAAAAAAAATGGATTGTCAAACAATTAAATATTACAGAAAAATACTTAAAAAATAGACAATTGCAATCCAAATGATTAAAATAAAAAGTAATTATTATCGGAAGTGTAAAACAAATGGCGGCGCTGAATTCGAGCACTTCCATGATTTATTATGAATTGTTGGAATTCATTTCAATAATGGAGAAAGAAGGATTGTCAATCAATTAGAAATTGCAGAAAAATTATTAAAAATAGAAAACTCCCAATCCAAATGATTAAAATAAAAAGTATGTATTGTCTAGAGACTAAACAAAATTGGGGGCGACGAATTTGGACTCTCGTACGATTTATTGTTAATTTTTTTAATTGTTTTCTAAAATGAAAAAAAATAGAGTGTTAAATGATTAAAAATTACAAAAATATTATTAAAATAAATTGTTAATTGCTGCCCAACTGATTAAAAACAACAATACTTGTTGTATGGAGTCTAGAAAAATTGTGAGCGCAAAAATTTCACTCTATTATGATTTGTTATTAATTTTTTCAGTTCTTTCCAAAAATTGAATGATGGGATTGTCAAAGAATTAAAAATTGCAAAAAATTTATAAAAAATATAGACAGTTGCAATCCAAATGATTAAAATAAAAAGTAAGCATTGCCTAGAGACCAAAAAAAATGGCCGTGCTGAATTCGAACACTCTTATGATTTATTATTAATTGTTGGAATTCTTTCCTCAAACGAAAAAAAGGGATTGTCAAACAATTAAAAATAGCAAAATCGCAATCCAAATGATTAAACAAAAAGTAAGTATTGTCTGGGGACTAAAAAAATTGGTGGCCCTGAATATGGACTCTAATATGATTTATTATTAGTTTTTTGAATTCTTTACTAAAATGAAAAAAAAAGGGATTGTCAAACAATTAAAAATTAGAGAAAAATATTTATAAAATAAACAATTGCAATCCAAATGATTAAAATAAAAAGTAATTATTATCTAAAGTGAAAAAAAAATGGCGGCGCTAAATTCGAACACTCCTTTGATTTATTATGAATTGTTGGAATTCATTTCAATAATGGAAAAAAAGGGATTGTCAATCAATTAAAAATTGCATAAAAATTATTAAAAATAGAAAAATCGCAATCCAAATGATTAAAATAAAAAGTATGTACTGTCTAGATACTAAAAAAAATTGGCGGCGTTGAATTTGGACTATCGTACGATTTATTATTAATTTTTCTAATTATTTTCTAAAATGAAAAAAATAGAGTGTTAAATAATTAGAAATTACAAAAAAATTATTTAAGAAATAGTTAATTGCTACCCAACTAATTAAAAACCAAAGCACTTTGTTGTATGGAGTTTAGAAAAATTGGTAGCGCAAAATTTGCACACTATTATGATTTGTTATTAATTTTTTGAATTCCTTCCAAAAATTGAAAGATGGGATTGTCAAAGAATTAAAAATTGCAGAAAATTTATTAAAATATATACAGTTGCAATCCAAATGATTAAAATAAAAAGTTATCAATGTCTAGGGGCCAAAAAAAATGGCCGCGCAGAATTTGAACACTCCTATGATTTATTATTAATTGTTGGAATTCTTCTCTAAAACGAAAAAAAAAAAAGGGATTGTCAAGCAATTAAAAATTGTAGAAAAATCATTAAAAATAGCAAAATTGCAATCCAAATGATTAAATAAAAAGTAAGTATTGTCTGGGGACTAAAAAAATTGGAGGCCCTGAATATGGACTCTCATATGATTTATTATTAGTTTTTTGAATTTTTTTTTCTAAAATGAAAAAAAAATGGATTGTCAAACAATTAAAAATTAGAGAAAAATACTTAAAAAAATAAACAATTGCAATCCAAATGATTAAAATAAAAAGTAATTATTATTTGAAGTGTAAAAAAAATGGCGGCGTTGAATTCGAACACTTCTTTGATTTATTATGAATTGTTGGAATTCATTTCAATAATGGAGAAAGAAGGATTGTCAATCAATCAGAAATTGCAGAAAAATTATTAAAAATAGAAAACTCGCAATCCAAATGATTAAAATAAAAAGTTTGTATTGTCTAGAGACTAAACAAAATTGGCGGCGATGAATTTGGACTCTGGTACGATTTATTGTTAATTTTTTTAATTGTTTTCTAAAATGAAAAAAATATCGTGTTAAATGATTACAAATTACAAAAACATTATTAAAATAATTGTTAATTGTTGCCCAACTGATTAAAAACAACAGTACTTGTTGTATGGAGTCTAGAAAAATTGTGAGCGCAAAATTTGCACTCTATTATGATTTGTTATTAATTTTTTCTGTTCTTTCCAAAAATTGAATGATGGGATTGTCAAAGAATTAAAAATTGCAAAAAAATTATCAAAAATATAGACAGTTGCAATCCAAATGATTAAAATAAAAAGTAAGCATTGTCTAGAGACAAAAAAAATGGCCGTGCTGAATTTGAACACTCTTATGATTTATTATTAATTGTTGGAATTCTTTCCTCAAACGAAAAAAAGGGATTGTCAAGCAATTAAAAATTGTAGAGAAATCATTAAAAATAGCAAAATCTCAATCCAAATGAATAAAACAAAAAGTAAGTGTTGTCTGGGGACTAAAAAAATTGGTGGGGCTGAATTTGGACTCTCCTATGATTTAATTAGTTTTTGAATTCCTTTCTTAAAATGAAAAAAAAAACGGATTGTCAAACAATTAAAAATTAGAGAAAAATATTTATAAAATAAACAATTGCAATCCAAATGATTAAAATAAAAAGTAATTAATATCTGAAGTATAAAAAAAATGGCAGCACCGAATTCGAACACTCCTTCTATTTATAATGAATTGTTGAAATTCATTTCAATAATGGAAAAAAAATGGATTGTCAATCAATTCGAAATTGCGGAAAAATTATTAAAAATAGACAAATCGCAATCGAAATGATTAAAATAAAAGTATGTACTGTCTAGATACTAAAAAAAATTGGCGGCGCTGAATTTTGACTATCGTACGATTTATTGTTAATTTTTTAAATTATTTTGTAAAATGAAAAAAATAGGGTGTTAAATAACTAAAATTACAAAAAATATTATTAGAAATAGAGTTAATTGCTGCCCAACTGATTAAAAACAATTGTACTTGTTGCATGGAGTTTAGAAAATTTGGGAACTCAAAATTTGCACACTATTATGATTTGTTATTAATTTTTTGAATTCCTTCCAAAAATTGAAATATGGATTTTCAAAGTATTAAAAATTGCAGAAAATTTATTGAAATATTGACAATTGCAATCCAAATGAATAAAATAAAAAGTAAGCAATTGTCTAGGGACCAAAAAAAATGGCCGCGCTGAATTCGAACACTCCTATGATTTATTATTAATTGCTGGAATTGTTTCCTAAAACGAAAAAAAGGGATTGTCAAGCAATTAAAAATTATAGAAAAATCATTAAAAATAGCAAAATCGCAATCCAAATGATTATATTAAAAGTAAGTATTGTCTGGGGACTAAAAGAATTGGTGGCTCTGAATATAGACTGTTCTATGATTTATTATTAGTTTTTTGAATTCTTTTCAAAAATGAAAAAAAAAATGGATTGTCAAACAATTAAATATTACAGAAAAATACTTAAAAAATAAACAATTGCAATCCAAATGATTAAAATAAAAAGTAATTATTATCTGAAGTGTAAAAAAAATGGCGGTGCTGAATTCGAACACTCCTTTGATTTATTATGAATTGTTGGAATTCATTTCAATAATGGAAAAAAAGGGATTGTCAATCAATTAAAAATTGTAGAAAAATTATTAAAAATAGAAAAATCCCAATCCAAATGCTTAAAATAAAAAGTACGTACTGTCTAGATAC
This sequence comes from Ilex paraguariensis, assembly GCA_963454935.2. Classification (NCBI taxonomy): domain Eukaryota; kingdom Viridiplantae; phylum Streptophyta; class Magnoliopsida; order Aquifoliales; family Aquifoliaceae; genus Ilex; species Ilex paraguariensis. The sequence continues at coordinate 37,392 of CAUOFW020004947.1, forward strand.
TAAAAAAATTTGGCGGCGTTGAATTTGGACTATCGTACGATTTATTATTAATTTTTATAATTATTTTCTAAAATGAAAAAAATAGAGTGTAAAATAATTAGAAATTACCAAAAAATTGTTAAAAAAAAGAGTTAATTGCTACCCAACTGATTTAAAACCAAAGCACTTGTAGTATGGAGTTTAGAAAAATTGGGAGCGCAAAATTTGCACACTATTATGATTGGTTATTAATTTTTTGAATTCCTTCCAAAAATTGAAAGATGGGATTGTCAAAGAATTAAAAATTTCAGAAAATTTATTAAAATATAGACAGTTGCAATCCAAATGATTAAAATAAAAAGTTATCAATGTCTAGGGGCCAAAAAAAATGGCCGCGCTGAATTTGAACACTCCTATGATTTATTATTAATTGTTGGAATTCTTCTCTAAAACGAAAAAAAGGGATTGTCAAGCAATTAAAAATTGTAGAAAAATCATTAAAAATAGCAAAATCGCAATCCAAATGATTAAATAAAAACAAAGTATTGCCTGGGGACTAAAAAAATTGGTGGCTCTGAATATAAACTCTCCTATGATTTATTATTAGTTTTTTGAATTCTTTTCTAAAATGAAAAAAAAAGGATTGACAAACAATTAAAAATTAGATAAAAATATTTATAAAATAAAAAATTGCAATCCAAATGATTAAAATAAAAATTAATTATTATCTGAAGTGTAAAAAAAATGGCGGCGCTGAATTCGAACACTTCTATGATTTATTATGAATTGTTGGAATTCATTTGAATAATGGAGAAAGAAGGATTGTCAATCAATTAGAAATTGCAGAAAAATTATTAAAAATAGAAAACTCGCAATCCAAATGATTAAAATAAAAAGTTTGTATTGTCTAGAGACTAAAGAAAATTGGCAACGATGAATTTGGACTCTCGTACGATTTATTGTTAATTTTTTTAATTGTTTTCTACAATGAAAAAAATAGCATGTTAAATGATTACAATTTACAAAAACATTATTATAATAATTGTTAATTGCTGCCCAACTGATTAAAAACAACAGTACTTGTTGTATGGAGTCTAGAAAAATTGTGAGCGCAAAATTTGCACTCTATTATGATTTGTTATTAATTTTTTGAATTCCTTCCAAAAATTGAAAGATGGGATTGTCAAAGAATTAAAAATTGCAGAAAATTTATTAAAATATATACAGTTGCAATCCAAATGATTAAAATAAAAAGTTATCAATGTCTAGGGGCCAAAAAAAATGGCCGCGCAGAATTTGAACACTCCTATGATTTATTATTAATTGTTGGAATTCTTCTCTAAAACGAAAAAAAAAAAAGGGATTGTCAAGCAATTAAAAATTGTAGAAAAATCATTAAAAATAGCAAAATCGCAATCCAAATGATTAAATAAAAAGTAAGTATTGTCTGGGGACTAAAAAAATTGGAGGCCCTGAATATGGACTCTCATATGATTTATTATTAGTTTTTTGAATTTTTTTTTCTAAAATGAAAAAAAAATGGATTGTCAAACAATTAAAAATTAGAGAAAAATACTTAAAAAAATAAACAATTGCAATCCAAATGATTAAAATAAAAAGTAATTATTATTTGAAGTGTAAAAAAAATGGCGGCGTTGAATTCGAACACTTCTTTGATTTATTATGAATTGTTGGAATTCATTTGAATAATGGAGAAAGAAGGATTGTCAATCAATCAGAAATTGCAGAAAAATTATTAAAAATAGAAAACTCGCAATCCAAATGATTAAAATAAAAAGTTTGTATTGTCTAGAGACTAAACAAAATTGGCGGCGATGAATTTGGACTCTGGTACGATTTATTGTTAATTTTTTTAATTGTTTTCTAAAATGAAAAAAATATCGTGTTAAATGATTACAAATTACAAAAACATTATTAAAATAATTGTTAATTGTTGCCCAACTGATTAAAAACAACAGTACTTGTTGTATGGAGTCTAGAAAAATTGTGAGCGCAAAATTTGCACTCTATTATGATTTGTTATTAATTTTTTCTGTTCTTTCCAAAAATTGAATGATGGGATTGTCAAAGAATTAAAAATTGCAAAAAAATTATCAAAAATATAGACAGTTGCAATCCAAATGATTAAAATAAAAAGTAAGCATTGTCTAGAGACAAAAAAAATGGCCGTGCTGAATTTGAACACTCTTATGATTTATTATTAATTGTTGGAATTCTTTCCTCAAACGAAAAAAGGGATTGTCAAGCAATTAAAAATTGTAGAGAAATCATTAAAAATAGCAAAATCTCAATCCAAATGAATAAAACAAAAAGTAAGTGTTGTCTGGGGACTAAAAAAATTGGTGGGGCTGAATTTGGACTCTCCTATGATTTAATTAGTTTTTGAATTCCTTTCTTAAAATGAAAAAAAAAACGGATTGTCAAACAATTAAAAATTAGAGAAAAATACTGAAAAAAATAAACAACTGCAATCCAAATGATTAAAATAAAAAGTAATTATTATCTGAAGTGTAAAAAAAATGGTGGTGCTGAATTAGAACACTCCTTTGATTTATTATGAATTGTTGGAACTCATTTCAATAATGGAAAAAAAGGGATTGTCAATCAATTAAAAATTGCAGAAAAATTATTAAAAACAGAAAAATCGCAATCCAAATGATTAAAATAAAAAGTATGTACTGTCTAGATACTGTAAAAAATTGGCGGCGTTGAATTTGGACTATCGTACGGTTTATTATTAATTTTTTTAATTATTTTCTAAAATGAAAAAAATAGAGCGTTAAATAATTAGAAATTGCAGAAAAATTATTAAAAAAAGAGTTAATTGCTACCCAACTGATTAAAAACCAAAGCACTTGTTGTATGGAGTTTAGAAAAATTGGGAGCGCAAAATTTGCACACTATTATGATTGGTTATTAATTTTTTGAATTCCTTCCAAAAATTGAAAGATGGGATTGTCAAAGAATTAAAAATTTCAGAAAATTTATTAAAATATAGACAGTTGCAATCCAAATGATTAAAATAAAAAGTTATCAATGTCTAGGGGCCAAAAAAAATGGCCGCGCTGAATTTGAACACTCCTATGATTTATTATTAATTGTTGGAATTCTTCTCTAAAACGAAAAAAAGGGATTGTCAAGCAATTAAAAATTGTAGAAAAATCATTAAAAATAGCAAAATCGCAATCCAAATGATTATATTAAAACTAAGTATTGTATGGGGACTAAAACAATTGGTGGCTCTGAATATAGACCCTCCTATGATTTATTATTAGTCTTTTGAATTCTTTTTCTAAAATTAAAAAAAAATGGATTGTCAAACCATTAAAAATTAGAGAAAAATACTTAAAAAATAAACAATTGCAATCCAAATGATTAAAATAAAAAGTAATTATTATCTGAAGTCAACAATGGCAGCACTGAAATTGGACTCTCCTATGATTTATTGTTAATTTTTTAATTATTTTGTAAAGGTAAAAAAATTGGGTGTTAAATAATTAAAATTACAAAAAAATTATTAAGAATAAAAAATTGTAGTCCAACTGATTAGAATTAAAAGTACTAATTTTCTTGGGTATAAAAAAATAGGCGGGGCTAAATTCGGCACACTCTTATGATTTATTATTAATTTTTTGATTATTTTTCTTGAAAGGGAAAAAAGGGATTGTCAAATAATTAAAAATTAAAAAAAAATTCAAAACAATGAAAACTGCAATCCAACTAAGATAAATAAAAAGTAAATGTTGGCTGGAGTCTAAAACAATTGGCAGCGCTGAATTTGAACACTCTTATTATTTATTATTAATTTTTGGAATTGTTTCCTAAAATGGAAAAAAGGTATTGTCAGGCAATTAAAAAGTGAAGGAAAAAATTTTAAAATATGGAAATTGGCAATCCAAATGATTAAAATTAAGAGTAAGTATTGTCTGGAGTATAAAATTATTTACAACATTGAATTTGGACAATCTTATGATTTATTATTAATTTTTTAAATTCTTTCCTAAAATAAAAAAAAAGGGATTGTCAAACAATTAAAAATGAGAGAAAAATACTTAAAAAATAAACAATCGCAATCCAAATGATTAAAATAAAAAGTAATTATTATCTGAAGTCTAAAAAAAATGGCGGCGTTGAACTCGAACACACCTATGATTTATTATGAATTGTTGGAATTCATTTCAATAATGGAAAAAAAGGATTGTCAAACAATAAAAATTGTAGAAAAATTATTAAAAATATAAAAATCACAATCCAAATGATTAAAATTAAAAGTAAGTATTGTCAGGAGTAAAAAACAATTTGCGACACTAAATTCGGACAATCTTATGATTTATTATTAAATTTTTGAACTCTTTACTAAAATGAAAAAAAAAAAAGGGATTGTCAAACAATTAAAAATTAGAGAAAAATACTTAGAAAATAAACAATCACAATCCAAATGATTAAAATAAAAAGTAATTATTATCTAAAGTCTAAAAAAAATGGCGGCGCTGAATTCGAACACTTCTATGATTTATTATGAATTGTTGGAATTCATTTCAATAATGGGAAAAAAAGGATTGTCAAGCAATTAAAAATTGCAAAACAATTATTAAAAATAGAAAATTGGCAAACCAAATGATTAAAATAAAAAGTATGTATTGCCTAGAGAATAAAAACAATTGGCGACACTGAATTTTTACTCTCCTGCGATTTATTATTAATTTTTTTAATTATTTTTAATACAGAACAATTATTAAAAAAATAGTTAATTGCAACCCAACTGATTAAAAACAAAAGTATTTGTTGTCTGGAGTCTACAAAATTTGGGAGCGCAAAATTTTGCACTTTATTATGATTTATTATTAATTTTTTGAATTCTTTCCAAAAATTAAAAGATGGGATTGTCAAAGAATTAAAGATTATAGAAAATTTATTAAAATATAGAAAATTGCAATCCAAAATGATTAAAATAAAAAAGTAAGCATTGTCTAGAGACCAAAAAAAATAGGCGCGCAAAATTCGAACACTCCTATGATTTATTATTAATTGTAGGAATTTTTTCGTAAAACGAAAAAAAGGGATGGTCAAGCAATTAACAATTGTAGAGAAATCATTAAAAATAGCAAAATCGCAATCCAAATGATTAAAACAAAAATTAAGTGTTGTCTGGGGACTAAAAGAATTGGTGGCGCCGAATATGGACTCTCCTATGATTTATTATTAGTTTTTGAATTCTTTTCTAAAATAAAAAAAATAGAGTGTTAAATAATTAAAATTACAAAAAAAATTATGAAAAAATAGAAAATTGCAGTCCATCTAATTAGAATTAAAAGTACTAATTTTCTAGGGTATAAATAAATAGGCGGCACTAAATTCGAACACACTCCTATGATTTATCATTAATTTTTTGATTTTTTTTCTTGAAATGGAGACAAGGGATTGTCAAATAATTAAAAATTGAAGAAAAAATATTCAAACAATGAAAACTACATTCCAACTAAGAAAAATAAAAAGTATATGTTGGCTGGAGTATAAAAAAATTGGCGGCGCTGAATTCAAACACTCTTATGATTTATTATTAATTGTTGGAATTGTTTCCTACAATGGAAAAAAGGTAATGTCAGGCAATTAAAAAGTGAAGAAAAAATTTTAAAATGTGGAAATTGGCAATCCAAATGATTAAAATTAAAAGTGAGTATTGTCTGGAGTATAAAAATATTTGCGACACTGAATTCGGACAATCTTATGATTTAATTTTAATTTTTTGAATTCTTTACTAAAATGAAAAAAAAAAAGGGATTGTCAAAGAATTAAAAATTCCAGAAAATTTATTAAACTATTGAAAATAGCAATCCAAATGACTAAACTAAAAAGTAAGTATTCACTGGAGTCTAAATAAGTTGGCAGCGTCGAATTCAGAGTCTCCTATGATTTATTATTAATTTTTTAAATTCTTTCCTTAAATGAGAAAAAAAAAAGAGATTGTCAAACAATTAAAAATTACAGAAAAATACTTAAATGGTAAACAATTGCAATTTAAATGATTCAAATAAAAAGTAATTGTTATCTGAAGTCTAAAAAAAAAGGCGGCCCTAAATTCGAACTCTCCTATGATTTATTATGAATTGTTGGAATTCATTTCAATAATGGAAAAAAAAAAAGGATTGTCAAGCAATTAAAATTTTCAAAAAAATTATTAAAAATAAAAAAAAAATTGCAATCCAAATGATTAAAATAAAAAGTATGTATTGTCTGGATATAAAACAAAATTGGCAGCGCAGAATTTGGACACTCCTACGATTTATTATTAATTGTTTTAAATATTTTCTAAAACAAAAAAAAATAGAGTGTTAAATAATTAAAAATTACAGAAAAATTATTTAAAAAATAGTTAATTTCTACCCAACTGATTAAAAACAAAAGTACTTGTTTTCTGGACTCTAGAAAAATTGGGAGCGCAAAATTTGCACTCTATTATGATTTGTTATTAATTTTTTGAATTCTTTCCAAAAATTGAAAGATGGGATTGTCAAAGAATTCAAAATTGCAGAAAATTAATTAAAATATAGACAATTGCAATCCAAATGATTAAAATAAAAAGTAAGCATTGTCTTAAGACCAAAAAAATGGCCGTGCTGAATTCGAACACTCCCATGATTTATAATTAATTGTTGTAATTCTTTTCGAAAATGAAAAAAAAAGGGGATTGTCAAGCAATTAAAAATTGTTGAAAAATCATTAACAATAGAAAAATCACAAACCAAGTGATTAAAATAAAAAGTAAGTATTGTCTGGGGACTAAAAAAATTGGTGGCACTAAATTTGGACTCTCCTATGATTTATTATTAGTTTTTTGAATTCTTTTCTAAAATAAAAAAATAGAGTGTTAAATAATTAAAATTACAAAATAAATTATTAAAAAATAGAAAATTGTAGTCCAGTTGATTAGAATTAAAAGTAATAATTGTCTAGGGTATAAAACAAATTGCGGTGCTAAATTCAGACACTCGTACAATTTATTATTAATTTTTTGATTTTTTTTCATGAAATGGAAAAAAGGGATTGTCCAATAATTAAAAATTAAAGAAAAAATATTCAACCAAAGAAAACTACAATTCAACTAAGAAAAATAAAAAGTACATGTTGGCTGGAGTCTAAAATAATTGGCAGCGCTGAATTCGAACATTCTTATGACTTACAATTAATTGTTGGAATTCATCCCTAAAATGGAAAAAAGGGATTGTCAAGCAATTAAAAGGTGAAGAAAAATTTTTAAAATATTGTCTGGAGTAAAAAAAAAATTGCAACACTGAATTCAGACAATCTTATGATTTATTATTAATTTTTTGAATTCTTCCCTAAAATGAGAAAAAAAATGATAGTCAAACAATTAAAAATTATAGAAAAATACTTAACAAATAAACAATTGCAATCCAAATGATTACAATAAAAATTAATTATTATGTGAAGTCTAAAAAAAATGGCGGCGCTGAATTCGAACACTCCTATGATTTATTATGAATTGTTGGAATTCATTTCAATAATGGAAAAAAAAGGATTGTCAAGCAATTAAAAATTTCAGAAAATTATTAAAAATAAAAAAATCGCAATCCAAATGATTACAATAAAAAGTACGTATTGTCTGGATACTAAACAAAATTGGCGGCGCAAAATTTGGACACTCCTACGATTTATTATTAATTGTTTTAATTCTTTTTTAAAACAAACAAAGAGTGTTAAATAATTAAAAACTGCAAAAAATTTATTAAAAACATAGTTAATTGCTACCCAACTGATTAAAAATAAAAGTACCTGTTGTATGGAGTCTAGAAAAATTGGGAGCACAAAATTTGCACTCTATTATGATTTGTAATTAATTTTTTGAATTATTTCCAAAAATTGAAAGATGGGATTGTCAAAGAATTCAAAATTGCAGAAAATTAATTAAAATATAGACAATTGCAATCCAAATGATTAAAATAAAAAGTAAGCATTGTCTTAAGACCAAAAAAAATGGCCGCATTGAATTCGAACACTCTTACGATTTATTATTAATTGTTGGAATTCTTTCCTAAAACGAAAAAAAAGGGATTCTCAAGCAATTAAAAATTGTAGAAAAATCATTAAAAATAGCAAAATTGAAATCCAAATGATTAAATAAAAAGTAAGCTTTGTCTGGACACCAAAAAAAATATGCGTGCTGAATTCGAACCCTCCTATGATTTATTATTAATTCTTTGAATTCTTTCGTAAAATAAAAAATAGGGATTGTCAAGAAATTAAAAATTGTAGAGAAATCATGAAAAATAACAAAATCGTCATCCAAATGATTAAAATAAAAAGTAAGTATTGTCTGGGGACAAAACAAATTGGTGGCGCCGAATTTGGACTCTCCTATGATTTAATTAGTTTTTGAATTCTTTTCTAAAATGAAACAACAATAGAGTGTTAGATAATTAAAATTACGAAGAAAATTATTTAAACATAGAAAATTGAAGTCCATGTGATTAGAATTAAAAGTACTAATTGTCTGGGGTATAAAACAATTGGCGGCGCTAAATTCGGACTGTCCTAGGATTTATTATTAATTTTTTTAATTCTTGTCTAAAATGAAAAAGATAGGGTGTTAAGTAATTAAAAATCACTAAAAAATTATTAAAAAATAGTTAATTGAAACCCAACTGATTAAAAACAAAAGTACTTGTTGTTTGGACTCTAGAAAAATTTGGAGCACAAAATTTGAATTATATTATCATTTGTTATTAATTTTTTGAATTCTTTAAAAAAGTTGAAAGATGGGATTGTCAAAGAATTAAAAATTGCAGAAAATTATTAAAATATAGACAATTGCAATCCAAAAGATTAAAATAAAAAGTAATCATTGTTTGGAGACCAAAAAAAATGGGCGCGTTGAATTCGAACACTCCTATGATTTATTATTAATTGTTGGAATTCTTTCCCTAAACGAAAAAAAGGGATTGTCAAGCAATTAAAAATTGTAGAGAAATCATTAAAAATAGCAAAATCTCAATCCAAATGATTAAAACAAAAAGTAAGTGTTGTCTGGGGACTAAAAAAATTGGTGGGGCTGAATTTGGACTCTCCTATGATTTAATTAGTTTTTGAATTCCTTTCT
>CAUOFW020004947.1:51167-146035 GCA_963454935.2 Ilex paraguariensis
AAAAAAAAAAAAATAGGGATTGTCAAACAATTAAAAATTAGAGAAAACTACTTAAAAAATAAACAATTGCAAACCAAATGATTAAAATAAAAAGTAATTGTTATCTGAAGTCTAAAAAAAATGGTGGCCCTCAATTTGAACACTCCTATGATTTGTTATGAATTGTTGGAATTCATTTCAATAATGGGAAAAAAAAAAAAAAGGATTGTCAAGCAATTAAAAATTGCAGAAAAGTTATTAAAAATAGAAAAATCGCCCTCCAAATGATTAAAATAAAAAGTATATATTGTCTGAAGACTAAAAAAAATTGTCGGCGCTGAAATTGGACTCTCCTATGATTTATTATTAATTTTTTTTTAAATAATTAAAAATCACAAAAAAGTTATTAAAAAAATAGTTAATTGCAAAACAACGGATTAAAAACAAAAGTACTTGTTGTTTGGACTCTTGAAAAATTTGGAGCACAAAATTGGCACTCTATTATCATTTGTTATTAATTTTTTGAATTCTTTCCAAAAATTGAAAGATGGGATTGTCAAAGAATTAAAAATTACAGAAAAATTATTAAAATATAGACAATTGCAATCTGAATGATAAAAATAAAAAGTAAGCATTGTCCGGAGACCAAAAAAAAAGGGCGTAGTGAAATCGAACACTCATATGATTTATTATTAATTCTTGGAATTCATTCCTAAAATAAAAAAAAAAGGATTGTCAGGAAATTAAAAATTGTAGAGGAATCATTAAAAATAGCAAAATCGCCATCCAAATGATTAAAACAAAAATTAAGTATTGTCTAGGGACTAAAAAAATTGGTGGCGCTGAATTTGGACTCTCCTATGATTTAATTAGTTTTTGAATTCTTTTCTAAAATTAAAAAAAATACAGTGTCAACTAATTAAAATTACAAAAAAAATTATTAAAAAATAGAAAATTGAAGTCCAACTGATTAGAATTAAAAGTACTAATTGTCTGGGGTATAAAACAATTGGCGGCGCTAAATTCGGACACTCCTATGATTTATTATTAATTTTTTGATATTTTTTCTTGAATTGGAAAAAGGGATTGTCCAGTAATTAAAAATTGAAGAAAAAATATTCCGACAAAGAAAACTGCAATCCAACTAAGAAAAATAAAAAGTACATGTTGGCTGGAGTCTAAAACAATTTGCGGCGTTGAATTCGAACATTCTTAAGATTTATTATTAATTGTTGGAATTCTTTCCTAAAATGGAAAAGAGGGATTGTATGGCAATTAAAAAGTGAAGAAAAAACTTTAAAATATTGAAATAGATAATCCAAATGATTAAAATTAAAAGTACGTATTGTCTGGAGTATAAAAAATTTGCGACACTGAATTTCGAACAATCTTAAGATTTATTACTAATTTTTTGAATTTTTTACAAAAATTTAAAAAAAAAAATAAGGATTGTGAAAGGTTTAAAAAATCTAAAAAATTTATTAAAATATTGAAAATAGCAATCCAAATGGCTAAACTAAAAAATAAGTATTCTCTGGAGTCTATAAAAGTTGGAAGCGCCGAATTCAGAGTCTCCTTTGATTTATTATTAATTTTGTTAATTCTTTCCTAAAATGAAAAAAAAAAAAAAAAGGATTGTCAAACAATCAGAAATTAGAGAAAACTACTTGAAAAATAAAGAATAACAATCCAAATGATTAAAATAAAAAGTAATTATTATCTGTAGTGTAAAAAAAATGGCGGCGCTAAATTTGAACACTCCTATGATTTATTATGAATTGTTAGAATTCATTTCAATAATGGCAGAAAAAAGGATTGTCAAGCAATTAAAAATTGCAGAAAAGTTATTAAAAATAGAAAAATCGCAATCCAAATGATTAAAATAAAAAGTGTGTTGACTGGAGACTAAAAAAAATTGGAGGCGCCGAAATTGGACTCTCCTACGATTTATTATTAAATTTTTTAATTCTTTTGTAAAATGAAAAGAATAGAGTGTTAAATAATTAAAAATCACAAAAACAATTATTAAAAAGATGTTATTTGCAACCCAACTAATAAAAAACAAAAGTACTTGTTGTTTGGACTCTAGAAAAATTTGCAGCACAAAATTTGCACTCTATTATGAATTGTTGTAAATTTTTTGAATGCTTTCCAAAAATTGAAAGATGGGATTGTCAAAGAATTAAAAATTACAGAAAAATTATTAAAATATAGACAATTGCAATCCAAATGATTAAAATAAAAAGTAAGCATTATCTGGAGGCCAAAAAAAAATGGGCGCGTTGAATTCGAACACTCCTATGATTTATTATTAATTGTTGGAATTCCTTCCTATAACGAAAAAAAAGGGATTGTCAAGCAATTAAAAATTGTAGAGAAATCATTAAAAATAGCAAAATCGCCATCCAAATGATTAAAACAAAAAGTAAGTATTGTCTGGGGACTAAAAAAATTGGTGGCGCTAAATTTGGACTCTCCTATGATTTAATTAGTTTTTGAATTATTTTCTAAAATGAAAAAAAATACAGTGTCAACTAATTAAAATTACAAAAAACATTATTAAAAAATAGAAAATTGAGGTTCAGCTGATTAGAATTAAAAGTACTAATTGTTTGGTGTATAAAACAATTGGCGGCGCTAAATTCGGACACTCCTATGATTTATTATTAATGTTTTGATATTTTTTCTTGAATTGGAAAAAAGGGATTGTCCAGTAATTATAAATTGAAGAAAAAATATTCCAACAAAGAAAACGGCAATCCAACTAAGAAAAATAAAAAGTACATGTTGGCTGGAGTCTAAAACAATTGGCGGCATTGAATTCGAACATTCTTATGATTTATTATTAATTGTTGGAATTCTTTCCTAAAATGGAAAAGAGAGACTGTTAGGCAATTAAAAACTGAGGAAAAAATTTTAAAAGATAGAAATTGACAATCCAAATGATTAACATTAAAAGTAAGTATTGTCTAGAGTATAAATAATTTGCGACACTGAATTTCGGACAATCTTATGATTTATTATTAATTTTTTGAATTCTTTACTAAAATTGAAGTCTAAAAAAAGGATTGTCAAAGAATTAAAAAATCCAAAACATTTATTAAAAAATTGAAAATAGCAATGCAAATGACTAAAATAAAATGTAAGTATTCTCTGGAGTCTATAAAAGTTGGCATCGCCGAGTTCAGAGTCTCCTGTGATTTATTATTAATTTTTTGAATTCTTTCCTAAAATGAAAAAAAGGAATTGTCAAACAATTAAAAATTAGAGAAAACTACTTAAAAAATAAACAATTACAATCCAAATGATTAAAATAAAAAGTAATTATTATCTGAAGTCTGAAAAAAATTGCGGCGCTGAATTTGAACATTCCTACGATTTATTATGAATTGTTGGAATTCATTTCAATAATGGGAAAAAAAGGATTGTCAAGCAATTAAAAATTGTAGAAAAGTTATTAAAAATAGAAAAATCGCAATCCAAATGATTAAAATAAAAAGTATGTATTGTCTGGAGACTAAAACAATTTGGCGGCGTTGAAATTGGACTCTCCTACGATTTATTATTAATTTTTTTTATTCTTTTGTAAAATGAAAAAAATATAGTGTTAAATAATTAAAAATCACAAAAAATTATTTAAAAAAAGATAATTGCAACCCAATTGACTAAAAACAAAAGTACATGTTGTTTGGACTCTAGAAAATTTGGAGCACAAAACTTGCACTCTATTATGAATTGTTATTAATTTTTTGAATTCTTTCCAAAAATTGAAAGATGGGATTGTCAAAGAATTAAAAATTGCAAAACAATTATTAAAATATAGACAATTGCATTCCAAATGATTAAAATAAAAAGTAAGCATTGTCTGGAGACCAAAAAAAAAATAGGCGCGCTGAATTCGAACACTCCTATGATTTATTATTATCTGTTGGAATTTTTTCCTAAAATAAAAAAATGTGATTGTCAAGCAATTGAAAATTGTAGAGAAATCATTAAAAATAGCAAAATCGTAATCCAAATGATTAAAATAAGAAGTAAGTATTGTCTGGGGACTAAAAAAATTGGTGGCTCTGAATTTGGACTCTCTTATGATTTATTATTAGTTTTTTGAATTCTTTTCTAAAATGAAAAAAAAATAGAGTGTTAAATAATTAAAATTACAAAAATTATTATTAAAAATTTGAAAATTGAAGTCCAGCGGGTTAGAATTAAAAGTACTAATTGTCTGGGGTATAAAACAATTGGCGGCGCTAAATTCGGACACTTCAATGATTTATTATTATTTTTTTGATTTTTTTCTTGAATTGGAAATAAAGGGATTGTCCAATAATGAAAAATTTAAGAAAAAATATTCCAACAAAGAAAACTGCAATCCAACTAAGAAAAATAAAAAGTACATGTTGGCTGGAGTCTAAAACAATTGGCAGCGCTGAATTCGAACACTCTTATGATTTATTATGAATTGTTGGAATTCTTTCCTAAAATGGAAAAGAGGGATTGTCAGGCAATTAAAAAGTGAGGAAAAAAATTTTAAAATATGAAAATTGACAATCCAAATGATTAAAATTAAAAGTACGTATTGTCTGGAGTATAACAAATTTGCGACACTGAATTTCGGACAATCTTATGATTTATTATTAATTTTTTGAATTCTTTACTAAAATTAAAAAAAAAAAAAGGATTGTCAAAGAATTAAAAAATCCAAAAAATTTATTAAAATATTGAAAATAGCAATCCAAATGACTAAACTAAAAAGTAAGTATTCTCTGGAGTCCATAAAAGTTGGCAGCGCCGAATTCAGAGTCTTCTATGATTTATTATTAATTTTTTGAATTCTTTCCTAAAATGAAAAAAAAAATAGGGATTGTCAAACAATTCAAATTTAGAGAAAACTACTTAAAAAATAAACAATTACAATCCAAATGATTAAAATAAAAAGTAATTATTATCTGAAGTCTAAAAAAAATGTTGGCGCTGAATTTGAACACTCCTATGATTTATTATAAATTGTTGAAATTCATTTAAATAATGGAAAGAAAAAGGATTGTCAAGCAATTAAAAATTTCAGAAAAGTTATTAAAAGTAGAAAAATCGCAATCCAAATGATTAAAATAAAAAGTATGTATTGTGTGGAGGCTAAAAGAAATTGGCGGCGCTGAAATTGGACTCTCCTACGATTTATTATTAATTTTTTTAAATCTTTTCTAAAATGAGAAAAATAGAGTGTTAAATAATTAAAAATCACAAAAAATTATTAGAAAATAGTTATTTGCAACCCAACTGATTAAAAACAAAAATACTTGTTGTTTGGACTCTAGAAAAATTTGGAGCACAAAATTTGCACTCTATTATGAATTATGGTTAATTTTTTGAATTCTTTCCAAAAATTGAAAGATGGGATTGTTAAAGAATTAAAAATTGCAAAAAAATTATTAAAATATATACAATTGCATTCCAAATGATTAAAATAAAAAGTAAGCATTTTCTGGAGACCAAAAAAAATGGGCGCACTAAATTCGAACACTCCTATGATTTATTATTAACTATTGGAATTCTTTTCTAAAAAAAAAAAAGGGATTGTTAGGCAATTGAAAATTGTAGAGAAATCATTAAAAATAGCAAAATCACAATCCAAATGATTAAAATAAGAAGTAAGTATTATCTGGGGACTAAAAAATTGGTGGCGCTGAATTTGGACCCTCCTATGATTTATTATTAGGTTTTTGAATTCTTTTCTAAAATGAAAAAAAAAATAGAGTGTTAAATAATTAAAATTACAAAAAAAATTATTAAACAAAAATTGAAGTCCAGCTGATTAGAATTAAAAGTACTAATTGTCTGAGGTATAAAACAATTGGCAGCGCTAAATTCGGACACTCCGATGATTTATTATTAATTTTTTGATTTTTTTCTTGAATTGGAAAAAATGGATTGTCTAGTAATTAAAAATTGAAGAAAAAATATTCCAACAACGAAAACTGCAATCCAACTGAGAAAAATATAAAAGTACATGGTGGCTGGAGTCTAAAACAATTGGCGGCCCTGAATTCGAACACACTTATGATTTATTATTAATTGTTGGAATTCTTTCCTAAAATGGAAAAAAAGGATTGTCAGGCAATTAAAAAGTGAGGAAAAAATTTTAAAATATGGAAAATTCACAATCCAAATTATTAAAATTAAAAGTAAGTATTGTCTGGAGTATAGAAAATTTGCGACACTGAATTCTGGACAATCTTATGATTTATTATTAATTTTTTGAATTCTTTACTAAAATTAAAAAAAAAAAAAAAGGATTGTCAAAGAATTAAAAATTCCAAAAAATTTATTTAAATATTCAAAATAGCAATCCAAATGACTAAATTAAAAAGTAAGTATTCTCTGGAGTCTATAAAAGTTGGCAGCGCCAAATTCAGAGTCTCCTATGATTTATTATTAATTTTTTGAATTCTTTCCTAAAATGAAAAAAAAAAAAAGGATTGTCAAACAATTAAAAATTAAAAAAAATTACTTTAAAAAAAACAATTACAATCCAAATGATTAAAATAAAAAGTAATTCTTATCTGAAGTCTAAAAAAAATGGCGGCGCTAAATTTGAACACTCCTATCATTTATTAAGAATTTTTGGAATTCATTTTAATAATGGGAAAAAAAAAAAAGGATTGTCAAGCAATTAAAAATTGCAGAAAAGTTATTAAAAATAGAAAATCCCAATCCAAATGATAAAAATAAAAAGTATGTATTGTCTGGAGACTAAAAGAAATTGGCGGCGCTAAAATTGGACTCTCCTACGATTTATTATTAATTTTTTTAATTCATTACTAAAATGAAAGAAATAGAGTGTTAAATAATTAAAAATCACAAAAAATTATTAAAAAATAGTTAATTGCAACCCAACGGATTAAAAACAAAAGTACTTGTTGTTTGGACTCTAGAAAAAGTTGGAGCACAAAATTTGCACTCTATTATGAATTGTTATTAATTTTTTGAATTCTTTCCAACAATTGAAAGATGGGATTGTCAAAGAATTAAAAATTGCCAAAAAAATATTAAAATATAGACAATTGCAATCCAAATGATTAAAATAAAAAGTAAGCATAGTCTGGAGACCAAAAAAAATGGGCGCGCTGAATTCGAACACTCCTACGATTTATTATTATCTGTTGGAATTCTTTCCTAAAATAAAAAAATGGGATTGTCAAGCAATTGAAAATTGTAGAGAAATCATTAAAAATATTAAAATCGCAATCTAAATGATTAAAATAAGAAGTAAGTATTGTCTGGAGACTAAAAAAATTGGTGGCGCTGAGTTTGGACTCTTCTATGATTTATTATTAGTTTTTTGAATTCTTTTCTAAAAAAAAAAATAGAGTGTTAAATAATTAAAATTACAAAAAATATTATTAAAACTTTGAAAATTGAAGTCCAGCGGGTTAGAATTAAAAGTACTAATTGTCTGGGGTATAAAACAATTGGCGGCGCTAAATTCGGACACTTCAATGATTTATTATTAATTTTTTGATTTTTTTTTTCTTGAATTGGAAAAAAGGGATTGTCGAGTAATGAAAAATTGAAGAAAAAATATTCACACAAAGAAAACTGCAATCCAACTAAGAAGAATAAAAAGTACATGTTGGCTGGAATCTAAAACAATTGGCGGCGCTGAATTCGAACACTCTTATGATTTATTATTAATTGTTGTAATTCTTTCCTAAAATGGAAAAAAGGGATTTTGAGGCAATTAAAAACTGAGGAAAAAATTTTAAAATATGGAAATTGACAATCCAAATGATTAAAATTAAAAGTAAGTATTGTCTGGAGTATAAAAAAATTTGCGACACTGAATTTCGGACAATCTTATGATTTATTATTAATTTTTTGAATTCTTTACTAAAAATAAAAAAACAAAGGATTGTCAAAGAATTAAAAATTCCAAAAAATTTATTAAAATATTGAAAATAACAATCCAAATGACTACACTAAAAAGTAAGTATTCTCAGGAGTCTATAAAAGTTGGCAATGCCGAATTCAGAGTCTCCTCTGATTTATTATTAATATTTTGAATTCTTTCCTAAAATGAAAAAAAAAAGGATTGTCAAACAATTAAAAATTAGAGAAAACTACTTAAAAAATAAACAATTGCAATCCAAATGAATAAAATAAAAAGTAATTATTATCTGAAGTCTAAAAAAATGGCGGCGCTAAATTTAAACACTCCTATGATTTATTATGAATTGTTGGAATCCATTTCAATAATGGGAAAAAAAGGATTGTCAAGCAACTAAAAATTGAAAGATGGGATTGTCAAAGAATTAAAAATTGCAGAAAATTTATTAACATATAGACAATTGCATTCCAAATGATTAAAATAAAAAGTAAGCATTGTCTGGAGACAAAAAAAAATGGGCGCGCTGAATTCGAACACTCCTATGATTTATTATTAACAGTTGGAATTCTTTCCTAAAAATAAAAAGGGATTGTCAAGCAATTGAAAATTGTAGAGAAATCATTAAAAATAGCAAAATCGCAATCCAAATGATTAAAACAAAAAGTAAGTATTGTCTGGGGACTAGAAAAATTGGTGGCTCTGAATTTGGACTCTACTATAATTTAATTTGTTTTTGAATTCTTTTCCAAAATGAAAAAAAAATAGTGTTAAATAATTAAAATTACTAAAAAATATATTAAAAATTAGAAAATTGAAGTCCAGCTGATTAGAATTAAAAGTACTAATTGTCTGGGGTATATAACAATTGGCGGCGCTAAATTCGGCCACTCCTATGATTTATTATTAATTTTCTCATATTTTTTCTTGAAATGGAAAAAAGGGAATGTCCAATAATTAAAAATTGAAGAAAAAATATTCAAACAAAGAAAACTGCAATCCAACTAAGAAAAATAAAAAGTAAATGTTGGCTGGAGTCTAAAACAATTGGCGGCGCTGAATTCGAACACTCTTATGATTTATTATTAATTGTTGAAATTCTTTCCTAAAATGGAAAAAAAGGATTGTCAGACAATTAGAAAGTGAAGAAAAAATTTTAAAATATGGAAATTGGCAATCCAAATGATTAAAATTCAAAGTAAGTATTTTCTGGACTGTAAAACAATTTGCGACACTGAATTCGGACAATCTTATGATTTATTATTAAATTTTTGAATTATTCCCTGTAATGAAAAAAAAAAAGGGATTGTAAAACAATTAAAAAATAGAGAAAAATACTTAAAAAATAAACAATTGCAATCCAAATGATTAAAATAAAAAGTAATTACTATCTGAAATCTAAAAAAAAGGGCGGCACTGAATTCAAAAACTCCTATGATTTATTATGAATTGTTGGAATTCATTTCAATAATGGAAAAAAAAGGATTGTCAAGCAACTAAAAATTGAAAGATGGGATTGTCAAAGAATTTAAAATTGCAGAAAAATTATTAAAATAAAAAGTAAGCAAGGTCAAAAAAAATGGGCGCGTTGAATTCGAACACTCCTACTATTTATTACTAATTGTTGGAATTCTTTCATAAAACGAAAAAAAGGGATTGTCAAGCAATTAGAAATTGTAGAGAAATCATTAAAAATAGGAAAATCGCCATCCAAATGATTAAAACAAAAAGTAAGTATTGTCTGGGGACTAAAAAAATTGGTGGCGCTGAATTTGGACTCTCCTATAATTTAATTTCTTTTTGAATTCTTTTCTAAAATGAAAAAAATAGAGTTTTAAATAATTAGAATTACAAAAAAATATTAAAAATTAGAAAATTGAAGTCCAGCTGATTAGAATTAAATGTACTAATTGTCTGGGGTATAAAACAACTAGCGGCGCTAAATTCAGACACTCCTATGATTTATTATTAATTTTTTAATTTTTTTCTTGAAATGGAAAAAAGGGATTGTCCAATAATTAAAAATTGAAGAAAAAATATTCAAACAAAGAAAACTGCAATCCAACTAAGAAAAATAAAAAGTACATGTTGGCTGGAGTCTAAAACAATTGGCGGCGCTGAATTCGAACACTCTTATGATTTATTATTAATTGTTGGAATTCTTTCCTAAAATAGAAAAAAATGATTGTTAGGCAATTAGAAAGTGAAGAAAAATTTTAAAATATGGAAATTGGCAATCCAAATGATTAAAATTAAAAGTAAGTATTTTCTGGAGTGTAAAAAAATTTGTGACACTGAATTCGGACAATCTTATGATTTATTATTAATTTTTAAAATTCTTCCGTATAATGAAAAAAAAAAGTGATTGTCAAACAATTAAAAAATAAACAATTGCAATCCAAATGATTAAAATAAAAAAGTATGTATTGTCTGGAGACTAAAAAAAATTGGCGACGCTGAATTTGGACTCTCCTACCATTTATTATTAATTTTCTAATTATTTTTTAAAAATAAAAAAATTGAATGTTAAATAAATAAAAATTACAAAAAAAATATTAAAAAAATAATAAATTGCAAACCAACTGATTAGAAACAAAAAATACTTGTTGTCTAGACTCTACAAAAATTGGGAGCGCAAATTTTGCACTCTATTATGATTTGTTATTAATTTTTTGAGTTCTCTCCAAAAATTGAAAGATGGGATTGTCAAAGAATTAAAAATTGCAAAAAATTTATTAAAATATAGACAATTGCAATCCAAATGATTAAAATAAAAAGTAAGCATTGTATGGAGACCAAAAAAATGGCCGCGCTGAATTTGAACACTCCTATGATTTATTTTTAATTGTTGAAATTCTTTCCAAAAACGAAAAAAAGGGATAGTCAATCAATTAGAAATTGTAGATAAATCATTAAAAATATCAAAATCGCAATCCAAATGATTAAAATAGAAAGTAAGTATTGTCTAGGGACTAAAAAAATTGGTGGCGCTGAATTTGGACTCTCCTATGATTTATTATCAGTTTTTTGAATTCTTTTCTAAAATGAAAAAAATAGAATGTAAAATAATAAAATTACAAAACAATTATTAAAAAATAGAAAATTGTAGTCCAGCTGATTAGAATTAAAAGTATTAATTGTCTGTGGTATAAAACAATTGGCGGTGCTAAATTCGGACACTCTTATGATTTGTTATTAATTTTTTGATTTTTTTCTTGAAATGGAAAAAAGGAATTGTCCAATAATTTAAAATTGAAGAAAAAATATTCAAACAATGAAAACTGCAATCCAACTAAGAAAAATAAAAAGTACATGTTGGCTGGAGTCTAACACAATTGGCGGCGCTGAATTCGAACACTCATGATTTATTAGTAATTTTTGGAATTCTTTTCTAAAATGGAAAAAATTGTCAGGCAATTAATAGGTAAAGAAAAAATTTTAAAAATATGGAAATTTGGCAATCCAAATGATTAAAATTAAAAGTAAGTATAGTCCGGAGTATAAAAACAATTGCGACACTGAATTCAGACAATCTTATGATTTATTACTAATTTTTTGAATTCTTTACTACAATGAAAAAAAAAAAAAGGATTGTCAAAGAATTAAAAATTCTAGAAAATTTATTAAAATATTGAAAATAGCAATCCAAATGACTAAACTAAAAAGTAAGTATTCTCTGGAGTCTATAAAAGTTGGCAACGCCGAATTCAGAGTCTCCTATGATTTATTATTAATTTTTTGAATTCTTTCCTAAAATAGAAAAAAAAAAGGTTGTCAAACAATTAAAAATTAGAGAAATCTACTTAAAAAATAAACAATTGCGATCCAAATGATTAAAATAAAAAGTATTTATTATTTATTATTAATGGTTGGAATTCTTTCCTAAAATGGAAAAAAGGTATTGTCAGGCAATTAAAAAGTGAAGAAAAAATTTTAAAATATGGAAATTGGCAATCCAAATGATTAAAATTAAAAGTAAGTATTGTCTGGAGTATAAAAAAATTTGCCACACTAAATTCAGACAATCTTATGATTTATTATTAATTTTTTGAATTCTTTAATAAAATGAAAAAAAAAAGTGATTGTCAAAGAATTCAAAATTCCATAAAATTTATTAAAATATTTAAAATAGCAATCCAGTTGACTAAACTAAAAAGTAAGTATTCTCTGGAGTCTAAAAAAGTTGGCAGCGCCGAATTCAGAGTCTCCTATGATTTGTTATTAATTTTTTGAATTCTTTCCTAAAATGAAAAAAACAAAAAGAGATTGTCAAACAATTAACAAATAGAGAAAAAATACTTAAAAAGTAAACAATTGCAATCCAAATGATTAAAATAAAAAAGTAATTATTAATAAAAAATGGCAGCCCTAAATTCAAACACTCCTATGATTTATTATGAATTGTTGGAATACATTTCAATATTGAAAAAACAAGGATAGTCAAGCAATTAAAAATTGAAAAAAAATTATTAAAAATAGAAAAATCGCAAATCCAAATAATTAAAATAAAAAGTATGTATTGTCTGGAGACTAAGAAAAATTAGCGGCGCTGAATTTGGACTCTCCTACCATTTATTATTAATTTTCAAATTCTTTTCAAAAATTAAAAAATATATAGTGTTAAATAATTAAAAATTACAAAACAAATTATTAAAAAAATAATTAATTGCAACCAAACTAATAAAAAACAAAAATACTTGTTGTCTAGACTCTAGAAAAAATGGGAGTGCAAATTTTGCACTCTATTATGATTTGTTATTAATTTTTTGAATTCTATCCAAAAATTGAAAAATGGGATTGTCAAAGAATTAAAAATTGCAGAAAATTTATTAAAATATAGACAATTGCAATCCAAATGATTAAAATAAAAAGTAAGCACTATTTGGAGACCAAAAAAATGGCCACGCTGAATTTGAACACTCCTATAATTTATTATTAATTGATGGAATTCTTTTCAAAAATGAAAAAATGGGATAGTCAATCAATTAGAAATTGTAGAGAAATCAGCAACATCGCAATCCACATGATTAAAATAAAAAGTAAGAATTTTCTGGGGACTAAAAAAATTGGTGGCGCTAAATTTGGACTCTCCTATGATTTATTATTAGTTTTTTGAATTGTTTTCTAAAATGAAAAAATAGAGTGTTAAATAATTAAAATTACAAAAAAAATTATTAAAAAATAAAAAATTGCAGTCCAGCTGATTGGAATTAAAAGTACTAATTGTCTGGGGTATAAAACAATTGGCGGTGCTAAATTCGGACACTCTTATGATTTCATATTAATTTTCTGATTTTTTTCTTTAAATGGAAAAAAGGGATTGTCCAATAATTAAAAATTTAAGAAAAAATATTCAAACAATGAAAACTGCAATCCAACTATGAAAAATAAAAAGTACATGTTAGCTGGAGTCTAAAAAAATTGGCGGCATTGAATTCGAACACTCTTATGATTTATTATTAATTGTTGGAATTGTTTCCTAAAATAGAAAAAAAGGATTGTCAGGCAATTAAAAAGTGAAGAAAAAATTTTAAAATATGGAAATTGGCAATCCAAATGATTAAAATTAAAAGTAAGTATTGTCTGGAGTATAAAAAAATTTGCGACACTGAATTTGGACACTCTTATGGTTTATTAATAATTTTTTTAATTCTTTTACTATAATGAAAAAAACAAAGGGGATTGTCAAAGAGTTAAAATTTTCAAAAAATTTATTAAAATATTGAAAATAGCAATCCAAATGACTAAACTAAAAATTAAGTATTCTCTGGAGTCTAAAAAAGTTGGTAGCGCCGAAGTCAGAGTCTCCTATGATTTATTATTAATTTATGAATTCTTTCCTAAAATGAAAAACAAAATGGGATTGTCAAACAATTAAAAATTGTAGAAAAATACTTAAAAAATAAACAATTGCAATCCAAATGATTAAAATAAAAATTAATTATGGTATGAAGTCTAAAAAAAATGGCAGCGCTGAAATCGAACGCTTCTATGATTTATTATGAATTGTTGGAATTCTTTTCAATAACGGAAAAAAAGGGATTCTCAAGCAATTAACAATTGCAGAAAAATTATTAAAAATAGAAAAATCACAATCCAAATGATTAAAATAAAAAGTAAGTATTGTCTGGAGACTAAAAAAAATTAGCGGCGCTGAATTTAGACTCTCCTATGATTTATTATTATTTTTTTAATTTTTTTCTAAAATAAAAAAAATAGAGTGTTAAATAATTAAAAATTACAAAAAAAATTATTAAAAAAAATGCAACCCAACTGATTAAAAANAAAATAGAAAATTGCAACCCAACTGATTAAAAACAAAAGTACATGTTGTCTGGAGTCTAGACAAATTGGGAGCACAAAATTCGCACTCTATTATGATTTATTAATAATTTTTTAAATTCTTTCCTAAAATTGAAAGATGGGATTCTAAAAGAATTAAAAATTACAGAAAAATTATTAAAATATAGACAATTGGAATCCAAATGATTAAAATAAAAAGTAAGCATTGTCTAGAGACCAAAAAAAATGGCCGCCCTGAATTCGAACACTCTTATGATTTATTATTAATTGTTGGAATTCTTTCCTAAAACAAAAAAAAGGGGATTGTCAAGCAATTAAAAATTGTAGAAAAAGCATTAAAAATAGCAAAATCGTAATCCAAATGATTAAAATAAAAAGAATGTATTGTCTGGAGGCTAAAAACAATTNGGGGATTGTCAAGCAATTAAAAATTGTAGAAAAAGCATTAAAAATAGCAAAATCGTAATCCAAATGATTAAAATAAAAAGAATGTATTGTCTGGAGGCTAAAAACAATTGGCGTCGCTAAAATTGGACTCTCCTATGATTTATTACTAAATTTTTTAATTCTTTTCTAAAATGAAAAAAAATAGAGTGTTAAATAATTAAAAATTACAAAAAAATTATTAAAAAATAGTTAATTGCAACCCAACTGATTAAAAACAAAAGTAATTGTTGTTTGGACTCTAGAAAAATGGGGAGCACAAAATTTGCACTCTATTTTGATTTGTTATTAATTTTTTGAATTCTTTCCAAAAAATGAAAGATGGGATTGTCAAAGAATTAAAAATTGCAGAAAACTTATTAAAATATAGACAATTTCAATCCAAATGATTAAAATAAAAAGTAAGCATTGTCTGGAGACCAAACAAAATGGCCGAGCTGAATTCGAACACTCTTATGATTTATTATTAATTGTTGTAATTCTTTCCTAAAACGAAAAAAAGGGATTGTCAAGCAATTAAAAATTGTTGAGAAATCATTAAAAATAGCAAAATTGCAATCCAAATGATTAAAATAAAAAGTAAGTATTGTCTGGGGACTAAAAAAATTGGTGGCGTTGAATATGGACTCTCTCTTATGATTTATTATTAGTTTTTTGAATTCTTTTCTAAAATAAAAAAAATAGAGTGTTAAATAATTAAAATTGTAAAAAAAATTATTAAAATATAGAAAATTGAAGTCCAGCTGATTAGAATTGAAAATACTAATTGTCTGGGGAATAACCAAATTGGCGGCGCTAAATTCGGAGACACCTATGATTTCTTATTAATTTTTTTATTTTGTTTCTTGAAATGGAAAAAAGGGATTGTCAAATAATTAAAAATTGAATAAAAAATATTCAAACAATGAAAACTGCAATGCAACTAAGAAAAATAAAAAAGTGCATGTTGGTTGAAGTCTAAAAAAATTGGTGGCGTTGAATTCGAACACTCTTATGATTTATTATTAATTGTTGGAATTGTTTCCTAAAATAGAAAAAAAGGATTGTCAGGCAATTAAAAAGTGAAGAAAAAATTTTAAAATATGGAAATTGGCAATCCAAATGATTTAAATTAAAAGTAAGTATTGTCTGGAGTATAAAAAAATTTGCGACACTGAATTCGGACACCCTTATGGTTTATTATTAATTTTTTTAATTCTTTTACTATAATGAAAAAAACAAAGGGGATTGTCAAAGAATTAAAATTTTCAAAAAATTTATTAAAATACTGAAAATAGCAATCCAAATGACTAAACTAAAAATTAAGTATTCTCTGGAGTCTAAAAAAGTGGGCAGCGCCGAAGTCAGAGTCTCCTATGATTTATTATTAATTTATGAATTCTTTCCTAAAATGAAAAACAAAATGAGATTGTCAAACAATTAAAAATTATAGAAAAATACTTAAAAAATAAACAATTGCAATCCAAATTATTAAAATAAAAATTAATTATGGTCTGAAGTCTAAAAAAAATGGCAGCGCTGAAATCGAACGCTCCTATGATTTATTATGAATTATTGGAATTCTTTTCAATAATGGAAAAAAAAGGATTGTCAAGCAATTAAAAATTGCAGAAAAATTATTAAAAATAGAAAAATCACAATCCAAATGATTAAAATAAAAAGTAAGTATTGTCTGGAGACTAAAAAAAATTAGCGGCGCTGAATTTAGACTCTCCTATGATTTATTATTATTTTTTTAATTTTTTTCTAAAATAAAAAAAAATAGAGTGTTAAATAATTAAAAATTACAAAAAAAATTTATTAAAAAAAATGCAACCCAACTGATTAAAAATAAAAGTACATGTTGTCTGCAGTCTAGACAAATTGGGAGCGCAAATTTCGCACTCTATTATGGTTTATTAATAATTTTTTGAATTCTTTCCTAAAATTAAAAGATGGAATTCTCAAAGAATTAAAAATTGCAGAAAAATTATTAAAATATAGACAATTGCAATCCAAATGATTAAAATAAAAAGTAAGCATTGTCTAGAGACCAAAAAAAATGGCCGCGCTGAATTCGAACACTCTTATGATTTATTATTAATTGTTGGAATTCTTTCCTAAAACAAAAAAAAAAAGGATTGTCAAGCAATTAGAAATTGTAGAAAAAGCATTAAAAATAGCAAAATCGTAATCCAAATGATTAAAATAAAAAGTATGTATTGTCTGGATACAAAAAAAAATTGGTGGCGCTGAATTTGGACTCTCCTATGATTTAATTATCAGTTTTTTGAATTCTTTTCTAAAATTAAAAACAAATAGTGTTAAACAATTAAAATTACAAAAAAGATTATTAAAAAATAGAAAATTGAAGTCTAGCTGATTAGAATTAAAAATACTAATTGTATGGGGTACAAACAAATTGGCGACGCTAAATTCGGACACCCATATTATTTTTTATTTTTTTTCTTGCAATGGGAAAAAGGGATTGTCAAAATAATTAAAAATTGAAGAAAAAATATTCAAACAATGAAAACTGCAATCCAACTAAGAAAAATAAAAAGTACATGTTGGCTGGAGTCTAAAAAAATTGGCGGCGCTGAATTCGAACACTCTTATGATTTATTATTAATTGTTGGAATTCTTTTCTAAAATGGAAAAAAAGGATTGTCAGGCAAATAAAAAGTGAAGAAAAAATTTTAAAATATGGAAATTGGAAATCCAAATGATTAAAATTAAAAGTAAGTATTGTCTGGAGTATAAAAAAATTTGTGACACTAAATTCGGATAATCTTATGATTTATTATTAATTTTTTGAATTCTTTACTAAAATGAAAAAAAAAAAAAAGGATTGTCAAACAATTAAAAATTCCAGAAAATTTATTAAAATATTAAAAATAGCAATCCAAATGACTAAACTAAAACGAAAGTATTCTCTGGAATCTATAAAAGTTGGCAACGCCGAATTCAGAGTCTCCTATGATTTATTATTAATTTTTTGAATTCTTTCCTAAAATGGAAAAAAAAAAGGGATTGTCAAACAATTAAAAATTAGAGAAAACTACTTGAAAAATGAACAATTGCAATCCAAATTATTAAAATAAAAAGTAATTATTATCTGAAGTCTAAAAAAAATGGCAGCGCTGAATTTGAACCCTCCTATGATTTATTATGAATTTTTGGAATTCATTTCAATAATGGGAAAAACAAGATTGTCAAGCAACTAAAAATTGCAAATTAATTATTAAATTTAGAAAAATCGCAATCCAAATGATTAAAATAAAAAGAATGTATTGTCTGGAGGCTAAAAACAATTGGCGGCGCTAAAATTGGACTCTCCTATGATTTATTACTAAATTTTTTAATTCTTTTCTAAAATGAAAAAAAATAGAGTGTTAAATAATTAAAAATTACNCGCTAAAATTGGACTCTCCTATGATTTATTACTAAATTTTTTAATTCTTTTCTAAAATGAAAAAAAATAGAGTGTTAAATAATTAAAAATTACAAAAAAATTATTAAAAAATAGTTAATTGCAACCCAACTGATTAAAAACAAAAGTAATTGTTGTTTGGACTCTAGAAAAATGGGGAGCACAAAATTTGCACTCTATTTTGATTTGTTATTAATTTTTTGAATTCTTTCCAAAAAATGAAAGATGGGATTGTCAAAGAATTAAAAATTGCAGAAAACTTATTAAAATATAGACAATTTCAATCCAAATGATTAAAATAAAAAGTAAGCATTGTCTGGAGACCAAACAAAATGGCCGAGCTGAATTCGAACACTCTTATGATTTATTATTAATTGTTGTAATTCTTTCCTAAAACGAAAAAAAGGGATTGTCAAGCAATTAAAAATTGTTGAGAAATCATTAAAAATAGCAAAATTGCAATCCAAATGATTAAAATAAAAAGTAAGTATTGTCTGGGGACTAAAAAAATTGGNAATATAGACAATTGCAATCCAAATGATTAAAATAAAAAGTAAGCATTGTCTAGAGACCAAAAAAAATGGCCGCGCTGAATTCGAACACTCTTATGATTTATTATTAATTGTTGGAATTCTTTCCTAAAACAAAAAAAAGGGGATTGTCAAGCAATTAAAAATTGTAGAAAAAGCATTAAAAATAGCAAAATCGTAATCCAAATGATTAAAATAAAAAGAANAAAGGATTGTCAAGCAATTAGAAATTGTAGAAAAAGCATTAAAAATAGCAAAATCGTAATCCAAATGATTAAAATAAAAAGTATGTATTGTCTGGATACAAAAAAAAATTGGTGGCGCTGAATTTGGACTCTCCTATGATTTAATTATCAGTTTTTTGAATTCTTTTCTAAAATTAAAAACAAATAGTGTTAAACAATTAAAATTACAAAAAAGATTATTAAAAAATAGAAAATTGAAGTCTAGCTGATTAGAATTAAAAATACTAATTGTATGGGGTACAAACAAATTGGCGACGCTAAATTCGGACACCCATATTATTTTTTATTTTTTTTCTTGCAATGGGAAAAAGGGATTGTCAAAATAATTAAAAATTGAAGAAAAAATATTCAAACAATGAAAACTGCAATCCAACTAAGAAAAATAAAAAGTACATGTTGGCTGGAGTCTAAAAAAATTGGCGGCGCTGAATTCGAACACTCTTATGATTTATTATTAATTGTTGTAATTCTTTCCTAAAACGAAAAAAAGGGATTGTCAAGCAATTAAAAATTGTTGAGAAATCATTAAAAATAGCAAAATTGCAATCCAAATGATTAAAATAAAAAGTAAGTATTGTCTGGGGACTAAAAAAATTGGTGGCGTTGAATATGGACTCTCTCTTATGATTTATTATTAGTTTTTTGAATTCTTTTCTAAAATAAAAAAAATAGAGTGTTAAATAATTAAAATTGTAAAAAAAATTATTAAAATATAGAAAATTGAAGTCCAGCTGATTAGAATTGAAAATACTAATTGTCTGGGGAATAACCAAATTGGCGGCGCTAAATTCGGAGACACCTATGATTTCTTATTAATTTTTTTATTTTGTTTCTTGAAATGGAAAAAAGGGATTGTCAAATAATTAAAAATTGAATAAAAAATATTCAAACAATGAAAGCTGCAATGCAACTAAGAAAAATAAAAAAGTGCATGTTGGTTGAAGTCTAAAAAAATTGGTGGCCCTGAATTCGAACACTCTTATGATTTATTATTAATTGTTGGAATTCTTTCCTAAAATGGAAAAAAGAGATTGTTAGGCAATTAAAAAGTGAAGAAAAAATTTTAAAATATGGAAATTGGCAATCCAAATGATTAAAATCAAAAGTAAGTATTGTCTGGAGTATAAAAAAATTTGTGACACTGAATTCGGACACCCTTATGGTTTATTATTAATTTTTTTAATTCTTTTACTATAATGAAAAAAACAAAGGGGATTGTCAAAGAATTAAAATTTTCAAAAAATTTATTAAAATACTGAAAATAGCAATCCAAATGACTAAACTAAAAATTAAGTATTCTCTGGAGTCTAAAAAAGTGGGCAGCGCCGAAGTCAGAGTCTCCTATGATTTATTATTAATTTATGAATTCTTTCCTAAAATGAAAAACAAAATGAGATTGTCAAACAATTAAAAATTATAGAAAAATACTTAAAAAATAAACAATTGCAATCCAAATTATTAAAATAAAAATTAATTATGGTCTGAAGTCTAAAAAAAATGGCAGCGCTGAAATCGAACGCTCCTATGATTTATTATGAATTATTGGAATTCTTTTCAATAATGGAAAAAAAAGGATTGTCAAGCAATTAAAAATTGCAGAAAAATTATTAAAAATAGAAAAATCACAATCCAAATGATTAAAATAAAAAGTAAGTATTGTCTGGAGACTAAAAAAAATTAGCGGCGCTGAATTTAGACTCTCCTATGATTTATTATTATTTTTTTAATTTTTTTCTAAAATAAAAAAAAATAGAGTGTTAAATAATTAAAAATTACAAAAAAAATTTATTAAAAAAAATGCAACCCAACTGATTAAAAATAAAAGTACATGTTGTCTGCAGTCTAGACAAATTGGGAGCGCAAATTTCGCACTCTATTATGGTTTATTAATAATTTTTTGAATTCTTTCCTAAAATTAAAAGATGGAATTCTCAAAGAATTAAAAATTGCAGAAAAATTATTAAAATATAGACAATTGCAATCCAAATGATTAAAATAAAAATTAAGCATTGTCTGGAGACCAAAAAAAATGGCCACGCTGAATTTGAACACTCCTATGATTTATTATTAATTGTTGGAATTCTTTCCTAAAACGGAAAAAAAAGGATTGTCAAGTAATTAAAAATTGTAAAAAAATCATTAAAAATAGCAAAATCGTAATCCAAATGATTAAAATAAAAAGTATGTATTGTCTAGAGACTAAAAAGAATTGGCGGCGCTGAATTTAGACTCTTCTATGAGTTATTATTAGTTTTTTGAATTCTTTTCTAAAATGAAAACAAAAATAGAGTGTTAAATAATTAAAATTACAAAAAATTTATTAAAAAAATAGTAAATTGCAACCCAATTGATTAAAAACAAAAGTACTTGTTGTTTTGAGTCTAAAAAAATTGGGAGTGCAAAATTCGCACTTTATTATGATTTATTATTAATTTTTTGAATTCTTTCCTAAAATTGAAGGATGGGATTGTCAAAGAATTAAAAGTTACAGAAAAAAATATTCAAACAATGAAACCTATAATCCAACTATGAAAAAAAATAAAAAGTACATGTTGGCTGGAGTCTAAAAAAATTGGCGGCGCTAAATTCAAACACTCTTATGATTTATTATTAATTGTTAAAATTCTTTTCTAAAATGGAAAAAAGGGATTGTCAGGCAATTAAAAACTGAAGGAAAAATTTTAAAATATGGAAATTGGCAATCCAAATGATTTAAATTAAAAGTAAGTATTGTCTGGAGTATAAAAAAAAATCACAACACTGAATTCGGACATTCTTATGATTTATTATTAATTTTTTAAATTCTTTACTAAAATGAAAAAAAAAAAAAAGGATTGTCAAAGATTAAAAATTTGAGAAAATTTATTAAAATATTGAAAATAGCAGTCCAAATGACTAACCTAAAAACTAAATATTCTTTGGAGTTTAAAAAAGTTGGCAACACCGAATTCAAAGTCGCCAATGATTTATTATTAATTTTTTGAATTCTTTCCTAAAATGAAAAAAAAAAGGATTATCAAACAATTAAAAATTAGAGAAAAATACTTAAAAAATAAACAATTACAATCCAAATGATTAAAATAAAAATTAATTATTGTCTGAAGTCTAAAAAAAATGGCGGTGTTGAATTCAAACACTCCTATGATTTATTATGAATTGTTGGAATTCTTTTCAATAATGGAAAAAAAAAACATAATTGTCAATCAATTAAAAATTCCAGAAAATTATTAAAAATAAAAAAATCGCAATCCAAATGATTAAAATAAAAAGTAAGTATTGTCTGGAGACTAAAACAAAATTGGTGGTGCTGAATTTAGACTCTCCTATGATTTATAATTAATTTTTTTAATTCTTTTCTAAAATAAAAAAATAGTGTTAAATAATTAAAATTACAAAAAAAATTATTTAAAAATAGTAAATTGCAACCCAACTAATTAAAAACAAAAGTACTTGTTGTCTGAAGTCTAGAAAAATTGGGAGCGCAAAATTTGCACTCTATTATGATTTGTTATTAATTTTTTGAATTCTTTCCTAAAATTGAAAGATGGGATTGTCAAAGAATTAAAATATAGACAATTTCAATCCAAATGATTAAAATAAAAAGTAAGAATTATTTGGAGACCAAAAAAAATGGTCGCGCTGAATTCGAACACTCCTATGATTTATTATTAATTGTTGGAATTCTTTCCTAAAACAAAAAAAAAAGGGATTGTCAAGCAATTAGAAACTATAGAAAAATCATTAAAAATAGCAAAATCACAATCCAAGTGATTAAAATAAAAAGTAAGTATTGTCTGGGGACTAAAAAAATTGGTGGCGCTGAATTTGGACTCTCCTATGATTTATTATTAATTTTTTGAATTCTTTTCTAAAATAAAAAAAATAGAGTGTTAAATAATTAAAATTAAAAAAAATTATTAAAAAATAAAAAATTGCAGTCCAGCTGAATAGAATTAAAAGTATTAATTGTCTGGGGTATAAAGAAATTTGCAACGCTAAATTCGGACACTCCTATGATTTATTATTAATTTTTTGATTTTTTTTCCTAAAATAGAAAAAAAGGGATTGTCAAATAATTAAAAATTATAGAAAAATATTAAAACAATGAAAACTGCAATCCAACTAACAAAAATAAAAAGTACATGTTGGCTGGAGTCTAAAAAATTTGGCGGCGCTGAATTCGAAAACTCTTATGATTTATTATTAATTGTTGGAATTATTTCCTAAAATGGAAAAAAGGGATTGTCAAGCAATTAAAAACTGAAGAAAAAATTTTAAAATATGAAAATTGGCAATCCAAATGATTAAAATTAAGAGTAAGTATTGTCTGGAGTATAAAAAAATTTGCGACACTGAATCCTTTTTTTCTATTTTAGTATAAAATTTGAAAAACTAATAATAAATCATAGCAGGGTACAAATTCAGTGCTGCCAATTTTTTTAGACTCCAAACAGTACATCCATTTTATTTTAATAAGCTAGATGGTAATTTTTTATATATATATTTTTTAATTTTTGTGCAATTTTAATTTCTTTGATAATCCCTTTTTACATTTTATGAAATAATTTGAAAAATTAATAAGAAATCATAGCAAAATCCGAATTTAGGGCCACTAATTTTTTTAGACTCTAGACAATACATACGTTTTATTTTAATAATTTATATTGAAATTTTCTATTTTTTAATAATTTTTTTTGCCATTTTTAATGTTTTGATAATCCATTTTTTCTATTTTAGGAAAGAATTTAAAAAATTAATAATAAATTATAGCAGAGTCCAAATTCATCGCCACCAATTTTTTTAGAAACCAGAAAATACGTACTTTTTTATTTTAATATGTTAGATTGCAATTTTCTATTTTTTTTTTAATAATTTAGCATAATTTTTAATACTTTGATAATCTCTTTTTTTTTTCTACTTTAAGAAAGAAATACTGCAATTTTGTAATAAATAATAGTATAGTTCGAATTCAGCATCTCCAATTTCTTTAGACTTCAGACAATACATAGATTTTATTTTAACAAATTAGATTGCAATTTTCTATTTTTAATAATTTTTTGAGTAATTTTTAATGCTTTGATGATCTCTTTTTTCCAGTTGAGGAAACATATCAAAAAATTAATAATAATTAATATGAGAGTTTGAATTCAGCAACGCCAATTTTTTCGTCTCCAGACAATACGTATATTTTATTTTAATATGTTAGATTGCAATTTTCTATTTTTTAATAAGTTTTGTGTAATTTATAATACTTTGATAATCCATTTTTTCTATTTTTGAAAAGAATTTAAAATATTAATAATAAATCATAGCAGAGTCCAAAATTCAATGCTGCCAATTTTTTTAGACTCCAAACAGTACGTACATTTTATTGTCATAAGTTAGATTGCAATTTTCTATTTTTTAATAAATTTTGTGCAATTTTTAGTTCTATAATAATCCATTTTTTCCATTTTTAGGAAAGAATTTAAAAAATTAATAATAAATCATAGCGAAGTCCAAATTTAGTGCGGCCAATTTTTCTAGACTCCAAACAATACATACATTTTATTTTAATAAGTTACACTGCAATTTTCTACTTTTTAATAATTGTTGTGCAATTTTTAGTTTCTTTGATAATCCCTTTTTTTCATTTTAGGGAAAAGTTTGAAAAATTAATAAGAAATCATAGCAGAGTCCGAATTTAGCGCTGCTAATTTTTTTAGAATCTAGACAATACGTACATTTTATTTTAATATGTTAGAAGATTTGGTCGAACTCCTCCTAAGTGAGCGCATCGACGTTCATTCTTCTCTATACTGAATCCCACCAATAGTCAGCCTCCCCCTCAAACAGATATGTTGCCAAGCCGAACTGAAGATCCCCGACAACTCCCATACTGTCACACATCTTCTTTATTCGATGGATCCATTTATCCGCATCCAAGGGGTTAGAACTCCCTTGAAAAGTAGGCGGGTGTTGCCGTAAGAACTCTCAAAGAACAACCATCCTTCGGTTTTCATCCCCGTTGCCCGGTACTTGGGCTAGTGGATGAATCCCACTATTGTGATTGTTATTCCCGCTTTTGTGTTGCACCAAAGTGGTAAGCTATCTTAAATATTGGTATATGTCGTTCATGGCATCAGGAGGTGGGTTTGCTTGACGACCACGACCAAGTCCACTTCCTCCGTCCATCCTGCACATCAATGCACAATTTAGTTTTATTGATATACAAGACATCCTAACTGTACTTTTAATCTAAGGTATATGGCTTGTATAAATTTAAATCAAGAATTTCATTCAACATATTCCTACTTCTCTAGTGGTAACTCATAACCTACAACTCCCATGTAAAACCTAAAGCCTAACCTATAATACCAAAATCTGTAACGCCCAAAACCCACCTTGGATGACATTACTATTTAAATATCATTCACATCATAAGAGCAACTAATAAAATCCATCAAATAAGAAAATTTTATTCATCATATGTAGTGTCTACAATATCTTCCCAAAAGAATATGCCCAAAACATGGCAATTACATCCAAAAGAATCAAATTTAACTTACAACGGAATAACAAAATATTAGACTCCCTCGAGTCTCAAAATAAATTTGTCTAATCTAGGACAAAAGTAAATATAATCCTATGCATCCATCTCGGGATCCAAGTTTCCATCTATCGGAGCTTCCCCATGTGCTTGTTCATCTACTCCGAGCTCCTCCTCTAATCCATAATCTGAAAAATATGTTGTTTATAGGGGGTGAACACACAGCTCTGTAGAACAATCCTCCCAAACTCAAATAAGATTTAGAAAATATATAAAACAAGTCGGTCTCATTTTGCAAATATCATATATCTATTTTGAAAGAAAACAGTGACATTTCATCCGATCTCAAATTTAAGCAATATCAATAGATTAAATAAGGAAACAAACTAATTTCCAACAAGGAGCCATTTTCACAACCACCATTTTCATCATAAAACATAACCACCATGGATCTCAATCCACTGTTTGCACGATAAACAATAATCAACAATATATATCTATATCTTAGGTATGATGCATGATTTGCATTAATAAACACATTGAGAACATCCTGGCCCACACACACACACCCAATCCTCGCAAGAATTCTCAATCTTTATGAAGGGCGTATAGCAACGCATTGGCAGGGACGATCCAACCCAGGAATAGTATACTAACTCTCAGTCTCGATAACACTTGAGCGAATAGTGGTTTGGTCCTCGTAAGACACCAACCCCACTACGAGTGATAGGGAACCTTCAAACCCACACGGAGTAAGAAATACATCTAATCCACTCTACGATATCCGGTCAATGGCCACCTATGGTTATCCAAACATCCACAAGAGATATAATATTCAAATCAATTTCTCCAATCACAAATACATTCAAAAATCCCCAAATTTTACATATTGTATCTCTATAGAATAATTGAAGAAAAATGCAAAAGATCATCATAAATACCATTTTGTGGTTGAATATAAAGCCCTAAAGTTTTAGAATCAAGTACAAAGGAAAAATCAAGAGAAAAATTCATTTCTTTTGAAAACTATGATTTTGAGTCAAGAAGAAGAGATTTAATGGTTATCCCACCATAGATTTATTTAAAACATGATAGTGTTTGCAAGAATATCAAGAATCAATGATTTACTAACAAATAAATAATATTCAGAGTCAAAGAATACATATAAGTAAACCCTAGCCTCAATGTAAGAGAATAGGAAGAAACCCCTACCTTGGTGTTCTTGAAGAAATCTAGGGTTTTGATTCAATCCAAGGTGCANCAGTAAAAAGAATACATATAAGTAAACCCTAGCCTCAATGTAAGAGAATAGGAAGAAACCCCTACCTTGGTGTTCTTGAAGAAATCTAGGCTTTTGATTCAATCCAAGGTGCAAATCCCCTTTTATCTTGTGTTCTTCTCTTCCTTTCTTTCTCTCTAAGGTTTTCTAGGGTTTGAGGTGTTGAAATGAATGAGATGTCTTTATGTATTTATAGTGGAAGGAATCAGACCCAGATCGCGACTTAAAATTTTTGGAATCTGTCGGTGTACCAGTACGGTATGGCTACTGGTCTTTGGCATACCGATACACGTGCTGGTACCCTTTAGCAGTTTTGTCCCTTTTTTCTTTTTTCTTTTTCATTTCCAATCCATCTTTAAACCTTCCAAAGCCAACCCAAACTTATACAAAATACTTTTGAACATCAAACCTAGTTGGTAGAACTTCTATTACAAAAGATTTCATATATTTATCCGGGTTTTCACAATATCATTATTTCTACGGTTATAACCTATATGGTTCATTCCTATGTCATTACATATATTAAAATTACTACACAATTTATTATGATATTACTATAATCATGTGGGGGTTTACAAGTCACCCCCCTTAAAGAAAGTTTCGTCCTCGAAACTTATCTCAAGTATCGAATAAATGGGGGTACTTCTCTCGCCTTTCTAGCTTGGGTTCCCAAGTAGCTTCTTCCACCCCATGATGTTGCCACAAGACCTTCACCAGTTAACTGACTTTATTGCGAAGTAATTTCTCCTTGGTATCGAGAAATCTCCACCGGTTGTTCTTCATATGTTGCGCCATCTTGAACTTCAATATCCTCCAATTCCACGACATGCATGGTATCCGATTGACACCTTATTAACATTGAAACATGGAACACATCATACACCCCTGACAACTGAGCTGGTAACCGAAGTTGATACGCTACCTTGCCCACAGCTTTGATCACTTGGAATGGCCCGATATACCTTGGAGCTAATTTTCCCTTTTTGCCAAATCTCAACACTCCCTTTTTGGGTGACACCTTGAGGTACACATAGTCTTTCACGAAACCGTAACTCATCATCCTGAATCGACCAATTCTCAATGATCTCATTCCTCTCCAATCTACCCCGGATCGCTCCCAACTCAGTATCTAATCGTTGCAACTCCACAATCCTTTGTCGAAGAATTGGTTGAGCTACAAGATTAAATAAGCATGATCAATCCCCCCTGTCTATCCACTCATAGATCAAATTCTTCTAAGACATCAATCATCTTCCACCTATTGACAACAAGAACATTGATCTCACCCCCGAGACTTTCTGCTCAGTGCATCTGCTACTACATTCACTTTCCTCCGATGATAGTTGAGTGTAAAATTGTAATCTTCGAGATACTCAATCCATCTTCTTTGTCAAAGATTCAAGTCTTTCTGGGTGAATATATACTTGAGACTCTTGTGATCAGAAAACAGTTGAAACTTTTCTCCATACAAGTAACACCTCCACAACTTAAGCACAAAAACCACAGCAACAAGCTCTAAGTCATGGGTGAGATAATTTTTCTCATGGATCTTCAGTTGCCTCGAGCCATAAGCAATTACCTTACCTCCTTGAATTAGCACACATCCCAAGCCTCGTAAAGAAACATCGTATCCTTTCCCACTGCTCGGAATAATGAGGACCGGAGTCGTTGTCAACCTTTCCTTCAAGGTGCGAAAGGCTAGGTCACACTCTTAGGTCCACAAGAATCTTTCTCCCTTTTTGATAAGGTGAGTCATCGGCATTGCAAGCTTTGAGAACCCTTCCACAAATCTTTGGTAGTAGCCTGCTAAACCCAAAAAACTACGTACTTCGGTCATATTCTTCGGTGGTTCCCACTTCATCACTGCTTCAATCTTGGCGGGGTCAACAGCTACCCCTTGTTTAGACACAACATGACTAAGGAATTTCACTTCCTTCATCCAAAACTCGCATTTACTCATCTTCGCATACAACTTATGCTCTCCTAGTGTCTGTAGCACAATCGAGAGATGGCGTTCATGTTTTCCTTGGGTCTGTGAATAAATCAATATGTCATCAATAAACATAATGACAAACTGATCTATATACTACCGAAATACCCTGTGCATCAAATCCATGAAGGCTGCTGGAGCATTAGTCAATCCGAACGGCATCACCGTGTATTCAAAATGACCATACCAGTTACTGAAAGCTGTTTTAGGAATATTCTCCTCCCTAATTTGCAATTGATGGTATCCTATGCGAAGATCAATCTTGGAGTAATATTAGGGGTGCAACTTGGGTTGGACAACCCGAGCCCAACCCAAAAAAATTAGGGTTTGGGCAAGTGTTTTTAATACTTGGGTTGGACTTGGGTCAAAAAATCTCAACCCGAATTCAATTTGAATTGAGCTCGGGTTAAGGTCTCGTGAACCCGAGTTCAACCCAAACTTGACAAATTAAAAAAAAATTATATATATATAAAGCATTAGCACTGATTTTTCATTTTTGTTCTATCGTTTTCTCAGCCTCTCTCGTTAAAAACTTGGTTGAAGTTATTGGTTGTTAATTTAGGTGAATATTATATAATATATGTATTAGGTTTAGAACAACAAGCCTATTTTGGGCTCTACCCGATTTGAACCCGTAAAGTAATCCAAAATTAGCTTGAAATCATTAACTCGAGCCCGCCCCGAATTAAACTCGAGTTGAGTTTCCCAACTCGAGGTTGAGTTAGGGTTAGGGTTAGGGTTGAAGATTATATACCTAGGATTGAGCTAGGGTTGATTGTCCAACTAGCTCAACCCGCCCGAGTTGCACCCCTAAGTAATACTTAGAATCCCTCAGCTGATCAAATAAATCATCAATTCGTGACAATGAGTATTTATTCTTTACTGTAACCCGATTCAACCTTCGGTAGTCCGTGCATAACCGAAGCGTTTCATCATATTTCTTCACAAAAAGGACTGGGGCTCCCTAAGGTAAAGTGCTTAAACGGATAAACCCAATAGCCAAAAGTTGGTCCAACTATTTTCTTAGCTCCTTTAACTCCAAAGGTGTCATCCGATATGGAGCAATGGATATGGGTTCGATTCCCGGATAAAGATCAATCTTGAACTCAATCTCTCTTTGTAGGGGTAACCTGGGTAGTTCATTTGGAAAGACATCTAGAAAATCTGACACAATCAATACCACGTCGGATTGGAATTTATCATGATCATCACCCATTAAACTAGCCAAGAAACTCAAGTTGTTCCCTGCCTTAGCTTTCAAGAATCTACTACCCATAGTAAGAAATGGATGGGAAGAATTTTGACCAGTCATGAAACTGAAAACTACACCTCCCGATAATTGAAAGGAAATCCGTTTACGAAACCAATCCATTTATGGCACAAAAAGGTAGACAACAAGTTCATCCCAAATATTATGTCATACCCCTTCATGTCTAACGCAACCAAATCTACGATTAATTCTTTCTCCCCAATTCGAAGCACACACCCTTCTAGTATCCAACCGTTCTCCCGTAGGCATGTTCTAGCTTCCCAAAGTCCAAAGTCCAAACCCAAACTCAAAGTATATGTAGTGCGTATGAATGAATAAGTAGCACCGGGATCAAATAAGATTCGGGCCCAAGAATTGTAGAGAAGAATAATACTTTCCACAACGGCATTGGAAGCATCTTTCTCCGGTTGAATCAAAGCAAACACTCTCCCTTGATTGGTACCGCCGAGTGCTATAGCTCCTAACTGTCTTTGGTGTAGTGGCTTCGGTGCATTAACCTGTCTAGCCGTCGGGGTATTCTTTTGGGGTGGGAAGATCAGACAATGATTCCAAATATGCCCCAAATCCCCACATGCAAAACAGGCTCATGGGTCTACTCCTACCCTCTCTGGTACGCCTCCAACTCCTTTGGCTGTCTAAACCTTCTATCCAACCGCCTAGTTTGGGCGACGGTAGGGTGCCGCCCTCTGCCCTCTACTACTGCTAGCACTGGTCCTAACCGAACCTCCCTTCATGAAGTTCTGTAGCCTCTAATTGTCCTCAGTGTCTCTCTCCACCAGTGTAGCTCTATGATTAAGATCCCCATAATCCCAGATCTTGAGAGCCATAAACTACTCCCTGATGGCAGGCCTCAAGCCCTGTTCAAAGCGTTTGATCCTCCTGGCCTCTATGGATATGAACTCTGCGGCATATCGGGATAGCTCATCAAACCTCCTCTCATACTCGGCCACCGTCATGCTTCCCTGTCGTAGAGCTAGGAAATCTGCACTTATTTTGTCCTTGACGGATTCAGGAAAGTACTTGTCTTAGAATATTTGGTCAAACTCCCCCCCAAGTGAGTGCATTAGTGTTCCTTCTTCTCTTTACTGAATCCTACCAATGGTCAGCCTCCCCCTCAAACAAATATGTTGCCAAGTCGACCCGAAGGTCCCCGACAACTCCCATACCTTCACACATCTTCTTTATCCGGCGGATCCATTTATCCGCATCCAAGGGATTAGAGCTCCCTTGAAAAGTAGGCGAGTGTTGCCGTAAGAACTCTCGAAGAACAACTATCCTTCGATTTTCGTCCCCGTTGCCCGATACTTGGGCTAGTGGATGAATCCCACCATTGTGGTTGTTATTCCCGCTTTGGTGTTGCACCAAAGTGGTAAGCTCTCTTAAATATTGGTATATGCCGTTCATGGCATCGGGAGGTGGTGGGTTTGCTTGACCTTCACATCCATGTCTACGTCCTCCGTCCATCCTGCACATCAATGCACAATTTAGTTTCATTGATGTACTAGACATCCTAACTATACTTTTAATCTAAGGTATATGGCTTGTATAAATTTAAATCAAGAATTTCATTCAACTTATTCCTACTTCTCTAGTGGTAATTTATAACCTACAGCTCCCATGTAAGACCTAAAGCCTAAGCTCTGATACCGAAATCTGTAACACCCCAAAACCCACCTTGGATGACATTACTANTAGCTCCCATGTAAGACCTAAAGTCTAAGCTTTGATACCAAAATCTGTAACACCCCAAAACCCACCTTGGACGGCATTACTATCTAAATACGATTCACATTATGAGAGCAACTAATAAAATCCTTCAAATAAGAAAATTTCATTCATCATATGTAGTGTCTACAATATCTTCCCAAAACATGGCAATTACATCCAAAAGAATCAAATTTAACTTACAGAAGAATAACAAAATATTAGACTCCCTCAAGTCTCAAAATAAATTTTCCTAATCTAGGACAAAAGTAAATATAATCCTATGCATCCATCTCGGGATCCAAGTTTTCATCTATCAGAGCTTCCCCAGGTGCTTGTTTATCTACTCCGAGCTCCTCCTCTAATCCATAATCTGAAAAATATGTTGTTTGTAAGGGGTGATCACACAGCTCTGTAGAACAATCATCCCAAACTCAAACAAAGTTTAGAAAACATATAAAACAAGTCGGTCTCATTTCGCAAATATCATATATCTATTTTGAAAGAAAAAAGTAACATTTCATCCGATCTCAAGTTTAAGCAATATCAATAGATTAAATATGGAAACAAACCAATTTCCAACAAGGAGCCATTTCCACAACCACCATTTTCACCATAAAACATAACCACCATGGATCTCAATCCACCGTTTGCACGATAAACAATTATCAACAATATATATCTGTATCTCAGGTATGATGCATGATTCGCATGAATAAACACATCGAGAATATCCTGAGCCACACACACACACACTCAATCCTCGCAAGGATTCTCAATCATTATGAAGGGTGTATACCAACGCATTGGCAGGGATGATCCAACCCAATAATAGTATACTAACCCTCAACCTCGATAACATGTGAGTGAATAATAGTTTGGTCCTCGCAAGGCATCAACCCCAGTACGAGTTATAGGGAACCTTCAAACCCACACGGAGTAAGAATCACATCTAACCCATTCTACGATATCCGATCAACGGCCACCCATAGTCATCCAAACATCCACAAGAGATACAATATTCAAATCAATTTATCCAATCACAAATACATTCAAAAATTGCCAAATTTTATTGTATCTCCATAGAATAATTGAAGAAAAATGCAAGAGATCATCATAAATACCATTTTGTGGTTGAATATAAAGCCCTAAAGTTTTGGAATCAAGAACAAAGGAAAAATCAAGAGAAAAATCTATTTCTCTTGAAAACTAGGGTTTTGAGTCAAGAAGAAGAGATTTAATGGTTATCCCACCATAAATTCGTTTAAAACATGATAGTGTTTGCAAGAATATCAAGAATCAATGATTTACTAACAAATAAATAAGATTTATAGTCAAAAGAATACATATAAGTAAACCCTAGCCTCAATCCAAGACGCAAATCCCCTTTTATCTTGTGTTCTTCTCTTCCTTTCTTCCTCTCTAAGGTTTTCTAGGGTTTGAGGTGTTGAAATGGGGCTAAATGGGACGTCTTTATGTATTTATAGTGGAAGGAATCGGACCCAGATCGCGACTTAAAATTTCTAGAATCTGTCGGGCGTACCGATACGCGTACCGGTTCCCTTTGGCAGTTTTGTCCCTTTTTCCTTTTTTATTTTCAATCCACCTTTAACCCTTCCAAAGCCAACCCAAACATAAAAAAAAATACTTTTGAACATCAAACCTAGTTGGTAGAACTTCTATTACAAACGATTTCATATATTTATCCGAGTTTTCACAATATCATTATTTCTATGGTTATAACTTATATGGTTCATTCCTATGTCATTACATATATTAAAATTACTACACAATTTATTATGATATTACTATAATCATGTGGGGGTTTACAGATAAATAATTTTTTTCTATTTTAGGAAATAAAATTAAAAATAAATCATAGCAGAGTCCAAATTCGGTGCCACCAATTTTTTTAGACTCCAGACAATACGTACATTTTATTTTAATAAGTAAGATTTTAATTTTCTATTTTCTAATAATTTTTGTGCAATTTTTTATGCTTTAACAATCCACTTTTTCTATTTTAGGAAGGAATTTAAAAAATTCATAATAAATCGTAGCATAATCCAAATTCAGTGCCACCAATTTTTTTAAATTCAAGACGATACGTACATTTTATTTTAATAACTTAGATTGCAATTTTCTCTTTTGTTAATACTTGTTTGTGTAATTTTTAATGCTTTGATAATCCGGTTTTTTCTATTTTAGGAAAGAATTTAAAAAATTAATAATAAATGATAGCAGAGTCCAAATTCAATGCCGCCAAATTTTTTGGACTCTAGACAGTAATTACATTTTATTTTAATCAATAAAGTTGCAGTTTTCTATTTTTTAATGATTATTGTGCAATTTTTATTTCTTTGATAATCCATTTTTCTCATTTGAGGAGAAATTTTGAGAAATTAATAATAAATCATTACATAATCCAAATTCAATGCTACCAATTTTTTTAGACTGCAGGCACTACGTACATTTTATTTTACTAAGTTAGATAGCAATTTTCTATTTTTAAAATTATTTTTTGCTCAATTTTTAATGCTTTGAGAATCCTTTTTTCCATTTTAGGAAAGTAATGAGAAAATTAATAATAAATAATAAGAGATTCTGAATTCATTGCCGCCAATTTTTTAAAACTCCATAAAACACGTACATTTTATTTTAATAAGTTAAATTGCAATTTTCTATTTTTCAATTATTTTTGTGTAATTTTTATTGCTTTTATAATCCATTTTTTCTATTTCATGAAAGAATTTGAAAAATAAATAATAAATCATAGCAGAGTCCAAATTTAGTGCCGCCAATTTTTTTAGACACGAGAAAATATATACATTTTTATTTTAATATATTAGATAGCAATTTTCTAT
Source organism: Ilex paraguariensis (assembly GCA_963454935.2). NCBI lineage: Eukaryota > Viridiplantae > Streptophyta > Magnoliopsida > Aquifoliales > Aquifoliaceae > Ilex > Ilex paraguariensis. The sequence goes on from CAUOFW020004947.1 coordinate 85,602, forward strand.
TTTTTTAATAACTTAGCATAATTTTTAATACTTTGATAATCTCTTTTTTTTTTTTTTTTCTATTTTAAGAAAGAAATACTGCAATTTTGTAATAAATAATAGTAGAGTCTGAATTCAGCACCTCCAATTTTTTTAGACTTCAAACAATACGTAGATTTTATTTTAACAAATTAGATTGCAATTTTCTATTTTTTAATAATTTTTTGGGCAATTTTTAATGCTTCGATAATCACTTTTTTCCAGTTGAGGAAACATATCAGAAAATTAATAATAATTAATAGGAGAGTTTAAATTCAGCGACACCAATTTTTTTCGTCTTTAGACAATACGTACATTTTATTTTAATATGTTAGATTACAATTTTCTATTTTTTAATAAGTTTTGTGTAATTTATAATACTTTGATAATCCATTTTTCCTATTTTTGCAAGGAATTTTAAAAATTAATAATAAATCATAGTAGAGTCCAAAATTCAGTGTCGCCAATTTGTTTAGACTCCAAACAGTACGTACATTTTATTGTAATAAGTTAGATAGCAATTTCTATTTTGTAATATATTTTGTGCAATTTTTAGTTCTTTAATAATCCATTTTTTCAATTTTAGAAAAGAATTTAAAAAATTAAAAATAAATCATAGCAAAGTCCAAATTTAGTGCCGCCAATTTTTTCAAACTCTAGACAATACATTCATTTTATTTTAATAAGTTACACTGCAGTTTTCTATTTTTTAATAATTGTTGTGCAATTTTTAGTTTCTTTGATAATCCCTTTTTTCCATTTTTGGAAAAATTTTGAAAAATTAATAAGAAATTATAGTAGAGTTCGAATTTAGCGCCGCTAATTTTTTTAGAATCTCGACAATACGTACATTTTATTTTAATATGTTAGATTTCAATTCTCTATTTTTTTAATAATTTTTGGCCCATTTTAAAGATTTGATAACCCATTTTTTCTATTGTAGGAAAGAATTTGAAAAATTAGTAATAAATAATTTGAAAGTTCTAATTCAGTGCCGCCAATTTTTTTAGACTCCATACAATGCTTACATTTTATTTTAATATTTAGATTGCAATTTTCTGTTGTATAAAAACTTTTGTGCAATTTTTAATACTTTGATAAACCATTTTTTCTATTTTTGGAAATAAAATTAAAAATTAAAAATAAATCATAGCAGTGTCCAAATTCGGTGCCACCAATTTTTTTAGACTCCAGAGAATCTGTACATTTTATTTTAATAAGTTTAATTGTTGTTTTAATAATTTTTTTAAAAACTTTTGGGCAATTTTTAATGCTTTGATAATACGCTTTTTTATTTTAGGAAAGGAATGAAAACAATTATAAAATAAATCATAGGAGAGTTTGAATTCAGCCCTGCCAATTTTTTTAAACTCCAAACAATACGTACATTTTATTTTAATAAGTAAGATTTTAATTTTCTATTTTCTAATAATTTTTGTGCAATTTTTTATGCTTTAACATTCCATTTTTTCTATTATAGGAAAGAATTTAAAAAATTCATAATAAATCGTAGCATAATCCAAATTCAATGCCACCAAATTTTTTAAATTCCAAACAATACGTACATTTTATTTTAATAACTTAGATTGAAATTTTCTCTTTTGTTAATACTTGTTTGTGTAATTTTTAATGTTTTGATAATCCAGTTTTTTCTATTTTAGCAAAGAATTTAAAAAATTAATAATAAATGATAGCAGAGACTAAATTCGGTGCCGCCAAATTTTTTAGACTGCAGACAATAAGTACATTTTATTTTAATCAGTAAGGTTGCAGTTTTCTTTTTTTTTTTACTGATTATTGTTCAATTTTTATTGCTTTGATAATCCTTTTTTCTCATTATAGGAAAAAAATTTGAAAATTTAATAATAAATCATTACAAAATCCAAATTCAATGCTGCCAATTTTTTTAGACTTCAGGCACTATGTACATTTTGTTTTACTAAGTTAGATAGCAATTTTCTATTTTTTTATTATTTTTTGCTCAATTTTTAATGCTTTGATAATCCTTTTTTTCATTTTAAGAAAGTAATGAGAAATTAATAATAAATAATAAGAGAGTCTGAATTCATTGCCGCTAATTTTTTTAGAATCTAGACAATACGTACATTTTATTTTAATATGTGAGATTTCAATTTTCTATTTTTTAATAATTTTTGGCCCATTTTTAAAGTTTTGATAACCCATTTTTTCTATTGTAGGAAAGAATTTGAAAAATTAGTTATAAATAATTTGAAAGTCCTAATTTATTGCCGCCAATTTTTCTAGACTCCATACAATGCTTACATTTTATTTTAATATTTAGATTGCACTTTTCTATTTTATAATAACTTTTGTGCAATTTTTAATACTTTGATAAACCATTTTTTCTATTTTAGGAAATAAAATTAAAAATTAATAATAAATCATAGCAGAGTCCAAATTCGGTGCCACCAATTTTTTAAGACTCCTGAGAATCTGTACATTTTATTTTAATAAGTTTGATGGCTGTTTCTATAATTTTTTTAAAAATTTTTGTNAAGACTCTAGAGAATTTGTACATTTTATTTTAATAAGTTTGATTGCTGTTTTAATAATTTTTTTAAAATTTTTTGTGCAATTTTTAATGCTTTGATAATACCCTTTTTTATTTTAGGAAAGGAATAAAAAAATTATAAAATAATTCATAGGAGAGTTTAAATTCAGCCCTGCCAAATTTTTTAGACTCTAGACAATTCATACATTTTATTTTAATGAGTAAGATTTTAATTTTGTCTTTTCTAATGTTTTTGTGCAATTTTTTATGCTTTAACATTCCACTTTTTCTATTTTAGGAAAGAAATTAAAAATTCATAATAAATAGTAGCATAATGCAAATTCAGTGCCACCAATTTTTTTAAACTCCAGACAATACGTACATTTTATTTTAATAACTTAGATTGCAATTTTCTCTTTTGTTAATACTTGCTTGTGTAATTTTTAATGCTTTGATAATCCAGGTTTTTTTATTTTAGGAAAGGATTTAAAAAATTAATAATAAGTGATAGCACAGTCCAAATTTAATGCCGCCAAATTTTTTAGACTCCAGATAATAAGTACATTTTACTTTAATCAGTAAGGTTGCAGTTTTCTATTTTTTTTAATGATTATTGTGCAATTTTTTTTTATTGCTTTGATAATCCATTTTTCTCATTTTAGGAGAAAATTTAAAAGATTAATAATAAATCATTACAAAATCCAAATTCAATGCTGCCAATTTTTTTAGACTGCGGGCACTAAGTACATTTTGTTTTACTAAGTTAGACAACAATTTTCTATTTTTGTTTATTATTTTTTGCTCAATTTTTAATGCTTTGATAATCTTTTTTTCAATTTTAGGAAAGTAATGAGAAAATTAATAATAAATAATAAGAGAGTTTGAATTCTTTGCCGCCAATTTTTTCGGACTCCATAAAACACATACATTTTATTTTAATAAGTTAGATTGCAATTTTCTATTTTTTTCAATTATTTTTGTGTAATTTTTATTGCTTTTATAATCCATTTTTTCTATTTCATGAAAGAATTTGAAAAATTAATATAAATCATAGCAGTGTCCTAATTCAGTGCAGTCAATTTTTTTAAACTCTAGACAATATGTAAATTTTACTTTTACAAGGTGGATTGTAATTTTCTATTTTTATATAAATTTGGGCAATTTTTTTAATGTGTTGATAATCACTTTTTTTCAGTTGAGGAAAGAAATAAAGAAATTAATAATAAATAATAGGGGAGTCCGAATTTAGCACCTCTAATTTTTTTGTGACTCCAAATAGTACGTATATTTTTTTTTAATAAGTTAGATTGCAATTTCTATTTTTTTAATATTTATTGTGTAATTTTTAATACTTTGATAATCCATTTTTTTCTATTTTAGGATAAAATTTGAAAAAAATAATAATAAATCATAGCAGAGTACAAATTCAGTGTTGCCAATTCTTTTAGTCTCCAAACAGTACATGCATTTTATTTTAATAAGCTAGATTGTAATTTTCTATATATTTTTTTTAATTTTTGTGCAATTTTAAGTTCTTTGATAATCCCTTTTTACATTTTATGAAAGAATTTGAAAAATTAATAAGAAATCATAGCAAAATCAAATTTAGGGCCACTAATTTTTTTAAACTCTAGACAATACATACATTTTATTTTAATAATTTATATTGTAATTTTTTATTTTTTAATAATTTTTGTGCCATTTTTAATGTTTTGATAATCTTTTTTTTCTATTTTAGGAAAGAATTTGAAAAATTAATAATAAGTCATAGCAGAGTCCAAATTCAGTGCCGCCAATTTTTTTAGACACGAGAAAATGAGTACTTTTTTATTTTAATATGTTAGATTGCAATTTTCTATTTTTTTTAATAATTTAGCGCAATTTTTAATACTTTGAAAATCTCTTTTTTGTTTTCTATTTTAAGAAAGAAATACTGCAATTTTGTAATAAATAATAGTGGAGTCTGAATTCAACACCTCCAATTTTTTTAGACTTCAGACAGTACATAGATTTTATTTTAACTAATAAGATTGCAATTTTCTATTTTTTAATAATTTTTTGGGCAATTTTTAATACTTTGATAATCTCCTTTTTCCAATCGAGGAAACATATCAAAAATTTAATAATAATTAATTGGAGGGTTTGTATTCAGCGACATCATTTTTTTTCGTTTCCAAACAATATGTACATTTTATTTTAATATGTTAGATTGCAATTTTCTATATTTTAATAATTTTTGTGTAATTTATAATACTTTGATAATCCATTTTTTCAATTTTTGAAAAGAATTTAAAAAATTAATAATAAATCATAGCAGAGTCCAAAATTCAGTGCCGTCAGTTTGTTTAAACTCCAAACAGTACGTACATTTTATTGTAATAAGTTAGATAGGAATTTTCTATTTTTAAATAAATTTTGTGCAATTTTTAGTTCTTTAATAATCCATTTTAGAAAAGAATTTAAAAAATTAGTAACAAATCATAGGAAAGTCCAAATTTAGGGCAGCCAATTGTTTTAGACTCCAGACAATACATACATTTCATTTTAATAAGTTACACTGCAATTTCTATTTTGTTTTTTACTTTTTGTGTAATTTTAAGTTCTTTGATAATCCCATTTTAAATTTTATGAAAGAATTTGAAAAATTAATAAGAAATCATAGCAAAATCGAATTTAGGGCCACTAATTTTTTTAGACTCTAGACAATACATACATTTTATTTTAATAATTTATATTTTAATTTTCTATTTTTTAATAATTTTTGTTCCATTTTTAATGTTTTGATAATCCATTTTTTCTATTTTAGGAAGGAATTTGAAAAATTAATAATAAATCATAGCAGAGTCCAAATTCAATGTCGCAAATTTTTTTAGACACGAGAAAATACATACTTTTCTATTTTAATATGTTTGATTGCAATTTTCTACTGTTTTAATAACTTAGCGCAATTTTTAATACTTTGATAATCCCTTGCAATTTTGTAATAAATAATAGTAGAGTCCAAATTCAGCACCTCTAATTTTTTTATACTTCTGACAGTACATAGATTTTATTTTAACAAATTAGATTACAATTTTCTATTTTTTAATAATTTTTTGGGCAATTTTTAATACTTTGATAATCTCTTTTTTCCAGTTGAGGAAACATATCAAAAAATTAATAATAATTAATAGGAGAGTTTGAATTCAGCAATGCCAATTTTTTTAGTCTCCAGACAATACGTACATTTTATTTTAATATGTTAGCTTGCAATTTCCTATTTTTTAATAAGTTTTGTGTAATTTATAATACTTTTATAATACATTTTTCCTATTTTTGAAAAGAATTAAAAAAATTAATAATAAATCGTGGCAAGGTCCAAAATTCAAAGCTGTCAATTTGTTTAGACTCCAAACAATACGTACATTTTATTGTAATAAGTTAGATAGCAATTTTCTATTTTTTAATAAATTTTGTGCAATTTTTAGTTCTTTAATAATCCATTTTACGAAAAAATTTAAAAAATTAATAATAAATCGTAGCAAGGTCCAAATTTAGTGCCGCCAATTTGTTTAGACTCCAGACAATACATACATTTTATTTTAATAAGTTACACTGCAATTTTCAATTTTTTAATAATTGTTGTGCAATTTTTAGTATCTTTGATAATCCTATTTTTCCATTTTAGGAAAAAGTTTGAAAAATTAAAAAGAAATTATAGCAGAGTTCGAATTTAGCGCCACTAATTTTTTTAGAATCTCGACAATACGTACATTTTACTTTAATATGTTAGATTTCAATTCTCTATTTTTAATAATTCGTGGCCCATTTTAAGGTTTTGATAACCCATTTTTTCTATTGTACAAAAGAATTTGAAAAATTAGTAATAAATAATTTAAAAGTCCTAATTCAGTGCCGCCAATTTTTTTAGACTCCATACAATGCTTATATTTTATTTTAATATTTAGATTGCAATTTTCTATTTTATAATAAATTTTGTGCAATTTTTAATACTTTGATAAACCATTTTTTCTATTTTAGGAAATAAAATTAAAAATCAATCATAGTAGTGTCCAAATTCGGTGCCAACAATTTTTTTAGACTCCAGAGAATCTGTACATTTTATTTAAATAAGTTTGATTGCTGTTTTAATAATTTTAAAATTTTTTTTTTTTGCAATTTTAAATGCTTTGATAATACCCTTTCTTATTTTAGGAAAGGAATGAAAACATTATAAAATAAATCATAGGAGAGTTTGAATTTAGCCCTACCAATTTTTTTAAACCCCAGACAATATGAACATTTTATTTTAATAAGTAAGATTTTAATTTTCTATTTTCTAATAATTGTTGTGCAATTTTTTATGCTTTAACATTCCATTTTTTCTATTTTAGGAAAAAATTTAAAAAATTCATAATAAATCATAGCATAATCCAAATTCAATGCCACCGATTTTTTTAAACTCCAGACAATACGTACATTTTATTTTAATAACTTATATTGCAATTTTCTCTTTTGTTAATACTTGTTTGTGTAATTTTTAATGCTTTAATAATCCAATTTTTTCTATTTTAGGAAAGAATTTAAAAAATTAATAATAAATGATAGCAGAGTCAGTGCCACCAAATTTTTTAGACTCCAGACAATAAGTACATTTTATTTTAATCAATATGGTTGCAATTTTATTTTTCTTTAATGATTATTGTGCAATTTTTATTGCTTTGATAATTCATTTTACTCATTTTAGCAGAAAATTTGAAAAATTAATAATAAATCATTACAAAATCCAAATTCAATTCTGCAAATTTTTTTAGACTGTAGGCACTCCATACATTTTGTTTTACTAAGTCAGGTAGCAATTTTCTATTTTTTTATTATTTTTTGCCCAATTTTTAATGCTTTGATAATCCTTTTTTCCATTTTAGAAAAATAATTTGAAAATTAATAATAAATAATAAGAGAGTCTGAATTCATTGCCGCCAATTTTTTCAGACTCCATAAAACACGTACATTTTATTTTAATAAGTTAGATTGCAATTTTTAATTTTCAATTATTTTTGTGTAATTTTTATTGCTTTTATAATCCATTTTTTCTATTTTATGAAAGATTTTGAAAAATTAATAATAAATCATAGCAGTGTCCTAATTCAGTGCCGTAAATTTTTTTTAGACTCCAGACAATACATAATTTTTACTTTTTGGATTGTAATTTTCTACTTTTATATGAATTTGGGAAATTTTTTAATGTTTTGATAATCACTTTTTTCCAGTTGGGGACAGAAATATGGAAACTAATAATAAATAATAGAGAGTCTGAATTTTGCACCTCCAATTTTTTTAGACTTCAGAAAATATGTACATTTTATTTTAATAAGTTAGATTGCAATTTCTATTTTTTTTTAATATTTTTTGTGTAATTTTTAATACTTTGATAATCCATTTTTTTCTATTTTAGGATAAAATTTGAAAAACTAATAATAAATCATAGCAGAGTACAAATTCAATGCTACCAATTTTTTTAGACTCTAAAAAGTACATCCATTTTATTTAAATAAGCTAGATTGTAATTTTTGATTTTTTTTTAATTTTTGTGCAATTTTAAGTTCTTTGATAATTCCTTTTTACATTTTATGAAAGAATTTGAAAAATTAATAAGAAATCTTAGCAAAATTTGGATTTTGGGCCACTAATTTTTTTAGACATTAGACAATACATACATTTTATTTTCATAATTTATATTGCATTTTTCTATTTTTTAGTAATTTTTGTGCCATTTTTAATGTTTTGATAATCCATTTTTTTTATTTTATGAAAGAATTTGAAAAATTAATAATAAATTATAGCAGAGTCCAAATTCAGTGCGGCCAATTTTTTTAGACACGAGAAAATACATACATTTTTATTTTAATATGTGAGATTGCAATTTTTAATACTTTGATAATCTCTCTTTTTTTTTCTATTTTAAGAAAGAAATACTGCAATTTCGTAATAAATAATAGTAGAGTCCGAATTGAGCAACTCCAATTTTTTTAGACTTCAAACAATACATAGATTTTATTTTAACAAATTAGATTGCAATTTTCTAATTTTTAATAATTTTTTGGGCAATTTTTAATGCTTGGATAATCACTTTTTTTCAGTTGAGGAAACATATCAAAAAATTAATAATAATTAATAGGAGATATTAAATTCAGCGACGCCAATTTTTTTCTTCTCCAGACAATACGTACATTTTATTTTAAAATGTTAGATTGCAATTTTCTATTTTTTAATAAGTTTTGTGTAATTTATAATAATTTGATAATCCATTTTTCCTATTTTTGAAAGGAATTTAAAAAATTAATAATAAATCATAGCAGAGTCCAAAATTCAGTGTTGGCAATTTGTTCAGACTCCAAACAGTATGTACATTTTATTGTAATAAGTTAGACAACAATTTTCTATTTTTTAATAAATTTGGTGTAATTTTTAGTTCTTTAATAATCCATTTTTTTCAATTTTAGAAAAGAATTAAAAAAATTAAAAATAAATCATAGCAAAGTCCAAATTTAGTGCCACCAATTTTTTCAGACTCCAGACAATACATACATTTTATTTTAATAAGTTACACTGCAGTTTTCTATTTTTTAATAATTGTTGTGCAATTTTTTAGTTTCTTTGATAATCCCTTTTTTCCATTTTTGGAAAATGTTTGAAAAATTAATAAGAAATTATAGCAGAGTTCAAATTTAGCGCCGCTAATTTTTTAAGAATCTCGACAATACGTTCATTTTATTTTAATACGTTAGATTTCATTTCTCTATTTTTTTTATAATTTTTGGCCCATTTTAAAGATTTGATAACCCATTTTTTCTATTGTAGGAAAGAATTTGAAAAATTAGTAATAAATAATTTGAAAGTTCTAATTCAGTGCTGCCAATTTTTTTAGACTCCATACAATGCTTACATTTTATTTTAATATTTAGATTGCAATTTTCTGTTTTATAATAACTTTTGTGCAATTTTTACTACTTTGATAAACCATTTTTTCTATTTTAGGAAATAAAATTAAAAATTAAAAATAAATCATAGTAGTGTCCAAATTCGGTGCCACCAATTTTTTTAGACTCCAGAGAATCTATACATTTTATTTTAATAAATTTAATTGTTGTTTTAATATTTTTTTAAAAAAATTGTGTAATTTTTAATGCTTTGATAATACGCTTTTTTATTTTAGGAAAGTAATGAAAAAAATTATAAAATAAATCATAGGAGAGTTTGAATTCAGCCCTGCCAATTTTTTTAGACCCCAGACAATACGTACATTTTACTTTAATAAGTAAGATTTTAATTTTCTATTTTCTAATAATTTTTGTGCAATTTTTTATGCTTTAACATTCCATTGTTTCTATTTTTGGAAAGAATTTAAAAAATTCATAATAAATAGTAGCATAATCCAAATTCAGTGCCACCAATTTTTTTAAACTCCAGACAATCCGTAGATTTTATTTTAATAACTTAGATTGAAATTTTCTCTTTTGTTAATACTTGTTCGTGTAATTTTTATTGCTTTGATAATCCAATTGTTTCTATTTTAGCAAAGAATTTAAAAAATTAATAATAAATGATAGTTGAGACCAAATTTAGTTTCGCCAAATTTTTTAGGCTCCTGACAATAAGTAAATTTTATTTTAATCAGTAAGGTTGCATTTTCCTTTTTTTTTTACTGATTATTGTGAAATTTTTATTGCTTTGATAATCCTTTTTTCTCATTTTAGGAAAAAATTTGAAAATTTAATAATAAATCATTACAAAATCCAAACTAAATGCTGCCAATTTTTTTAGAATATAGGCACTACTACGTACATTTTGTTTTACTAAGTTAGATAGCAATTTTCTATTTTTTTTTATTATTTTTTGTTCAATTTTTAATGCTTTGATAATCCTTTTTTCCGTTTTAGGACAGTAATGAGAAAATTAATAATAAATAATGAGAGTCTGAATTCATTGTCGCCAATTTTTTCAGACTCCATAAAACACGTACATTTTATTTTAATAAGTTAGATTGCAATTTTCTATTTTTCAATTATTTTTGTGTAATTTTTATTGCATTTATAATCCATTTTTTCTATTTCATGAAAGAATTTGAAAAATTAATAATAAATCATAGCAATGTCCTAATTCAGTGATGTCAATTTTTTTAAACTGCAGACAATACGTAAATTTTACTTTTACAAGGTGGATTGTAATTTTCCACTTTTATATAAACTTAGGAATTTTTTTTATGTTTTAACAATCACTTTTTTCTAGTTGAGGACAAAAATAAAGAAATTAATAATAAATAACGGGAGAGTTCGAATTTAGCACCTCCAATTTTTTTAGACTTCAAACAATACATACATTTTATTTTAATAAGTTAGATTGCAATTTCTATTTTTTTTAATATTTTGTGTGTAATTTTTAATACTTTGATAATTTATTTTTTCTATTTTAGTATAAAATTTGAAAAACTAATAATAAATCATTGCAGAGTACAAATTCAGTGCTGCTAATTTTTTTAGACTCAAAACAGTACATTCATTTTATTTTAATAAGGTAGATTGTAATTTTCTTCTTTTTTTTTTAATTTTTGTGCAATTTTAAGTTATTTGATAATCCCTTTTTGCATTTTATGAAAGGATTTATAAATTAATAAGAAATCATAGCAAAATCCAAATTTTGGGCCACTAATTTTTTTAGACTCTAGACAATACATACATTTTATTTTAATAATTTATATTGCAAGTTTTTATTTTTTTCATAATTTTTGTGCCATTTTCAATGTTTTGATAATCCATTTTTTCTATTTTAGGAAAGAATTTGAAAAATTAATAATAAATCATAGCAAAGTCCAAATTCAGTGCCGCCAATATTTTTTGACATGAGAAAATATGTACTTGTTTATTTTTATATGTTAGATTGCAATTTACTATTTTTTTAATAACTTAGCGCAATTTTTAATACTTTGATAATCTCTTTTTTTTGTTTTTTCTATTTTAAGAAAGAAATACTGCAATTTTGTAATAAATAATAGTTGAGTTCGAATTGAGCATCTCTAATTGTTTTAGACTTCCGATAATACAAAGATTTTATTTTAACAAATTAGATTGCAATTTTCTATTTTTTAATAATTTTTTGGGCAATTTTTAATGCTTTGATAATCTTTTTTTTCTAATTGAGGAAACATATCAAAAAATTAATAATAATTAATAGGAGAGTTTGAATTTTGTGACGCCAATTTTTTTCGTCTCCAGACAATACGTACATTTTATTTTAATATGTTGGATTGCAATTTTCTATGTTTTAATAAGTTTTGTGTAATTTATAATACTTTGATAATCCATTCTTTAATAATCCATTTTTTTTTCATTTTAGGAAAGAATTTTAAAAATTGATATTAAATCATTGCAAAGTCCAAATTTAGTGCCGGAATTTTTTTTAGTTTCCAGACAATACATACATTTCATTTTAATAAGTTACACTAAAATTTTCTATTTTTTAGTAATGGTTGTGCAATTTTTAGTTTCTTTGATAATCCCATTTTTCCATTATAGGAAAAAGTTTGAAAAATTAATAAGAAATCATAGCAGAGTTTGAATTTAGCGCCGCTAATTTTTTTAGAATCTAGACAATACGTACATTTTCTTTTAATATGTGAGATTTCAATTTTCTATTTTTTAATAATTTTTTGCCCATTTTTAAAGTTTTGCTAACCCAGTTTTTCAATTGTAGGAAAGAATTTGAAAAATTAGTAATAAATATTTTGAAAGTCCTAATTTTGTGCCGCCAATTTTTTTAGACTCCATACAATGCTTACATTTTATTTTAATATTTAGATTACAATTTTCTATTTTATAATAACTTTTGTGCAATTTTTAATACTTTGATAAACCATTTTTTCTATTTTAGGAAATAAAATTAAAAATTAATTATAAATCATAGCATAGTCCAAATTCGATGCCACCAATTTTTTTAGACTCCAGAGAATCTATACATTTTATGTTAATAAGTTTGATTGCTGTTTCAATAATTTTTTTAAAATTTTTTGTGCAATTTTTAATGCTTTGATAATACCCTATTTAATTTTAGGAAAGGAATGAAAAAAAATTATAAAATAAATCATAGGAGAGTTTGAATTCAGCCCTGTCAATTTTGTTAGACTCCAAACAATTCGTACATTTTATGTTAATGAGTAAGATTTGAATTTTCTATTTTCTAATGTTTTTTGTGCAATTTTTTATGCTTTAACATTCCACTTTTTCTATTTTAGGAAAGAATTTAAAAATTCATAATAAATAGTAGAATAATGCAAATTCAGTGTCACCAATTTTTTTAAACTCTAGACAATACGTACATTTTATTTTAATAACTTAGATTGCAATTTTCTCTTTTTTAATACTTGTTTGTGTAATATTTAATGCTTTGATAATCTAATTTTTTCTATTTTAGGAAAGAATTTAAAAAATTAATAATAAGTGATAGCAGAGTCCAAATTCTGTGCTGCCAAATTTGTTAGACTCCAGATAATAAGTACATTTTACTTTAATCAGTAAGATTGCAGTTTTCTATTTTTTTAATGATTATTGTGCAATTTTTATTGCTTTGATAATCCGATTTTCTCATTTTAGGAGAAAATTTGAAAAATTAATAATAAATCATTACAAAATTCAAATTCAATGCTGTCAATTTTTTTAGATTGCGGGCAGTACGTACATTTTGTTTTACTAACTTAGACAACAATTTTCTATTTTTTTAAATTATTTTTTGCTCAATTTTTAATGCTTTTATAATCCTTTTTTTCAATTTTAGGAAAGTAATGAGAAAATTGATAATAAATAATAAGAGAGTTTGAATTCATTGCTGCCAATTTTTTCAGACTCTATAAAACACGTACATTTTATTTTAATAATTTAGATTGCAATTTTCTATTCTTCAATTATTTTTGTGTAATTTTTATTGCTTTTTATAATCCATTATTTCTATTTCAAGAAAGAATTTGAAAAATTAATAATAAATCATAGCAGTGTCCTAATTCGATGCAGTCAACTTTTTTAAACTCTAGACAATACGTAAATTTTACTTTTACATGGTGGATTGTAATTTTCTATTTTTATATAAATTTGGGCAATTTTTTTAATGTATTGATAATCATTTTTATCCAGTTGAGGAAAGAAATAAAGAAATTAATAATAAATACTAGGAGACTCCGAATTTAGCACCTCTAATTTTTTTTAGACTTTAGACAGTATGTACATTTTATTTTAATAAGTTAGATTGCAATTTCTATTTTTTAAATATTTTTTGTGAAATTTTTAATACTTTGATAATCCATTTTTTCTATTTTAGGATAAAATTTGAAAAAGAAATAATAAATCATAGTAGAGTACAAATTCAGTGCTGCCAATTCTTTTAGTCTCCAAACAGTACATTCATTTTATTTTAATAAGCTAGATTGTAATTTTCTATTTTTTTTTTTAATTTTTGTGCAATTTTAAGTTCTTTGATAATCCCTTTTTACATTTTATGAAAGAATTTGAAAAATTAATAAGAAATCATAGCAAAATCCGAATTTAGGGCCACTAATTTTTTTAGACTCTAGACAATACTTACATTTTATTTTAATAACTTATATTGTAATTTTTTATTTTTTAATAATTTTTGTGCCATTTTGAATGTTTTGGTAATCCATTTTTTCTATTTTAAGAAAGAATTTGAAAAATTAATAATAAGTCATAGCAGAGTCCAAATTCAGTGCCGCCAATTTTTTTAGACACAAGAAAACACTTACTTTTTTATTTGAATATGTTAGATTCCAATTTTCTATTTTTCTAATTATTTAGCACAATTTTTAATACTTTGAAAATCTCTTTTTTTTTTTCTATTTTAAGAAAGAAATACTACAATTTTCTAATAAATAATAGTGGAGTCCGAATTTAGCACCTCTAATTTTTTTAGACTTCAGACATTACACAGATTTTATTTTAACAAATTAGATTGCAATTTTCTATTTTTTAATAATTGTTTGGGCAATTTTTAATACTTTGGTAATCTCCTTTTTCAAGTTGAGAAAACATATCAAAAAATTAATAATAATTAATAGGAGGGTTTGTATTTAGCGATATCATTTTTTTTTGTCTCCAGACAATACGTACATTTCATTGTAATATGTTAGATTGCAATTTTCTATTTTTAATAACTTTTGTTTAATTTATAATTCTTTGATAATTCATTTTTTTTTACTTTTGAAAAGAATTTAAAAAATTAATAATAAATCATAGCAGAGTCCAAAATTCAGTGCCGTTAGTTTGTTTAGACTTCAAACAGTACGTACATTTTATTATAATAAGTTAGATAGAAATTTTGTGCAATTTTTAGTTCTTTAATAATCCATTTTTTTCATTTTAGGAAAGAATTTAAAAAATTAATAATAAATCATAGCAAAGTCCAAATTTAGTGCAGCCAATTTTTTTAGACTCCAGACAATACATAAATTTCATTTTAATAAGTTACACTGCAATTTTCTATTTTTTAATAATGGTTGTGCAATTTTTAGTTTCTTTGATAATCCCTTTTATCCATTTTAGGAAAAATTTTGAAAAATTTATAAGCAATCATAGTAGAGTTCGAGTTTAGTGCCGCTAATGTTTTTAGAATCTAGACAATACGTACATTTTATTTTAATAGGTGAGATTTCAAATTTTATTTTTTAATAATTTTTGGCCCATTTTTAAAGTTTTGATAACCCATTTTTTTATTGTAGGAAAGAATTTGAAAAATTAGTAATAAATAATTTGAAAGTCCTAATTCAGTGTCTCCAATTTGTTTAGGCTCCATACAATGCTTACATTTTATTTTAATATTTAGATTGTAATTTTATGTTTTATAATAACTTCTGTGCAATTTTTAATACTTTGACAAACCTTTTTTTTCTATTTTAGGAAATAAAATTAAAAATTTATAATAAATCATAGCAAAGTCCAAATTCGGTGCCACCAATTTTTTTAGACTCCTGAGAATCTGTACATTTTATTTTAATAAGTTTGATGGCTGTTTCTATAATTTTTTTAAAAATTTTTGTGCAATTTTTAATGCTTTGATAATACCCTTTTTTATTTTGGGAAATGAATGAAAACAAATTATAAAATAAATCATAGGAGAGTTTGAATTCAGCCCTGCCAATTTTTTAGACTCTAGATAATACATACATTTTATTTTAATAAGTAAGATTTTAATTTTCTATTTTCTAATAATTTTTGTGCAATTTTTTATGCTTTAACATTCCACTTTTTCTATTTTAGGAAAGAATTTAAAAATTCCTAATAAATCGTAGCATAATACAAATTCAGTGCCACCAAATTTTTTAAACTCTAGACAATACATACATTTTATTTTAATAACTTAAATTGCAAGTTTCTCTTTTGTTATTACTTCTTCGTGTAATTTTTAATGCTTTGATAATCCAGTTTTTTCTATTTTAGGAAAGAATTTAAAAAAATTAATAATAAGTAATAGCAGAGTCCAAATTCAGTGCCGCCAAATTTTTTAGACTCCTGACAATAAGTACATTTTATTTTAATCAGTAAGGTTGCAATTTTCTATTTTTTTTAATGATTATTGTGCAATTTTTATTGCTTTGATAATCCATTTTTCTCATTTTAGGAGAAAATTTGAAAAATTAATAATAAACCATTACAAAATCCAAATTCAATGTTACCAATTTTTTTAGACTGCGGGCACTACGTACATTTTGTTTTATTAAGTTAGATAGCAATTTTCTATTTTTTTTTATTATTTTTTGCTCAATTTCTAATGCTTTGATAATCCTTTTTTTTTCCATTTTAGGAAAGTAATGAGAAAATTAATAATAAATAATAAGAGAGTTTGAATTCATTGCCGCCAATTTTTTCAGACTCCATAAAACATGTATATTTTATTTTAATAAGTAAGATTGCAATTTTCTATTTTTGAATTATTTTTGTGTAATTTTTATTGCTTTTATAATCCATTTTTTCTATTTCATGAAAGAATTTGAAAAATTAATAATAAATCATAGTAGTGTCCTAATTCAGTGCCGTCAATTTTTTTAGATCCAGACAATACGTAAATTTTACTTTTATAAGGTGGATTGTAATTTTCTATTTTTATATAAATTTGGGCAATTTTTTTAATGTGTTGATAATCAATTTTTTCCAGTTGAGGAAAGAAATAAAGAAATTAATAATAAATAATAGGAGAGTCCGAATTTAGCACCTCTAATTTTTTTTTAGACTCCAGATAGTACGTACATTTTATTTTAATAAATTAGATTGCAATTTCTATTTTTTAAATATTTTTTGTGTAATTTTTAGTACTTTGATAATCCATTTATTCTATTTTAGGATAAAATTTGAAAAACTAATAATAAATCATAGCAGAATACAAATTCAGTGCTGCCAATTCTTTTAGTCTCCAAACAGTTCATTCATTTTATTTTAATAAGCTAGATTGTAATTTTCTATAATTTTTTTTTTAATTTTTGTGCAATTTTAAGTTCTTTGATAATCCCTTTTTACATTTTATGAAAGAATTTGAAAAATTAATAAGAAATCATAGAAAAATCCGAATTTAGGGCCACTAATTGTTTTAGACTCTAGACAATACATACATTTTATTTTAATAATTTATATTGTAATTTTCTATTTTTTAATAATTTTTGTGCCATTTTGAATGTTTTGATAATCCATTTTTTCTATTTTAGAAAAAAATTTGAAAAATTAATAATAAATCATAGCAGAGTCCAAATTCAGTGCCGCCAATTTTTTTAGACACAAGAAAATACGTACTTTTTTATTTTAATATGTTAGATTGCAATTTTCTATTTTTTTTAATAATTTAGCATAATTTTTAAAACTTTGATAATCTCTTTTTGTTTTTCTATTTTAAGAAAGAAATACTGTAATTTTGTATTAAATAATAGTAGAGTCCGAATTCAGCACCTCCAATTTTTTTAGACTTCAGACAATACATAGATTTTATTTTAACAAGTTAGATTGCAATTTCCTATTTTTTTAATAATTTTTGGGCAATTTTTGTTGCTTTGATAATCTCTTTTTTCTAGTAGTAATAAGTTACACTGCAATTTTCTATTTTTTTTAATAATTTTTATGCAATTTTTAGTTTCTTTGATAATCCTTTTTTTGCATTTTAGGAAAAATTTTGAAAAATTAATAAGAAATCATAGCAAAGTTCAAATTTAGCGCTGCTAATTTTTTTAGAATCTAAACAATATGTACATTTTATTTTAATGGGTAAGATTTTTATTTTCTATTTTTTTTTTATAATTTTGGCCCATTTTTAAAGTTTTGATAACCCATTTTTTCTATTGTAGGAAAGAATTTGAAAAATTAGTAATAAATAATTTGAAAGTCCTAATTTAGTGCCGCCAATTTTTTTAGACTCCATACAATGCTTACATTTTATTTTAATATTTAGATTGCAATTTTCTTTTTTATAATAACTTTTGTGCAAATTTTAATACTTTGCTAAACCATTTTTTCCATTTTAGAAAATAAAATTAATAATTAATAATAAATCATAGCAGAATCCAAATTCAGTGCCACCAATTTTTTTAGACTCCAGAGAATCTGTACATTTTATTTTAATAAGTTTGAATGCTATTTCAGTAATTTTTAAAAAAAAATTTGTGCAATTTTTAATGCCTTGATAATAGCCTTTTTTATTTTAGGAAAGGAATAAAAAAAGTTATAAAATAAATCATAGGAGAGTTTGAGTTTAGCCCTGCCAATTTTTTTAGACTCCAGACCATATGTACATTTTATTTCAATAAGTAAGATTTTAATTTTATATTTTCTAATAATTTTTTTGCAATTTTTTATGCTTTAACATTCCACTTTTTCTATTTTAGGAAAGAATTTAAAAAATTCATAATAAATCATAGCATAATCCAAACTCTAGACAATACGTACATTTTATTTTAATAACTTAGATTACAATTTTCTCTTTTGTTAATACTTGTTTGTGTAATTTTTAAGGCTTTGATAATCCAATTTTTTCTATTTTTGGAAAGAATTTAAAAAATTAATAATAAATGATAGCAGAGTCCAAATTCAATGCCGCCAAATTTTTTAGACTCCAGACAATAAGTACATTTGATTTTAATTAGTAAGGTTGTAGTTTTCTATTTTTTTAATGATTATTTTACAATTTTTATTGCTTTGATAATCCATTTTTCTCATTTTAGGAGAAAATTTGAAAAATTAATAATGAAACATTACAAAATCCAAATTCAATGCTGCCAATTTTTTTAGACTACAGGCACTATGTACATTTTGTTTTAGTAAGTTAGATAGCAATTTTCTATTTTTTTTAATTATTTTTTGCTCAATTTTTAATGCTTTGATAATCCTTTTTTCCATTTTAGGAAAGAATTTGAAAATTTAGTAACAAATAATTTGAAAGTCCTAATTCAGTGCCGCCAATTTTTTTAGACTCCATACAATGCTTACATTTTATTTTAATGTTTAGATTGTAATTTTCTGTTTTATAATAACTTTTGTGCAATTTGTAATGTAAAACCCGGGAAAATTTGAACTTTTTTTGAAAAAGGGTAAAATAGTAATTTGTCACTAATATTCGGGTTTAAAATGCATATTTCTATAGAGCTCGGATGGAGTAACGGACTTCACCATTGGACTCGTATTGCGGAATTGAGCTGTCATGTCAATTTTTGTCGAACTCCAAGATAATCGAATTTTACACGTTTTTCGAGACAATTGGGTGACGAATGAGTTTTCAAAGGTGCCCCAAAACAAAAAATTTGAAATTTCCTTATAATTGAGTGAAAGTTCAAATAAAATAAATTTGAACTAAAATCGGAATTTAATTAAGTCGTTTCGGTTTAAAAACGAACCCGGAAGTGATAAACGTGTGGGACAACGTGGACCGCGCAATTAAAAGGTATAAGTAGATTGAAATATCTGAAAAATCAGATATTTCTCACCCCTTGTTCAGCATACCACACGTTGGAAGAGAGAAAAGAGAGAGAAGAGGGAAATATCAAATTTTTTCAAGCTTTCTCCTTCGATCTAAAAAGCTCCGTCGGTCGGAATTGCTTGGACCAAAAACTAAAGTTCATCTACGCGACAAGGGCTACACGTACATACTAAGAACGAGGGATTTCACCAAAGATCCAAGAGAAGGATTTTGGAAAATCAAGGTTTTTGGGGCTAGGGAGGTGCCTAGAAGCTTTCTACCTTCTATTTATGCTCCAAGAGGTGAGGATTCTCCTACTTTGGTTCACTTCTACCCTAGGATATTTTATGAAATGGTTAAGGGTTTGGAATAGCCTAAGTAACTTGACTATGTTTAAGGAAAAGAGGAAATGGGTATGGAATTGGCCTAGACCAAATCCTAGCAAAGTTCAGTATTGGGGAAGTATTTGTGTAATCTCTTGAAACTTGATACTTGAGCATGCTATGTGTTTTATAGTGCTTGTACATAAAGTGTGTTGTTAATATGCTTATGAAATGTGTTGGAAGAAAATCTTAATATGTGCTAATTGATGTATTTAACATTGTGACAATTTATGATAATTATATGCATTGATAGAAATTGCCATGACATATGTGAGGTATGTGGTTAAATGGCTCATGTGGTATTCTTTACATAAGAGCATGACATTGATTAAGCAATGGTGCATTACATTGCATTTGCACAGGAAAAATGCATCCATGGCCATGAGTATGAGTGTGTGTGTGTGTGTGCATGGTTGAATCAATCACCATACTTGGTGTTTGATGGGTGGGCTTGAGAAAGTGGGGTTGAATATCCTACTAAGTCGTACGGTTACATACATGAAAAAACTTGTGTCGGGTATAGCAAGAAGGGGATAGATCCCCCCTCGGGTGTAAGGGCCGGCTACTGGTTTATACACTTTCTACGGTGCAAGTCCAAAAAAGTGTATCGGTTAGTGGAGCCGGAGGTGCAACTTCAAAAGTCCGCTACCCAAATAAAGACACATGATTTTTGGTTATATAAATGATTCATTTGATGAGAAACATCCAGAAATAAATTGGTTTTTATGAACACGTGAGTTTTGTTTCAAAATGATCATTGGATGTATTTCATCAAAGATAAATGTTTTACACACATGCATTGCATAGTGTTGTAAAAGCCAGAGTAAGCTTGGGCAAAAGAAATGCACGAGTGAGTCTCATCTCATATCATGACATAGTATGGAGGAATTTCATCTCAATTAGTATGTTCTTGGATGAAATGGAATTATGTTTGTGATTGTTGCATGAGATCATTGCATATCCACTTAGGTGGGGAGTAATCTCTGTAGAAAATATTCTACTGGGCATTGGCTCAGCCTATATGGGAAACATTTTAGGTGCGGGGTTAACACCGGTAGAGGACTTGCACCTGGGCCCTCGAGGGTGAAGAAAAGCCGGTTTGTAACTTTTGGAGACAAGTTTTTGTAAAACTTAGATTTAATTTTCATTTTGATATGTAATCATGTAAATAGTTTGTAATAGAACTTGTAGATATCAAGTTTTAAACGATAAACATCATTATATATGTTTAAAATGATGTTGAGGTAGTTTGGAATGGATTGGACATAAAAAACAAGTGAAACGGACAAAATTGGGTCGATACCGTATGGTCCAGAAAACAGAGCGTACCGGTACGGCATATCGATGCTGTTTGTCCAGAGGGCAAACGCTTTTCCAAATTTTCTAAATTTTAAAACTAAACTGCTATGCCTTTGGACTTTGGTTCCTAGGTTCCAAAGATACAAATGGACATTAAATGAGATGTATTGGGGTATATTGAACCTTAGTTGGATTAATTAATTGAAAGCACACTGGTTACACGTGTGAGTTAAAATCTCAGGTAAAGGGATACTATGACATGATGTCGGATTATATGGCACTCATGGATTTTTCCGCAAGTTGACGGTGGTTAACGAGATCCCCGATTTTAGGGGCGTCACAGCTTGGTATCAAAGCATAGGTATACGAATTACTTATGGCTTGACGGACTTTGGGTTTAGACCATTGCATACATTGTACATTTCATCTTATGTGCTTACATTTTGTTACATGATTACGTGTTATGTGATTATGTGAATGATATACATAGTAAAATGTATATAAAAAATGGACACTAGGGTTAGAAAATATAACCTTGGGAGTCGGAAAAGAAATGAACAAGATAGTTCAAGGTATAAATGTCTACTAATGGGTGACATATACTCTACTAGTGAAACAAGACGATAAATCTCAATGTTTCAAGTTTTGTCCCTATCATGGGATACTAAATAAATGCTCTATTGCTATCTGGCATGTGTATAGATGGCAACTAGACGAAGGGGACGTCGGGGTGGATAGAACAATAACCAACCACCACTGACTTTTGACCAACAAGCCTTAGTGGAGGCTATTGGTACGTCGGCTGCTACTATAGCACAGGCTAGTGCTATAACAGCCACTATTGCACAGACTGGTACAAGTGGGAGATAAGGAGGTCTCAAACAACCTTCAGAAGTTCAAGGCACATCAACCACCGGTCTTCATGGGAGAGGCGGATCCTATAGTGGCTGACCATTGGTTTCAGCAAGTCGATAAAATATTGAGGGCTATGGAGATCACCTCCGACGTTACCAAGATAACCCTAGCAACCAAATTTTTTAGACTCCAGAGAATCTGTACATTTTATTTTAATAAGTTTGATTGCTGTTTCAATAATTTTTTAAAAAATTTTTGTGCAATTTTTAATGCTTTGATAATACCCTTTTTTAATTTAGGAAAGGAATGAAAAAAAATTATAAAATAAATCATAGGAGAGTTTGAATTCAGCCCTGCCAATTTTTTTAGACCCAAGACAATACGTACAATTTATTTTAATAAGTAAGATTTTAATTTTCTATTTTCTAATAATTTTTGTGCAATTTTTTATGCTTTAACATTCCACTTTTTCTATTTTAGGAAAGAATTTAAAAAATTCATAATAAATCGTAGCATAACCCAAATTCAGTGCCACCAATTTTTTTTAACTCCAGACAATACTTACATTTTATTTTAATAACTTAGACTGCAATTTTCTCTTTTGTTAATACTTGTTTGTGTAATTTTCAATGCTTTGATAATCCAGTTTTTTCTATTTTAGGAAAGAATTAAAAAATTGAATAATAAATGATAGCAGAGTCCAAATTTAGTGCCGCCAAATTTTTTAGACTTCAGACACTAAGTACATTTTATTTTAATCAGTAAAGTTGCAGTTTTCTATTTTTTTTAATGATTATTGTGCAATTTTATTGCTTTGATAATCCATTTTTCTCATTTTAAGAGAAAATTTAAAAAATTAATAATAAATCATTACAAAATCCAAATTCAATACTGCCAATTTTTTTAGACTGCAGGCACTACGTACATTTTGTTTTACTAAGTTAGATAGCGATTTTCTATTTTTTTTTATTATTTTTTGCTCAATTTTTAATGTTTTGATAATCCTTTTTTCCATTTTAGGAAAGTAATGAGAAAATTAATAATAAATAATAAGAGAGTCTGAATTCATTGCTGCCAATTTTTTCGGACTCCATAAAACACGTTCATTTTATTTTAATAAGTTAAATTTCAATTTTCTATTTTTCAATTATTTTTGTGTAATTTTTATTGCTTTTATAATCCATTTTTTCTATTTCATGAAAGAATTTGAAAAATTAATAATAAATCATAGCATTGTCCTAATTCAATGCCGTCAATTTTTTTAGACCCCAGACAATACGTGAATTTTACTTTTACAAGGTGGATTGTAATTTTCTATTTTTATATAAATTTGGGCAATTTTTTAATGTTTTGATAATCACTTTTTTCCAGTTGAAGAAAGAAATAAACAAATTAATAATAAATAATAAGAGAGTTCGAATTTAGCAATTCTAATTTTTTTAGACTCTAGACAGTACGTACATTTTATTTTAATAAGTTAGATTCTAATTTCTATTTTTCTAATATTTTTTGTGTAATTTTTAATACTTTGATAATCCATTTTTTCTATTTTAGGATAAAATTTGAAAAACTAATAATAAATCATAGTAGAGTACAAATTTAGTGCTGCCAATTTTTTAATCTCCAAATAGTACATTAATTTTATTTTAATAAGCTAGATTGTAATTTACTATATATTGTTTTTAATTTTTGTGCAATTTTAAGTTCTTTTGTAATCCCTTTTTACATTTTTTGAAAGAATTTAAAAAATTAATAAGAAATCATAGCAAAATTTGAATTTAGGGCCACTAATTTTTTTAGACTCTAGACAATACATACATTTTATTTTAATAATTTATATTGTAATTTTATATTTTTTAATAATTTTTGTGCCATTTTTGATGTTTTGATAATCCATTTTTTCTATTTTAGGAAAGAATTTGAAAAATTAATAATAAGTCATAGCAAAGTCCAAATTCAGTGCCGTCAATTTTTTTAGACCCGAGAAAACATTTACTTTTTTATTTTAATATGTTAGATTGAAATTTTCTATTTTTTTAATAATTTAGCACAATTTTTAATACTTTGATAATATCTTTTTTTTTCTATTTTAAGAAAGAATACTGTAATTTTGTATTAAATAATAGTAGAGTCTGAATTCAGCACCTCCAATTTTTTTAGACTTCAGACAATACATAGATTTTATTTTAACAAATTAGATTGCAATTTTATATTTTTTAATAATTTTTCAGGCAATTTTTAATACTTTGATAATCTCTTTTTTCCAGTTGAGGAAACATATCAAAAAATTAATAATAATTAACAGGAGCGTTTGAATTCAGCAACACCAATTTTTTTCGTCTCTAGACAATACGTACATTTTATTTTAATATTTTAGATTGCAATTTTCTACTTTTTAATAAGTTTTGTGTAATTTATAATACTTTGATAATCCATTTTTTCTATTTTTGAAAAGAATTTAAAATTTTAATAATAAATCATAGCAGAGTCCAAAATTCAGTGCTGCCAATTTGTTTAGACTCCAAACAGTACGTATATTTTATTGTAATAAGTTAGATAGCAATTTTCTATTTTTTTATAAATTTTGTGCAATTTTTAGCCCTTTAATAATCCATTTTTTTTCCATTTTAGTAAAGAATTTGAATAATTAATAATAAATCATAGCAAAGTCCAAATTTAGTGCTGCCAATTTTTTTAGACTCCAGACAATACATACATTTTATTTTAATAAGTTAGATTGCAATTTCCTTTTTTCAATTATTTTTGTGTAATTTTTATTGATTTTATAATCCTTTTTTTTTCTATTTAATGAAAGAATTTGAAAATTAATAATAAATCATACCTATGTCCTAATTCAGTGCCGTCAATTTTTTTAGACTTCAGACAATACGTAAATTTTACTTTGACAAGGTGGATTGTAATTTTCTATTTTTATATAAAGTTGGGCAATTTTTTAATGTTTTGATAATCACTTTTTTCCAGTTGAGGAAGGAAATATAGAAATTAATAATAAATAATAGGAGAGTTTGAATTTAGCACCTCCAATTTTTTTAGACTCCAGACAATACATACATTTTATTTTAATAAGTTAGATTGCAATTTCTATTTTTCAATATTTTTTGCGTAATTT
Organism: Ilex paraguariensis; assembly: GCA_963454935.2. Taxonomy (NCBI): domain Eukaryota; kingdom Viridiplantae; phylum Streptophyta; class Magnoliopsida; order Aquifoliales; family Aquifoliaceae; genus Ilex; species Ilex paraguariensis. The sequence goes on from CAUOFW020004947.1 coordinate 110,767, forward strand.
TTAATACTTTGATAATTCACTTTTTCTATTTTAGGATAAAATTTGAAAAACTAATAATAAATCATAGCAGTGGTGCCTATTTTTTTAAACTCCAGACAGTACATCCATTTTATTTTAATAAGCTAGATTGTAATTTTCTATATTGTTTTTTAATTTTCGTTCAACTTTTAGTTCTTTGATATCCCCTTTTTACATTTTATGAAAGAATTTGAAAAATTAATAAGAAATCATAGCAAAATCTGAATTTAGGGTCACTAATTTTTTTAGACTCTAGGCAATACATACGTTTTATTTTAATAATTTATATTGCAATTTTCTTGTTTTTAATAATTTTGGGCCATTTTTAATGTTTTGATAATCCATTTTTTCTATTTTAGGAAAGAATTTGAAAAATTAATAATAAATCATAGTAGAGTCCAAATTCAGTGCCGCCAATTTTTTTTGACCCGAGAAAATACCTAATTTTTTAATTTAATATGTTAGATTTTAATTTTCTATATTTTTTTAATAATTTAGCGCAATTTTTAATACTTTGATAATCTCTTTTTTTTTTCTATTTTAAGAATGAAATACTGCAATTTTGTAATAAATAATAGTAGAGTCCGAATTCAGCACCTCCAACTTTTTTAGACTTCAGACAATACGTAGATTTTATTTTAACAAATTAGATTGTAATTTTCTATTTTCTAATAATTTTTTGGGCAATTTTTAATGTTTTGATAATCTTTTTTTTCCAGTTGAGGAAACATATCAAAAAGTTAATAATAATTAATAGGAGAGTTTGAATTTAGCGACGCCAAATGTTTTCGTCTCTAGACAATACGTACATTTTATTTTAATATGTTAGATTGCAATTTTCTATTTTATAATAAGTTTTGTGTAAATTATAATACTCTGATAATCCATTTTTTTTATTTTTGAAAAGAATTTAAAAAATTAATAATAAATCTTAAGAGAGTCCAAATTTCAGTGCCACCAATTTGTTTAGACTCCAAACAGTACGTACATTTTGTTGTAGTAACTTAGATAGCAATTTTATATTTTTAATTTTTTTTTGCTCAGTTTTTACTGCTTTGATAATCCTTTTTTCCTTTTTAGGAAAGTAATGAGAAAATTAATAATAAATAATGAGTCTGAATTCATTGCAACCAATTTTTTCAGACTCCATAAAACACGTACATTTTATTTTAATAAGTTAGATTGCAATTTCCTATTTTTCAATTATTTTTGTGTAATTTTATTGCTTTTATAATCCATTTTTTCTATTTCATAAAAGAATTTGAAAAATTAATAATAAATCATAGATGTGTCCTAATTCAATGCCGTCAATTTTTTTAGACTCCGGACAATACCTAAATTTTACTTTTACAATGTGGATTGTAATTTTCTACTTTTATATAAATTTGGGCAATTTTTTAATGTTTTGATAATCACTTTTTTACAGTTGAGGATCGAAATAAAGAAATTAATAATAAATAATAGGAGAGTCCGAATTTAGCACCTCCAATTTTGTTAGACTCTAGACAACACATACATTTTATTTTAATAAGTTAGATTGCAATTTCATTTTTTTCAATATTTTTTGCGTAACTTTAATACTTTGATAATCCATTTTTTCTATTTTAGGATAAAATTTGAAAAACTAATAATAAATCATAGCAGTGTACAAATTCAGTGCTGCCAATTGTTTTAGACTCCAGACAGTACATCCATTTTATTTTAATAAGCTAGTTTGTAATTTTCTATATGTTTTTTAATTTTTGTGCAATTTTAAGTTCTTTGATAATCCATTTTTACATTTTATGAAAGAATTTGAAAAATTAATAAGAAATCATAGAAAATCCGAATTTAGGGTCACTAATTTTTTTAGACTCTAGGCAATACATACGTTTTATTTTAATAATTTATATTACAATTTTCTAGTTTTTAATAATTTTGGGCCATTTTTAATGTTTTGATAATTTATTTTTTCTATTTAAGGAAAGAATTTGAAATTTTAATAATAGATCATAGCAGGGTTCAAGTTCAGTGCCGCCAATTTTTTTTGACACAAGAACATATGTCCTTTTTTATTTTAATATGTTAGATTTTAATTTTCTATTGTTTTAATATTTTAGCGCAATTTGTAATACTTTGATAATCTTTTTTTTTCTATTTTAAGAAAGAAATACTGCAATTTTGTAATAAATAATTGTAGAGTCCGAATTCAGTATCTCCAATTTTTTTAGGCTTCAGACAATACATAGATTTTATTTTAACCGATTAGATTGCAATTTTCTATTTTTTAATAATTTTTTGGGCAATTTTTAATGTTTTGATAATTTCTTTTTTCCAGTTGGGGAAACATATCAAAAAATTAATAATAATTAATTGAAGAGTTTAAATTCAGCGACGCTAATTTTTTTCGTCTCCGGACAAAACGTACATTTTATTTTAATATGTTAGATTGCAATTTTCAATTTTTTAATAAGTTTTGTGTAATTTATAATACTTTGATAATCTATTTTTTCTATTTTTAAAAATAATTTAAAAAATTAATAATAAATCATAGCAGTGTCCAAAATTCAATGCTGCCAATTTGTTTAGACTCCAAACAGTACGTACATTTTATTGTAATAAGCTATATAGCAATGTTCTATATTTTAATAAATTTTGTTCAATTTTTAGTTCTATAATAATCCATTTTTCCATTTTAGGAAAGAATTTAAAAAATTAATAATAAAACATAGCAAATTCCAAATTTAGTGCCGCCAATTTGTTTAGACTCCAGACAATACATACATTTTATTTTAATAAGTTAAACTACAATTTTCTATTTTTTTAATAATTTTGTGCATATTTTAGTTTCTTTGATAATCCCTTTTTTCCATTTTAGCATAAAGTCTGAAAAATTAATAAGAAATTATAGCAGAGTTCGAATTTAGGGCCGCTAATTTTTTTAGAACCTAGACAATACGTACATTTTATTTTAATATTTTTTATTTCTATTTTCTATTTTTTAATAATTGTTGGCCCCTTTTAAAAGTTTTGATTCCCATTTTTTCTATTGTACGAAAGAATTTGAAAAATTAGTAATTAATAATTTGAAAGTCCTAATTCAGTGCCGCCAATTTTTTTAGACTCCATATAATACTTACATTTTATTTTAATAGAATGTAATTTTCTATTTTATAATAACTTTTGTGCAATTTTTAATACTTTGATAAACCATTTTTTCTATTTAAGGAAATAAAATTAATAATTAATAATAAATCATAGCAGAGTCCAAATTCGATGCCACCAATTTTCTTAGACTCCAGAGAATCTGTACATTTTATTTTAATAAGTTTGATTGATTTTTTAATAATTTTTTTAAAATTTTTTGTGCAATTCTTAATGCTTTGATAATACCCTTTTTTATTTTAGAAAAGAAATGAAAAAAAATTATAAAATAAATCATAGGAGAGTTTGAATTCAACCCTGCCAATTTGTTTTAGACTCCAGACAATACGTAAATTTTATTTTAATAAGTAAAATTTTAATTTTCTAGTTTCTAATAATTTTTGTACAATTTTTTATGCTTTAACATTTCACTTTTTTTATTTTAGGAAAGAATTTAAAAAATTCATAATAAATCGTAGCATAGTCCAAATTCAGTGCCACCAATTTTTTTAAACTCCAAACAATATGTACATTTTATTTTAATATCTTAGATTGCAATTTTCTCTTTTGTTAATACTTGTTTGAGTAATTTTTAATGCTTTGATAATCCAATTTTTTCTATTTTAGGAAAGAATTTAAAAAATTAATAATAAATGATAGTAGGGTCCAAATTCAGTGCCGCCAAATTTTTTAGACTCGAGACAATAAGTACATTTTATTTTAATCAGTAAAGTTGCAGTTTTCTATTTTTTTTTTAATGATTATTGTGCAATTTTTCTTGCTTTGATAATCCATTTTTTCTCATTTTAGGAGAAAATTTGAAAAATTAATAACAAATCATTACAAAATCCAAATTCAATGCTACTAATTTTTTTAGACTGCAGGCACTACATACATTTTGTTTTACTAAGTTAGATAGCAATTTTCTATTTTTTTATTATTTTTTGCTCAATTTTTAGTGCTTCGATAATCCTTTTTTCCATTTTAGGAAAGTAATGAGAAAATTAATAAGAAATAATAAGAGAGTCTGAATTCATTATCGCCAATTTTTTCAGACTCCATAAAACATGTACATTTTATTTTAATAAGTTAGATTGCAATTTCCTATTTTTCTATTATTTTTGTGTAATTTTTATTGCTTTTATAATCCATTTTTTTTATTTCATGAAAGAATTTGAAAAATTAATAATAAATCATAGATGTGTCCTAATCCAATGCCGTCAATTTTTGTAACGCCCCAAATACCCCCTCGGACGGCATTACATTCTAAAACCTTTCACAATCATGAGAGCACTAAATAAATCCATAAATAAGAAATTTTTATCCATCAACCATTGATATTTTAACAAAATTCGGGCAGAGTCTCCTTTGTACGGGGAGCTCTACCACAAAATCCAACCTGTGCAATTCTACTATAATGACCACACCGGGTCCAATTAACTACTATATAATCAATCCATCAAATTTACATGTTAACCCAAAAAAATATGCCCACAATGGCATGTACATTCCCAAAGAATTAAACTATGATAAGCAGCGGAATTTCAAAAGATAACTAGACTTTACAATCTTTAAAAAAAACATAGCCTAGTCTAGAACAAAATAGAAGGGCCGCTCTAGGCGTCCACCTCGGGATCTACGCTCCCGTCGATCGGAGTCTCCCAAAGAACGGGCTCCTCGACTCCTGGCTCCTCCTCAAGGATATAGTCTGAAAAATGTTAACAGTAGGGGATGAGCACTAGGCTCTGTAGCAAAATCTTCCCAACTCCAACAAGGTTTATAAAATACAAAACGGGTCGGTCACATTTCATAAATAACATATATGAATTTGAAGTAAAACGGGACATTTTAAATAGATCTCAAGTTTAAGCCATACAGTAGTTAAGGAGAGAAATAAATTAAGTTTAACCATAGCAAACCATTTCCAACATTAAGTCAATTAGGAGGGGCTCCCTCCGATGCATCGTCCCATACCAATGCACCGGCCAAGCCATTCCAGCCAATCATCACATTTATGTTGGTTCATCCCCGTACCATGTATGTTGATTGTTTCTCATGAATCTACCCAACGATTATACCTAGTCCACCCATTTATAATCACAATCACAAGTACTTAGGGAAGGGGCGTCTACCATCCCAATGGCAGTGACGAGTCCCTCCCCAGGAATGGTATACCAACCCTAGTTCGAACTCCAGGCGTACGATAGTGGTCGCATTACCAAATGACAACTCACTACAAGTGCAAGAAACCATCTCCCCCCCCACTGGGTTCAACTGACATTTACACTCTACGGCATATCTCGTAGGTAATCCAAGTCCCTCCCAACCACCATACAATGAGTAAACCAACATATTCTCAATCAATTCACATTTTACCAATTAATCGCAAAATACCCAAATTTCACAAGTAAAGCGTCATAGCAAGATGGAATTAAAATGAGCAAAAGATCAATATAAAGATCATTTTCGTTGAACAATATCGAACACTAAATTTATAAAGTGAGAACCAAGGCAATATATGGAGAAAACTCAATTTTTCTTAAAACCAAGTTTGGAAGATGAAAAAGAGAAATTTAATGGTTACCAAACCATCCCATTATTCAAACATAGCATTTATTACAAGGAGAATTAAGAATCATACAAATCATATCAAATAAATATGGATGGGAGTGGAAAACATATGTATATACATAAACCCTAGCCTCAATGTAAGAAATTAGGAAGAAATCCCCTACCTCTTGGTTGTAGCTTCAATCTAAGACCCAAGATTCAAAATCTTCCTATTCTCCTTCCTTTTCCTCTTAATTTCGTCCTCCTAGGGTTTCTAGAGATTTGGGTGTGAGTGGTTGAGGAATAGAAGCAAAAGAAATGGGTGGAGAAGAGAAAACTTGAGAAATTCGGTTTTGATCTTTATGAGGTGGGAATCTCTCTTGACCTTGGTGTTTTTCTCTCCCTTTTCTCTTCTCTTAGGGCTCTAAGGTATTTAGAGTGGAAGGGAAATGAAGAATGGGAGAAATAGGGCTTGGAATGGGTGTTTTAAAACCCAAAAATCCCGACTTTTACTGTTCATCGTCTGTTTTGGGGGTTTTCCAGACTTACTGTTTTCCTTATTTTTGATCATGATAAACTTTGAATCTGAAAAAGTGCAAAACATGAAAGTTGTAGATCTAGATGTCTTCTGCATTGTGTCAAAATTTCAGCTCAATCGGACCATTGTAGCAAGAGTTATGACGATTCTACGACAACTGGTCCGGAGTAGGCAATGTACCCGGAGCAGCGCCCCAGCGCCCATTTGGGCGCCCCTTTTCACTTCCAATCCTTCCAACTTTAATCCTAACTTATCCTACATACTTTTCTACATCGACCTAATTAGTTCAAGTTCTTTTATGATTTATTTTGTACATTTTCATACCGAAACTAATCTTTTAACTACTCTTTCCTTGAGTTATACTATTTTAACATTTCAAATGAAATAATTACTGAACACCTATGTCTTTTATTTTATTTTATTTTATTTTTTAAACGCATGTGGGGTATTACAATTTTTTAGACTCCAAACAATATGTAAATTTTACTTTTAAAAGGTGGATTGTAATTTTCTATTTTTACATAAATTTGGGTAATTTTTTAATGTTTTGATAATCACTTTTTTCCAGTTGATGAAAGAAACAAAGAAATTAATGATAAATAATATGTGAGTCTAAATTTAGCATCTCCAATTTTTTTAGACTTCAGACAATACGTACATTTTATTTTAATAAGTTAGATTGCAATTTCTATTTTTTCAATATTTTTTGCGTAATTTTTAATACTTTGATAATCCATTTTTTCTATTTTAGGATAAAATTTGAAAAACTAATAATAAATCATAGCAGTGTACAAATTCAGTGCTGCCAATTTTTTTAGACTCCAGACTGTGCATCCATTTTACTTTAATAAGCTAGATTGCAATTTTCTATTTTTGTTTTTAATTTTTGTGTAATTTTAAGTTTTTTGATAATCCTTTTTTACATTTTATGAAAGCATTTGAAAAATTAATAAGAAATCATAGCAAAATTCGAATTTAGGGCCACTAATTTTTTTAGACTCTAGGCAATACATACATTTTATTTTAATAATTTATATTTCTATTTTCTATTTTTTAATAATTTTTTGGCCTTATTTAATGTTTTAATAATCCATTTTTTCTATTTTAAGAAAGAATTTAAAAAATTAATAATAAATCATAGCAGAGTCCAAATTCAGTGCTGCCAATTTTTTTTTGACACTAGAAAATACGTACTTTTTTATTTTAATATGTTAGATTGCAATTTTCTATTTTTTTAATAATTTAGCGCAATTTTTAATACTTTGATAATCTCTTTTTTTTTCTATTTTAAGAAAGAAATACTGCAATTTTGCAATAAATAATAGTAGAGTCCAAATTCCGCACCTCCAATTTTTTTAGACTTTAGATAATACATAGATTTCATTTTAACAAATTAGACTGCAATTTTCTATTTTTTAATAATTTTTTGGGCAATTCTTAATGCTTTGATAATCTCTTTTTTCCAATTGAGGAAACATATCAAAAAATTAATAATAATTAATAGGAGAGTTTGAATTCAGCGACACCAATTTTTTTCGTCTCTAGACAATACGTACATTTTATTTGAATATGTTAGATTCAATTTTCTATTTTTTAATAAGTTTTGTGTAATTTATAATACTTTGATAATCTATTTTTTCTATTTTTGAAAAGAATTTAAAAAATTAATAATAAATCATAGCAGAGTCCAAAATTCAGTGCTGCCAATTTGTTTAGACTCCAAACAGTACGTACATTTTATTGTAATAAGTTAGATAGCAATTTTCTATTTTTTTATAAATTTTGTGCATTTTTTAGTTCTTTAATAATCCATTTTTTCCATTTTAGGAAAAAGTTTGAAAAATTAATAAGAAATCATAGCAGAGTTCGAATTTAATGCCGCTAATTTTTTTAGAATCTAGACAATACGTATATTTTATTTTAATATGTTAGATTTCAATTTTCTATTTTTTTAATAATTTTTGACCCATTTTTAATGTTTTGATAACCCATTTTTTCTACTGTAGGAAAGAATTTGAAAAATTAGTAATAAAAGACATGAACCATATACATGTCAACAACTCACACTTCACAAGCAACAACCACAACATGTCTTAACATACACCAAACAAGTTCTTACACTTAACATAATGCTCACCAAAATTTAAAACCATATGTCACGGCCCTATTGTGTGCAGCAACAACCCACAGCCTCAAGGTATTCGGACCTAGGCTCTGATACCAAGTTGTCACGCCCCAAATTTTTACAAACCCAGGGAGTGAGTGAAAGGAAGAAGAAAAGTAAATAAAAGATCATTAGGTTGTATAAATTGGTTTCTCATTCATTTCTCATGTTTTTCCAAAGTTTTTTGAAGTCATTTGTTTTCTCATTTTTAGCCTATTTCTTCAAGGTTTCTAAACCCACCCTTTTGACATCCTTCCCACCTATTTAAAAGGTGTTTTACACATTTAACAAGTCTTTTAATTTTTCATAAAATTTTGACATAACCTTCTTTGTTTCCAAGCTTTTTTTCCACCTAATATTCACAATATTTCATATGCATTATTATATCACAACCCACCCTCACTTGGTGGCCACAATCCATGTAAATTAAACAAACATCTATTTTTTTCAACACACACATATAATACTCATTACATAAAGACATCCTACATATCAATTGGGTTTACACCCTTACACTTTAAAATGACTCAAGGTCTAAATCATTACTTTTTCAAATTAAAATACAGGTTATTTGGGCTTATGCCCATACATACAAAATCTGCCCAAAGGCCAAATATCCATTCAAGTCCCTTTCCCCTCCTTCCTTTAAGACTTCCTCAAGTCCCAAGTATCGGGAGCCTCATTTGTACTATGATATCCCATGAATGGGTTAGCTCAACTGCTGGTATGACAAAGTGCTAATGCTAGGAACAAATTTAAGGCGTGGCATGTGCAAAATTTTAATCCTTCAATGCTATGCAATGCTAATGTGCATGACACACCCATGCAACTCTATGCCACTCATGTCTTGCTTCACGGTCTGCCCCCGTCAGCTCGCGAATACTGTCATTGGCCAGATTTTGGGTTTTTTACCACAGGATCTACACTCTCATAATACATAGCACCAAGTGCTCAACCCACACTATGTTCCAAGGATTTATGTATGCCAAGATGCCATGATTTTTCTCAAAGTAATTTCTATGGAATAGTTCATCAAATACCTTATCTACATGAATGTGAAGCACCATTCAATGGATTCAAACATATGATCAACCTTCATATTCATTACTTTCATCATTTCTCAAAGAAACTAAAAATACACAAACTACCAATTCATTTAATAAATCATAACTCTCAAACCACAAGAGTTTCTCTGCATGAACATAAGCTAGAATATAATAATACAACACATAAGTAATATACACCTTTACTATAGCAACAAATTATCAAGAAACTCAAAGAACACAAAAGTACTTAAACCACTAATTCTAGGTTTTCAAAGCAACTACCAACTAAATCATTTTCTAACATCAAGTAAACACTTAAATCATTCAATCAATACATAGGAAGACAAGAAAACTTAAATCTATTCCCAACTTAGCAAAATATCATACCTAAAATAATTTTTCTCAAACCAAGAGAGTTGTGTTCGATAGCCGAACCGGTCGGTGAGAATATAGCCCTTGTTGAGAGGAATAACTTCTTAGAAGAAAATCTTGCAAGAATCTTAGCATAGGAATGAGTTTTGGTGGCTTGAAGCTTGAAGAACCTAGGGTTTTCTTTCTTTTTTCCTCCAAAAATGTGTACTAACCTTTCCCAACCCAAAAACTGATATTTTTACACTAAATGAGCTGTATTTATAGTGGAGGGGCAAAGGTATAAAATGACCATTTTGCCCTTGATGAATCCAAGACCCCGTTACACTACAACTTGTCCCGAAACGCCTTAATTCGACATTTTATTTTAACTAAAGTTCTTAAAATTATTTTAAATAATATTTTTCAGAAATATAAATTTTCGCTAATGCCCGGGTTTGGCCGCTCCCACCTAGGCCACCGGAGATGCCCTTTTTGTTTAATTTTTAAAATTATTTTTGTTTAGACTCAAATTCGCATAGTAGGTGTATTTTAATATTCTAAGCATGTTTCTCTTCTATGATATACTCAAATTATGTTCCTAAACATAACTTATGCCTAAATTATGCATATATAGTGCCTTATCGAAAAATGGTGCATAAATAGTGCCTTACCGACAAAACTGAAAAATTTATCCTCACTTTTCAAATCTTTACATCCTTCCCCTCTTAAAGAAATTTCGTCCCGAAATTTGGTAACGTACCTCTATGAATAAACAACTCTGGATATCTAGCGCAGACTTCAGCCTCACGCTCCCAAGTAGCCTCCTCGACTCCATGATGGTTCCAAAGAACCTTAACCAAAAGGATGGCCTTGCCCCGCAAAATCTGGTCTCTTGAGTCCAATATCTCCATAGGCCTGTCATCATAAGAAACATCACCCTCCACTTGAAGATCTATCCAATCTAGCATATGTGAAGGGTCAGGCTCGTACTTCCTCAACATCGACACATAAAAGACATCATGAACCCCAGATAGCTATGCCGGTAATGCTAGCTTATAGGCCACCTCACCAACCTTCCCAAAGATCTCAAATGGCCCTATAAACCGCGGCGACAGTTTTCTGCTACGCCCGAATCTCTTCAATCCTCGTTGTTGGGATTACCTTGAGAAACACATGTCCCCCAACATCAAATAATCACTTGTATCTTATCCGTGGTCTCACGGACTACGTCAGGCCCTAAGGCAGCTAGTTGTCTCCCCTACCTCAGTCCAACATACCGATGAACGACACGGCCTACCATACAATGGCTCAAAAGGTACCATCTCAATATTAGACTGATAGTTGTTGTTATAGGAAAACTCTGCTAAAGCAAGGTGATCTTCCCAGCTACCCTTCAAGTCCATAACACATGCTCTAAGCATGTCCTCAAGTATCTGAATAGTACGCTCTGACTGGCCGTCAGTCTGAGGGTGGAATGCAGTACTAAATAGTAGCTGAGTCTCCAAGGCTGTCTGAAGACTCTACCAAAATCGTGCAGTGAAACGTGGGTCTTTGTCTGAAACAATGGAAACAGGAATCCCATGTAGTCACACAATCTCTCGAATATACAACCTACTAGGAACATCCACTGACTCAGTCGCTCTAATCAGCAGGAAATGTGCGGACTTTGTCAACCTGCCAACAACAACCCAAACTGCATCGTGACCTCTAGGTGACTTCGGAAGACCCAATACAAAATCCATAGTAACAAACTCCCACTTCCACTCAGCCACTGGCAATAACTGTAACAAACCCCCAGGTCTCTAGTGCTTAGCCTTAACCTGCTGGCACGTGAAACATCTCGATACAAACTGTACCACATCCCCCTTCATCCCCACCCACCAATACTAGCGACATAAATCATGGTACATCTTAGTGCCCCCTGGGTGTACTGTTAGGCGTGAATGATGGAAATCTCTAAGGACATCAGCCCTAAGAGACTCTAGAACAAAGACTCTACCCATATACCTCAGGCTAAGGTCAGAATAAATTGTCCATCCCTCAAAACCCTCGACACTTGCAACTCATGCTCGAATCTGCCTTGTTTTCTGTGTCCTATAACTGTGTCTCAATAACCCTACTCAACAGTGTAGGATGTGCACAAATATTGAATAGTGTGGCATGTCCCTCAGACTCGGCAAAGTCTAAACTCCCCAATGTCTCCCATCATCTCCCACTCCCTAATAGCAATGCTAGCTATAGTGTTCCTCGGTCTCCTATTAAGTGCATCTGCTACGACATTGGCCTTCCCAGGATGGTACTGAAGGTCAAAGTCATAGTCCTCCATATATTCCATCCATCTCCTCTGCCGAAGGTTCAAGTCCTTCTACGTGAAAATGTATCTTAGGCTCTTGTGATATAAGAACACCTCGAACCTCTCCCCATATAAGTAGTGTCGCCAACTCATAAATGCAAAAATGATGGCAGCTAACTCCAAATCATGTGTGGGGTAGTTATGCTTATGATTCTTTAACTGTCGAGAACCATAAGTTATCATTTTACCCTCTTGCATCAATACACAGCCTAATCCCTCTCATGAAGCATCACAATAAACGATATATCCAATACCTCCCTCAGGTATTATCAAGATAGTTGTTGAAGTCAGCCTCTTCTTCAGCTCTTGAAATGAATGTTCACAGTCATCTGTCCACTCAAATCTAATGCCCTTACGCGTCAGACGAGTCATCAGCGCGGCAAGATGAGAAAATCCCTCCACAAATCGATGGTAATACCCTACTAATCCCAGGAAACTTTGAATTTCAAACACACTCTTTGGTCTTTTCCAACTCATAACAGCGTCAATCTTAGAAGGGTCAACAGATACCCCACTACCTGACACACACATGACCTAGAAAACTGCACCTCCTGAAGCCAAAACTTACACTTTAAGAACTTAGCAAATAAATGGTGTTCCCTCAAAATCTGTAACACAGTCCGTAGGTGAAAGGCATTCTCATCCTCAGAAGCTAAATAAATCAAAATATCATCAACAAACACCACAACAAACTGATTTAAATAAGGACTAAAAATGCGATACATCAAGTCCATGAATGTCGCTGGGGTATTCGTCACACCGACTAACATAACCACGAACTCATAATGGCTATAACGAGTGCGAAAAGCTGTCATCGCCACATCCTCCTCCCGTACTATTAATTGATGATACCCCGATCTAAGGTCAATCTTCGAGAAATATCTTAAACCCTTAAGCTGATCAAACAAGTCATCTATCATCGGCAACGGTTACTTGTTCTTGATAATGACCCTATTCAGCCTCCTATAGTCCACACACAAACACAATGTCTCATCCTTCTTCTTCGCAAATAGTGTCGAAGCACCCCATAGAGAAGTACTAGGACGAATAAAATCCTTACCTAGCAAATCAGTCAACTACTACTTCAGCTCTCTGAACTTAGCTGGAGCCATACGATAAGGTGGAATGGAAATAGGCATAGTGCCTGGGATAAGCTCTATTGTGAACTCTATCTCTCGTCTCGGCGGTAGACTAGTCAAGTCATCCAAGAAGATATCTGGAAACTCATCCATTACGGGTGGTAAACACTTTCTGTAGTCCCACCCCCATCTACTACCAAACTAGCCAACATGTAACTATGACCTCCCCAACTCCTCGACTCATACAAGGGTGGAACTGAGAAATTTTCATGATCTCCCATGAAATAAAAGTTATCTCCCTCAGGAGTACACACTGTCATTCTCCCCCTGTAACAATCTATACTCGCCTGAAAAGTAAACAACCAATCTATCCCCAAAATAATATCAAAACCAGACATGTCAAGTAGAATGAAGTCAAAAGGATGAGATCAGCTATCTCTATCGGGCAATCTCTACAGATCCTCATCAATATCACACTACCCCCAATTGGGGTGTCAACATGCAATGGTGGTTCTAACCAATCTATGTTCAACCTCAATGTCATGGCAGGCATGGTAGATATGAATAAATGAGATGCACCCAAGTCTATCAACACGCTAACCCATGAACTAAACACAAGGAATGTACCTTGAACCACTAAAGGTCCAGAAGTAGATGTCTCTAGTGTGGCCACTACATAAACACGACCTTGAGTAGTCTGGCCCTACCTACCTCCCCCTCTCTGTCCCTACTGAACTCCTTCCCTCTGTTCGGGAGCTCCAACACTCTGTGTAGAGGGTGTAGATGAGAGATATGGTGCCGGAGGTCTATGGCCTAACTGTGGCTGTGACAGAGGCACCTGAGTATGCTAATAGTAATACGGCCTCTACAAGCTCTATGAAGTCTACCCCTGAGGACAGTTGGCCCTAACATGACCCGTCTGGTGACAAGTGTAGCAACACTGTAGAGCTCTCCACCCCTGACCCTGTATCGGTGGTGGAAATGATCCCTGGCTCGATCCAGCTCCGCGCCCCTGGTTGGGATCTCTCTTGGGGAAATCGGTCATTCTATGGCCAAGTTGTCCACACTGATAACAAGAAAGGGTCTCTGAGGTACTCCCCTATGGAAAGAAATAGGCACAGGAGGTTGAGGGGCTAAAAACTGGGGCAAGTTGCTGCGATGTCTGTGCAAAAGAAGCATTAGTCCTGTACCTCTTCGCCGGTCCCCTACTAGTGTAAACTCGGCTACATATAGAAGTCTGAGCTGTAACTGCCCCCACTCTGTGTCCGGGACTCTGTAATCCCTCTAAGGTCGGCCAACTCCCTCTCAACCTTGGTGGCCTTAATCACTGCGTCATCGTAGGTCTCAATAATGTGGCCTGCCAGTCTATCTCTAATGGAGTTCTTCAATCCCCTAACAAAGTAAAGGACCCTCGATCGTTCCTCTCGAATAACATGTGGGGAAAATCTCCCCAATGTAGTAAACCGAGACTCATACTGAGTCACCGTCATGTCTCGCTGTAAGAGAGTCATGAACTCATCTATATACCTAATTCGTACAGTCTCGAGAAAATAGTGGTCATTAAACATGGCCACAAAGACATCTCATCCCTCCCCGAAACTGTCTATCCGGTGAGTAGCTATTCTCTACCACTAAGTAGCCAACTCAATAAACTGAAAAGTGGCACACTTGATCCTCAAATGTAGCTCCACGATTGCCTGTGAGTCCAGGATCTTGATGATATGCTCTAACCACTCCTTGGCTACTAGAGGATCTAGCTGTCTAGCAAATGTAGGAGGCCTCATCCTCTAGAATACCTTCTTCACATGGGTATCCCTAGTCTCGCCACCTGCAATCCTGGTCTCCTGCACGACTCGAAAACACTCCTGTAAAATGGCCGCCATATCTCTAGCACTAATGCTCTGTTCCACCTCCTCTGCTGGAGCAGGTGCAGGAGCAAGAGTAACGGCCTCCTCAGCTGTGCTATGAGCAGGAGCAACAGCTCGAGGCCTACCACGCCGTGGTGGTGCTGTCACTCTAGGCCTACCGCGTCTAGGTACTACAGGTCTAGCAGGAGTCCTCTTAGGTGACATGTGTCTACAAGTCCAAGAAAAAAAAATTAATACCTTTTTTCACACTAGACATAGACACTTAAAAGACATGAAGCATATACATGTCAACAACTCACACTTCACAAGCAACAACCACAACATGTCTTAACATACATCAAACAAGTTCTTACAATTAACATAATGCTCACCAAAATTTAAAATCATATGTCACGGCCCTATCGTGTTCAGCAACACCCCACAGCCTTGAGGTATTCGAACCTAGGCTCTGATACCAAGTTGTCACGCCCCAAATTTCCACAAACCCGGGGAGTGAGTGAAAGGAAAAAGAAAAGTAAATAAAAGATCATTAGGTTGGATAAATTGGTGTCTCATTCATTTCCCATGTTTTCCCAAAATTTTTCAAGCCACTTTTCTTCTATTTTTAGCCTATTTCTTCAAGGTTTCTAAACCCCCCCTTTTGACATCCTTCCCACATATTTAAAAGGTGTTTTACACATTTAACAAGTATTTTAATTTTTCATAAAATTTTGACATAACCTTCTTTGTTTCCAAGCCTTTTTCCCACCTAATATTCACAATATTTCATATGCATTATTATATCACAACCCACCCTCACTCGGTGGCCACAATCCATGTAAATTAAACAAACATCTATTTTTTTCAACACACACATATAATACTCATTACATAAAGACATCCTACATATCAATTGGGTTTACACCCTTACACTTTAAAATGACTCAAGGTCTANGGTTTTCAACACCCACATATAATACTCATTACATAAAGACATCTTACATATCAATTGGGTTTACACCCTTACACTTTAAAATGACCCAAGGTCTAAATTCATTATTTTTTCTAATTGAAATACGGGTCATTTGGGCTTATGCTCATACATACAAAATGTGCTCAAAGGTCAAATATCCATTCAAGTCCCTTTCCCCTCCTTCCTTTAAGACTTCCTCAAGTCTCAAGTATCGGAAGCCTCATCTGTAATATGATATCCCACGAATGGGTTAACTTAATTGCTGGTATGACAAAGTGCTAATGCTAGGAACAAATTTAAGGCGTGGCATGTGTAAGTGTACATTTTAAAAGTTACAACCCCGTAATCCCTCAATGCTATGCAATGTTAATATGCATGACACACCCATGCAACTCTATGCCACCCATGTCTCACTTCACGGTCCGCCCCCGTCAGCCCGCGAGTACGGTCATTGGCCAGATTTTGGGTTTTTCACCATAGGATCTACACCTTCATAATATATAGCACCAAGTGCTCAATCCATACTATGTTCCAAGGATTCATGTATGTCATGATGCCATGATTTTTCTCAATGTAATTTCTATAGAACATTTCATCAAACACCTTATCTACATGAATGTGAAGCATCATTCAATGGATTGAAACATATGAACAAGCTTCATATTCATTATTTTCACAATTTCTCAAAGAAACTACAAACACACAAACTACCAACTCATGTAATAAATCATAACTCTCAAACCACAAGAGTTTCTCTACATGAACATAGCTACAATATAATAATCCAACACATAAGCAATATACACCTTTACCATAGCAACAAATTATCAAGAAACTCAAAGAACACAAAAGTACTTAAACCACTAATTCTAAGTTTTCAAAGCAACTACTAACTAAATGATTTTCTAACATCAAGTAAACACCTAAATCATTCAATCAACACATAGGAAGGCAAGAAAACTTAAATTTATTCCCAACTTAGCAAAATATCATGCCTAAAATAGTTTTTCAATTTTAGGAAAGAATTTAAAAAATTAATAATAAATGATAGCAGAGTCCAAATTTAGTGCCGCAAAATTTTTTAGACTCCAGACAATAAGTACATTTTATTTTAATCAGGAAGGTTGTAGTTTTCTATTTTTTAATGATTATTGTGCAATTTTTATTGCTTTGATAATCTAATTTTCTCATTTTAGGAGAAAATTCAAAAATTTAATAATAAATCATTACAAAATCCAAATTCAATGCTGCCAATTGTTTTTAGACTGCAGGCACTGCGTACATTTTGTTTTACTAAGTTAGATAGCAATTTTCTATTTTTTTATTATTTTTTGCTCAATTTTTAATGCTTTGATAAACCTTTTTTCCAGTTTAGGAAAGTAATGAGAAAATTAATAATAAATAATAAGAGAGTCTGAATTCATTGCCGCCAATTTTTTCAGACTCCATAAAACACGTAAATTGTATTTTATAACTTAAGATTGCTATTTTCTATTTTTCAATTATTTTTTGTGTAATTTTTATTGATCTTATAATCCATTTTTTCTATTTCATGAAAGAATTTGAAAAATTAATAATAAATCATAGTTGTGTCCTAATTCAGTGCCGTCAATTTTTTTAGACTCTAGACAATACGCAAATTTTACTTTTACAAGGTGGATTGTAATTTTCTCTTTTTATATAAATTTGGGCAATTTTTTAATGTTTTGATAATCACCTTTTTCCAATTGAGGAAAGAAATTAATAATAAATAATAGGTGAGTCCAAATTTAGCACCTCCAATTTTTTTAAACTCCATATACCAATTTCTACTTTTTTAATATTTTTTGTGTAATTTTTAATACTTTGATTATCCATTTTTTCTATTTTAGGATAAAATTTAAAAAACTAATAATAAATCATAGCAGTGTATAAATTCAGTGCTGCCAATTTTTTTAGACTCCAGACAGTACATCCATTTTATTTTAATAAGCTAGATTGTAATTTTTAATTTTTTTTAAATTTTTGTGCAATTTTAAGTTCTTTGATAATCCCTTTTTACAATTTACGAAAGAATTTGAAAAATTAATAAGAAATCATAGCAAAATCCGAATGTAGGGCCACTATTGTTTTTAGACTCTAGGCAATACATACATTTTATTTTAATAATTTATATTGCAATTTTCTATTTTTTAGTAATTTTTGTGCCATTTTCAATGTTTTGGTAATCCATTTTTTCTATTTTAGGAAAGAATTTAAAAAATTTATAATAAATCATAGTAGAGTCCAAATTCAGTGCTGCCAATTTTTTTTGACACAAAAAAATATGTACTTTTTTATTTTAATATGTTTAAATGCAATTTTCTATTTTTTAATAATTTAGCGCAATTTGTAATTGATAATCTCTTTTTTTCTATTTTAAGAAAGAAATATTGCAATTTTGTAATAAAAAATAGTAGAGTCCGAATTTAGCACCTCCAATTTTTTTAGACTTCAAACAATACATAGATTTCATTTAACAAATTAGATTGCAATTTTCTTTTTTTTAATAATTTTTTAGGTAATTTTTAATCCTTTGATAATCTCTTTTTTCCAGTTGAGGAAACATATCAAAAAATTAATAATAATTAATGGGAGAGTTTGAATTCAGCGATGCCAATTTTTTTCGTCTCCAGACAATACGTACATTTTATTTTAATATGTTATATTGCAATTTTCTATTTTTTAATAAGTTTTGTGCAATTTATAATACTTTGATAATCCATTTTTTCTATTTTTGAAAAGAATTTAAAAAATTAATAATAAATCATAGCAAAGTCCAAAATTCAGTGCCGCCAATTTATTTAGACTCCAAACATAACGTATATTTTGTAATAAGTTAGATAGCAATTTTCTATTTTTTAATAAATTTTGTGCAATTTTCAACTCTTTAATAATCCATTTTTTCCATTTTAGGAAAGGATTTAAAAAATTATTAAATAAATCATAGCAAAGTCCAAATTTAGTGCCACCAATTTCTTTAGACTCCAGACAATACATACATTTTATTTTAATAAGTTACATTGTAATTTTCTATTTTTTAATAATTTTTGTACAATTTCTAGTTTCTTTGATAATCCTTTTTTTCTATTTTAGGAAAAAGTTTGAAAAATTAATAAGAAATCATAGCAGAGTTCAAATTTAGCGCCGCTAATTTTTTTAGAACCTGGACAATACGTATATTTTATTTTAATATGTTAGATTTCAATTTTCTATTTTTTAATAATTTTTGGCCCATTTTTTCTATTGTAGGAAAGAATTTGAAAAATTAGTAATAAATAATTTGAAAGTCCAAATTCAGTGCCACAAATTTTTTCAAACTCCATACAACACTTACATTTTATTTTAAAATTTAGATTGCAATTTTTTGTTTTATAATAACTTTTGTGCAATTTTTAATACTTTGATAAACCATTTTTTCTACTTTAGGAAATAAATTTTAAAATTAATAATAAATCATAGCAGAGTCCAAATTCGGTGCCACCAATTTTCTTGGACTCCAAAGAATCTGTACATTTTATTCTAATAAGTTTGACTGCTGTTTTTATAATTTTTTTAAAAAATTTTGTGCAATTTTTAATGCTTTGATAATTACCTTCTTTATTTTAGTAAAGGAATGAAAAAAAATTATAAAATAAATCAAACAAGAGTTTGAATTCAGCCCTGCCAATTTTTTTAGACTCCAAACAATACGTACATTTTATTTTAATAAGTAATATTTTAATTTTCTATTTTCTAATAATTTTTGTGCAATTTTTTATGATTTAACATTCCATTCTTTCTATTTTAGGAAAGAATTTAAAAAATTATAATAAATCGTAGCATAATCCAAATTCAGTGCCACCAATTTTTTTAAACTCCAGACAATACGAACATTTTATTTTAATAACTTAGATTGCAATTTTCTCCTCTGTGAAAACTTGTTTGTGTAATTTTTAATGCTTTGATAATCCAATTTTTTCTATTTTAAGAAAGAATTTAAAAAATTAATAATAAATGATAGCAGAGTCCAAATTCAGTGCCGCCAAATTTTTTAAATTCCAGACAATTAGTACATTTTATTTTAATCAATAAGGTTGCAGTTTTCTATTTTTTTTAATGATTATTGTGCAATTTTTGTTGCTTTGATAATCCATTTTTCTCATTTTAAGAGAAACTTTCAAAAATTAATAATAAATCATTACAAAATCCAAATTCAATGCTGCCATTTTTTTTAGACTGTTGGGACTGCGTACATTTTGTTTTACTAAGTTAGATAGCAATTTTCTATTTTTTTTTGCTCAATTTTTAATGTTTTGATAATCCTTTTTTCCATTTTAGAAAAGTAATGAGAAAATTAATAATAAATAATAAGAGAATCTGAATTCATTGCCGCCAATTTTTTCAGACTCCATAAAACACGTACATTTTATTTTAATGAGTTAGATTGTAATTTTTTATTTTTCAATTATTTTTATGTAATTTTTATTACTTTTATAATCCATTTTTCTATTTCATGAAAGCATTTGAAAAATTAATAATAAATCATAGCAGTGTCCCAATTCAATGCCGTCAATGTTTTTAGACTCCAGACAATATGTAAATTTATTTTTACAAGGTGGGTAATTTTCTATTTTTATATAAATTTGGGCGATTTTTTAATGTTTTGATAATCACTTTTTTCCAGTTGAGGAAAGAAATAAAGAAATTAATAATAAATAATAAGAGAGTCCAAATTAGCACCTCCAATTTAATACTTTGATAATCCATTTTTTCTATTATAGGATAAAATTTGAAAAACTAATAATAAATCATAGCAGAGTACAAATTCAGTGCTGCCAATTTTTATAGACTCCAAACAGTACATCCATTTTATTTTAATAACCTAGATTATAATTTTCTATATTTGTTTTTTATTTTTGTGAAATTTTAAGTTCTTTGATAATCCCTTTTTACATTTTATGAAAAAATTTGAAAAATTAATAAGAAATCATAGCAAAATCCGAATTTAGGGCCACTTATTTTTTTAGACTCTAAACAATACATACATTTTATTTTAATAATTTATATTGCAATTTTATTGTTTTTAATAATTTTTGTGCCATTTTTAATGTTTTTATAATTCATTTTTTCTATTTTAGGAAAGAATTTGAAAAAATAACAATAAATCATACCAGAGTCCAAATTCAGTGCAACCAATTTTTTTTTAGACTTGAGAAAATTCGTACTTTTTTATTTTAATATGTTAGATTTATATTTTCTATGTTTTTAATAATTTAGCGCAATTTGTAATTGATAATCTCTTTTTTTCTATTTTAAGAAAGAAATTCTGCAATTTTGTAATAAAAAATAGTAGAGTTTGAATTTAGCACCTCCAATTTTTTTAGACTTCAGACAATACATAGATTTTATTTTAACAAATTAGATTGCAATTTTCTATTTTTTAATAATTTTTTGGGCAATTTTTAATGCTTTGATAATCTCTTTTTTCTAGTTGAGGAAACATATCAAAAAATTAATCACAATTAATAGGAGAGTTTGAATTCAGCGACGCCAATTTTTTTCGTCTCCAGACAATACGTATATTTTATTTTAATATGTTAGATTGCAATTTTCTATTTTTAAATAAGTTTTGTGTAATTTATAATACTTTAATGATCCATTTTCCATATTTTGGAAAAGAATTTAAAAAATTAATAATAAATCATAGCAGAGTCCAAAATTCAGTGCCGCCAATGTTTAGACTCCAAATAGTACGTACATTTTATTGTAACAAGTTAGATAGCAATTTTCTATTTTTTAATAAATTTTGTGTAGTTTTTAGTTCTTTAACATTCCATTTTTTCTATTTTAGGAAAGAATTTGAAAAATTCATAATAAATCGTAGCATAATCCAAATTCAGTGCCACCAATTTTTTTAAACTCCATACAGTACGTACATTTTATTTTAATAACTTAGATTGCAATTTTCTCTTTTGTTAATACTTATTTGTGTAATTTTCAATGCTTTGATAATCCAGTTTTTTCTATTTTACGAAAGAATTCAAAAAATTAATAATAAATGATAGCAGAGTCAAAATTCAATGCCACCAAATTTTTAAGACTCTAGACAATACATACATTTTATTTTAATAAGTTACACTGCAATTTTCTATTTTTTAATAATTGTTTTGCAATTTTTAGTTTCTTTGATATTCCCTTTTTTCCATTTTAGGAAAAAGTTTGAAATATTAATAAGAAATCATAACAGAGGTTGAATTTAGCGCTGCTAATTTTTTTAGAACGTAGACAATATGTATATTTTATTTTAATATGTTAGATTTCAATTTTATTTTTTTTTAATAATTTTTGGCCCATTTTTAAAGTTTTGATAACCCATTTTTTCTATTGTTGGAAAGAATTTGAAAAATTAGTAATAAATAATTTGAAATTCCTAATTCAATGCCACCAATTTGTTTAAGCTCCATACAATACTTACATTTTATTTTAAAATTTAGATTGCAATTTTCTGTTTTATAGTAACTTTTGTGCAATTTTTAATACTTTGATAAACCATTTTCTCTATTTTAGGAAATAAAATTAGAAATTAATAATAAATCATAGCAGAGTCCAAATTCGGTGCCACCAATTTTCTTAGACTCCAGAGAACCTGTACATTTTATTTTAATAAGTTTGATTGCTGTTTCAATAATTTTTTAAAAAATTTTTGTGCAATTTTTAATTCTTTGATAATACCCTTTTTTATTTTTGGTAAAGGAATGAAAAAAAATTATAAAATAAATCATAGGAGAGTTTGACTTCAGCCCTGCCAATTTTTTTAGACTCTAGACAATACGTACATTTTATTTTAATAAGTAAGATTTTAATTTTCTATTTTTTAATAATTTTTGTGCAATTTTGTATTCGTTAACATTTCACTTTTCCTATTCTCGGAAAGAATTTAAAAAATTCATGATAAATCATAGCATAATACAAATTCAGTGCCACCAATTTTTTTAAACTCCAGACAATACGTACATTTTATTTTAATAACTTAGATTGCAATTTTCTCTTGTGTTAATACTTGTTTGTGTAATTTTTAATGCTTTGATAATCTAATTTTTTCTGTTTTAGGGAAGAATTTAAAAAATTAATAATAAATGATAGCAGAGTCCTAATTCAGTGTCGCCAAATTTTTTAGACTGCAGACAATAAGTACATTTTATTTTAATCAATATGGTTGCAGTTTTCTATTTTTTAATGATTATTGTGCAATTTTTCTTGCTTTGATAATCCATTTTTCTCATTTTAAGAGAAAATTTGCAAAATTAATAATAAATCCTTACAAAATTCAAATTCAGTGCTACCGATTTTTTTAGACTGCAGGCACAACGTAATTTTGTTTTACTAAGTTAGATATTAATTTTCTATTTTTTTAAATTATTTTTTGCTCAATTGTTAATGCTTTGATAATCCTTTTTTCCATTTTAGGAAAGTAATGAGAAAATTAATAATAAATAATAAGAGAGTCTGAATTCATTTCCGCCAATTCTTTCAGACTCCATAAAACACGTACATTTTATTTTAATAAGTTAGATTGCAATTTCCTATTTTTTAATTATTTTTGTGTAATTTTTATTGCTTTTATAATCCATTTTTTCTATTTCATGAAAGAATTTGAAAAATTAATAATAAATCATAGTTGTGTCCTAATTCAGTGCCGTCAATTTTTTTAGACACCAGACAACAAGTAAATTTTACTTTTACAAGGTGGATTGTAATTTTCTATTTTTATATAAATTTGGGAAATTTTTTAATGTTTTTATAATCACTTTTTTCCAGTTGAGGAAAGAAATTAATAATAAATAATAGGAGAGTCTAAATTTAGCACCTCTAATTTTCTTAGACTCCAGACAATACGTACATTTTATTTTAATAAGTTACATTGTAATTTTAATTTTTTAATATTTTTTGTGTAATTTTTAATACTTTGATAATCCATTTTTTCTATTTTAGGATAAAATCTGAAAAACTAATAATAAATCATAGAAGAGTACAAATTTTGTGTTGCCAATTTTTTTAGACTCCAAACAGTTCATCCATTTTATTTTAATAAGCTAGATTGTAATTTTCTATTTTTTTTTATTTTTGTGCAATTTTAAGTTCTTTGATAATCCCTTTTTACATTTTATGAAATAATTTGAAAAATTAATAAGAAATCATAGCAAAATCTGAATTTAGGGCCACTAATTTTTTTAGACTCTAGACAATACATACGTTTTATTTTAATAAATCATATTGCAATTTTCTATTTTTTAATAATTTTTGTGCCATTTTTAATGTTTTGATAATCTATTTTTTCTATTTTTGGAAAGAATTTGAAAAATTAATTATAAATCATAGCAGAGTCCAAATTCAATGCCACCAATTTTTTTCGACACGAGAAAATACGTTATTTTTTATTTTAATATGTTAGATTTTAATTTTCTATTTTTTTATAATTTAGCGCAATTTTTAATACTTTGATAATCTCTTTTTTCCCATTTTAAGAATGAAATACTGCAATTTTGTAATAAAAAATAGTAGAGTCCGAATTCAGCACCTCCAATTTCTTTAGGCTTCAGACAATACATATATTTCATTTTAACAAATTAGACTGCAATTTTCTATTTTCTAATAATTTTTTGGGCAATTTTTAATGTTTTGATAATCTCTTTTTTCCAGTTGAGGAAACATATCAAAAAATTAATTATAGCTAATAGGAGAGTTTGAATTCAGCGATGCCAATTTTTTTTGTCTCCAGACAATACGTACATTTTATTTTAATATGTTGGATTGCAATTTTCTATTTTTTAATAAGTTTTGTGTAATTTATAATACTTTGATAATCCATTTTCCCTATTTTGGAAAAGAATTTAAAAAATTAATAATAAATCATAGCAGAGTCCAAAATTCAGTGCCGCCAATTTGTTTAGACTCCAAACAGTATGTACATTTTATTGTAATAAGTTAGATAGCAATTTTTAATTTTTTTTAATAAATTTTCTGCAATTTTTAGTTCTTTAATATTCCATTTTTTCTATTTTAGGAAAGAATTTCAAAAATTAATAATAAATCATAGCAAAGTCCAAATTTAGTGCCGCCAATTGTTTTAGATTCCAGACAGTACATACATTTTATTTTCATAAGTTACACTGCAATTTTCTATTTTTTAATATTTGTTGTGCAATTTTTAGTTTCTTTGATAATCCCTTTTTTCCATTTTAGGAAAAAGTTTGAAAAATTAATAAGAAATCA
Organism: Ilex paraguariensis; assembly: GCA_963454935.2. NCBI lineage: Eukaryota > Viridiplantae > Streptophyta > Magnoliopsida > Aquifoliales > Aquifoliaceae > Ilex > Ilex paraguariensis. The sequence goes on from CAUOFW020004947.1 coordinate 136,082, forward strand.
TAGCAGAGGTCAAATTTAGCGCCGCTAATTTTTTTAGAACCTAGACAATACGTACATTTTATTTTAATATGTTAGATTTCAATTTTCTATTTTTTAATAATTTTTTGGCCCATTTTTAAAGTTTTGATAACCCATTTTTTCTGTTGTAGGGAGGAATTTGAAAATTTAGTAATAAATAATTTGAAAGTCCTAATTAAGTGCCACCAATTTTTTTAGACTCCATACAATACTTACGTTTTATTTTAATATTTAGATTGCAATTTTCTGTTTTATAATAACTTTTGTGCAATTTTTAATACTTTGATAAACCATTTTTTCCATTTTAGGAAATAAAATTAAAATTTAATAATAAATCATAGCACAGTCCATATTCGGTGCCACCAATTTTTTTAGACTCCAAAGAATCTGTACATTTTCTTTTAATAAGTTTGATTGCCCTTTTAATAATTTTTTTAAAAAAATTTGTGCATTTTTTAATGGTTTGATAACACCCTTTTTTATTTTAGGAAAGGAATGAAAAAAATTATAAAATAAGTCATAGGAGAGTTTGAATTCAGCCCTGCCAATTTTTTTAGACTCCAGACAATACGTACATTTTATTTTAATAAGTAAGACCTTAATTTTCTATTTTCTAATAATTTTTGTTCAATTTTTTATGCTTTAACATTCCATTTTTTCTATTTTATGAAAGAATTTGAAAAAATCATAATAAATCGTAGCATAATTCAAATTCAGTGTCACCAATTTTTTTAAACTCCAGACAGTACGTACATTTTATTTTAATAACTTAGATTGCAATTTTCTCTTTTGTTAATACTTGTTTGTGCAATTTTCAATGCTTTGATAATCCAACTTTTTCTATTTTAGGAAAGAATTCAAAAAATTAATAATAAATCATAGCAAAGTCTAAATTCAGTGCCGCCAAATTTTTTAGACTCCAAACAATAAGTAAATTTTATTTTAATCAGTACGGTTGCAGTTTTCTATTTTTTTTAATGATTATTATGCAATTTTTATTGCTTTGATAAGCCATTTTTCTCATTTTAAGAGAAAATTTGAAAAATTAATAACAAATCATTACAAAATCAAAATTCAATGCTGCCAATTTTTTTAGACTGCAGGCACTACGTACATTTTGTTTTACTAAGATAGATAGCAATTTTCTATTTTTTTTTTATTATTTTTTGCTCAATTTTTAATGTTTTGATAATACTTTTTTCCATTTTAGGAAAGTAACAAGAAAATTAATAATAGATAATAAGAGAGTCTGAATTCATTGCTACCAATTTTTTCAGACTTCATAAAACACGTACATTTTATTTTAATAAGTTAGATTGCAATTTCCTATTTTTCAATTATTTTTGCGTAATTTTTATTGCTTTTATAATCCATTTTTTCTATTTCATGAAAGAATGTGAAAAATTAATAATAAATCATAGTTGTGTCCTAATTCATTGCCCTCAATTTTTTTAGACTTCAAACAATACGTAAATTTTACTTTTACAAGGTGGATTGTAATTTTCTATTTTTATATAAATTTGGGCAATTTCTAATTTTTTTGATAATCACTTTTTTCCAGTTGAGGAAAGAAATAAAGAAATTAATAATAAATAATAGGAAAGTCCAAATTTAGCACCTCCAATTTTTTTAGACTTTAGACAATATGTACATTTTATTTTAATAACTTAGATTGCAATTTCTATTTTTTCAATATTTTTTGCGTAATTTTTAATACTTTTATAATCCATTTTTTCTATTTTTGGATAAATTTAAAAAAATAATAATAAATTATAGCAGAGTACAAATTCAGTGCTGCCAATTTTTTTAGACTCCAAACAGTACATCCATTTTATTTTAATAAGCTAGATTGTAATTTTCTATGTTTTTTTTTTATTTTTGTGCAATTTTAAGTTCTTTGATAATCCCTTTTTACATTTTACGAAAAATTTTAAAAAATTAATAAGAAATCATAGCAAAATCCGAATTTAGGGCCACTAATTTTTTTAGACTCTAGGAAATACATACATTTTATTTTAATAATTTATATTGAAATTTTCTATTTTTTAATAATTTTGTGCCATTTTTAATGTTTTGATAATCCATTTTTACTATTTTAGGAAAGAATTGGAAAAATTAATAATAAATCGTAGCCAAGTCCAAATTTAGTGCCGCCAATTTTTTTTGACACGAGAAAATACGTACTGTTTTATTTTAATATGTTAGATTATAATTTTCTATTTTTTTAATAATTTAGTGTAATTTTTAATACTTTGATAATCTTTTTTTTTTCTATTTTAAGAAAGAAATACTGCAATTTTGTAATAAATAATAGTAGAGTCCGAATTTAGCACCTCCAATATTTTTAGACCTCAAACAATACATAGATTTTATTTTAACAAATTAGATTGCAATTTTTTATTTTTTAATAATTTTTTGGGCAATTTTTAATGTGTTGATAATTTCTTTTTTCCAGTTGAGAAAACATATCAAAACATTAATAATAATTAATAGGAGAGTTTGAATTCAGCGACGCCAATTATTTTCGTCTCTAGACAATACGTACATTTTATTTTAATATGTTAGATTACAATTTTCTATTTTTTAATAAGTTTTGTGTAATTTATAATACTTTGATAATCCATTTTTTTTATTTTTTAAAAAAAATTAAAAAATTAATAATAAATCATAGCAGAATCCAAAATTCAATGCCGCCAATTTGTTTAGACTCCAAACAGTATGTACATTTTATTGTAATAAGTTAGATAGCAATTTTCTATTTTTAATAATCCATTTTTTCCATTTTAAGAAAAGTTTGAAAAATTAATAAGAAATCATAGCAGAGTTCGAATTTAGCGCTGATAATTTTTTTAGAATCTGGACAATACGTACATTTTATTTTAATATGTTGGACTTCAATTTTCTATTTTTTAATAATTTTTGGCCCATTTCTGAAGTTTTGATAACCCATTTTTGCTATTCTAGAAAAGAATTTAAAAAATTAGTAATAAAAGACATGAACCATATACATGTCAACAACTCACACTTCACAAGCAACAACCACAACATGTCTTAACATACACCAAACAAGTTCTTACACTTAACATAATGCTCACCAAAATTTAAAATCATATGTCACGGCCCTATTGTGTTCAACAACACCCCTCCAGCCTTGAGGTATTCGAACCTAGGCTCTGATACCAAGTTGTCATGCACCGAATTTTCACAAACCTGGGGAGTGAGTGAAAGAAAGAAGAAAAGTAAATAAAATATCATTAGGTTGGATAAATTAGTTTCTCATTCATTTTTCATTTTTTCCCAAAGTTTTTCAAGCCACTTTTCTTCCATTTTTAGCCTATTTCTTCAAGGTTTCTAAACCCCCCCCCCCCTTTTGACATCCTTCCCACCACTTTTCTTCCATTGTTTCTAAGCTTTTTTCCCACCTAATATTCACAATATTTCATATGCATTATTATATCACAACCCACCGTCACTCGATGGCCACAATCCATGTAAATTAAACAAACATCCATTATTTTCAACACACACATATAATACTCATTACATAAAGACATCCTACATATCAATTGGGTTTATACCCTTACACTTTAAAATGACCCAAGGTCTAAATCCTTTACTTTTTCAAATTGAAATACAGGTCATTTGGGCTTATGCCCATACATACAAAATATGTCCAAATGCCAAATATCCATTCAAGTCCCTTTCCCCTCCTTCTTTTAAGACTTCCTCAAGTCTCAAGTATCGGGAGCCTCATCTGTAATATGATATCTCACGAATGGGTCAAATTAACTGTTGGTATGACAAAGTGCTAATGCTAGAAACAAAATTAAGGCATGGCATATGCAAGTGTACATTTTAAAAGTTACAATCCCGTAATCCCTCAATGCTATGCAATGTTAATATGCATGACACATCTATGCAACTCTATGCCGCCCATGTCTCACTTCACGATCCACCCCCGTCACCCCGCAAGTATTGTCATTGGCCAGATTTTGAATTTTTCACCACAGGATCTACACCCTCATAATGCATAGTACCAAGTGCTCAACCCATACTATGTTCCAAGGATTCATGTATGCCAAGATGCCATGATTTTTCTCAATGTAATTTCTATGGAACATTTCATCAAACGCCTTATCTACATGAATGTGAAGCACCATTCAATGGATTCAAACATATGATCAAGCTTCACATTCATTACTTTCATAATTCTCATAGAAATTAAAAATACACAAATTACCAACTCATGCAATAAATCATAACTCTCAAACCACAAGTGTTTCTCTACATAAACATAAGCTAGAATATAATAAACACATAAGCAATATACATATTTACCATAGCAACAAATTATCAAGAAACTCAAAGAACACAAAAGTACTTAAACCACTAATTCTAAGTTTTCAAAGCAACTACCAACTAAATGATTTTCTAACATCAAGTAAACACCTAAATCATTCAATCAATACATAGGAAGGCAAGAAAACTTAAATATATTCCCAACTTAGCAAAATATCATACCTAAAATGGTTTTTCTCAACCCAATAGAGTTGTGTTCGCTTTATAGATGAACCGATCGGTGAGAATATAGCCCTTGTTGAGAGGAACAACTTCTTAGAAGGAAGTCTTGCACGAATCTTGGCCTAGGAATGAGTTTTGGTGGCTTGAAGCTTGAAGAACCTAGGGTTTTCTTCCTCTTTCCCTCCAAAAATGTGTACTGACCTTTTCTACCCCAAAAACTGATATTTTTACACTAAATGGGCTGTATTTATAGTGGAGGGACAAAGGGGCAAAATGACCCTTGATGACCTTTTGTCCTTGATGAATCTGGGACCCCGTTACACTACAATTCGTCCCGAAACGTCTCAATTCGACATTTTATTTTAACCAAAATTTTTAAAATTATTTTAAATATAAATTTTCGCTAATGGCCGAGTTTGGCCAGTCCCACCTACGCTACCCAGGATATCCTATTTGTCCAATTTTTGAAACAATTTAATTTATGCTCAAATTCACACAGTAGGTGTATTTTAATATTCTAAGCATGTTTCTCTTCTATGACATACTCAAATTATGCTCCTAAACATAACTTATGCCTAAATGATATATATGTAGTGCCCTACTGACAAAACTGAAAAATTTATCCTCACTTTTCAAATCTCTACATCCTTCCCTCCTTAAAGAAATTTCGTCCCGAAATTTAGAAATGTACCTCTATGAATAAACAACTCTGGATACCTAGCGCGAACTTCAGCCTCACGCTCCCAAGTAGCCTCCTCGACTCCATGATGGTTCCAAAGAACCTTGACCAAAGGGATAATCTTGCCCCGCAAAACCTGGTCGCTCGAGTCCAATATCTACACAGGCCTCTCATCATAAGAAACATCACCCTCCACTTGAAGATCTATCCAATCTAGCACATGTGAAGGGTCAAGCTCATACTTCCTCAACATCGACACATGGAAGACATCATGAACCCTAGATAGCTATGGCGGTAATGCTAGCTTATAGGTCACCTCACCAACCTTCCCAAGGATCTCAAATGGTCCTATAAACCGCGGTGACAGTTTCCCGCTATGCCCGAATCTCCTCAATCCTCATTGTGGGGCTACCTTGAGAAACACATGTCCCTCAACATCAAATGATAGAGGTCGTCGCCTCCTGTCTGCATAACTCTTCTAACGGTTCTATTCCGTCAATAGACGCTGTCTAATCACTTTTATCTTATTCGTGGTCTCACGGACTATGTCAGGCCCTAAGGCAGCTAGCTGTCTCCCTTACCTCAGTCCAACATATCAGTGAATGACACGGCCTACCATACAACGCCTCAAAAGGTGTCATCTCAATACTAGACTGATAGTTGTTGTTGTAGGCAAACTCTACTAAAGCAATGTGATCTTCCCAGTTACCCTTCAAGTCCATAACACATGCTCTAAGCATGTCCTCAAGTATTTGAATAGTACGCTCTGACTGGCCGTCAGTCTGAGGGTGGAATGCAGTACTAAACAGTAGCTGAGTCCCCAAGGCTATCTGAAGACTCTACCAAAATCATGCAGTGAAATGTGGGTCTCTGTTTGAAACAATGGAAACAGGAATCCCATGTAGTCGTACAATCTCTCGGATATACAACCTACTGAGGACATCCACTAAATTAGTCGCTCTAATCGGCAGGAAATGTGCGGACTTCGTCAACCTGTCAACAACAACCCAAACTGCATCGTGACCTCTAGGTGACTTCGGAAGACCCATCACAAAATCCATAGTAACAAACTCCCACTTCCACTCAACCACTAGCAATGGCTGTAACAAACCCTTAGGTCTCTGATGCTCAGCCTTAACCTACTGGCCTGTGAGATATCTTGATACAAACTGTACCACATCCCCCTTCATCCCCGTCCACCAATACTAGCAATGTAAATCATGGTACATCTTAGTGCCCCTTGGGTGTATTGCTAGGCATGAATGATAGAAATCTCTAAGGACATCAGTCCTAAGAGTCTCTGGAACAAAGACTCTACCCATATACCTCAGGCTAAGGTCAAAATGAACTGTCCATCCCTCAAAGCCCTCGGCACTTGCAACTCGTGCTCGAATCTACCCTGCTTCTGTGTCCTGTAACTGTGCCTCAATAACCCTGCTCAACAGTGTAGGTTATGCACAAACACTGAATAGTGTGGCATGTCCCTCAGACTCGGCAAGGACTAAAATCCCCAATGTCTCCCATCATTTCCCACTCCTTAATAGCAATGCTAGCTACAGTGCTCCTCGGTCTCCTACTAAGTACATCTGCTACGACATTGGCCTTCCCAGAATGGTACTGAAGGTCAAAGTCATAGTCCTCCATATACTCCATCCATCTCCTCTGTCGAAGTTTCAAGTCCTTCTGCGTGAAAATGTATCTAAGGCTCTTGTAATCTGAGAACACCTCGAACCTCTCCCCATATAAGTAGTGTCGTCAACTCATAAATGCAAAAATGACGACAGCTAACTCCAAATCATGTGTGGGGTAGTTCTGCTCATGATTCTTCAACTGTCGAGAACCATAGGCTACCACTCTACCCTCCTACATCAATACACAACCTAATTCCTCTCATGAAGCATCACAATAAACGGTATATCCAATACCTCCCTCAGGTATAATCAGGAAAGGTGCTGAAGTCAGCCTCTTCTTCAGCTCCTAAAATGAATATTCACAGTCATCTGTCCACTCAAATCTAATGCTCTTGTGTGTCAGACGAGTCATCGGCGCGGCAAGACGAGAAAATCCCTCCACAAACCGACGGTAATACCCTGCCAATCCCAAGAAACTTCGAATCGCAAACACACTCTTCGGCCTTTCCCAACTCATAACAGCATCAATCTTAGAAGTGTCCACAGATACCCCACTACCTAACATAACATGACCTAGAAACTGCACCTCCTGAAGCCAAAACTTACACTTCGGGAATTTAGCAAATAAATGGTGTTCCCTCAAAATCTGTAACACAGTTCGTAGGTGAAAGGCATGCTCATCCCAGAAACTGAATAAATCAAAATATCATCAACAAACTGATCTAAATAAGGACTAAAAATGCAATGCATCAAGTCTATGAATGTCGCTGGGGTATTCGTTACACCAAATGGCATAACCACGAACTCATAATAGTCATAACGAGTGTAAAAAGCTGTCTTTGCCACATCCTTCTCCCGTACTCTCAACTAATGATACCCTGATCTAAGATCAATCTTTGAGAAATATCTCAAACCCTTAAGCTGATCAAACAAGTCATCTATCCTCGGTAACGGTTACTTGTTCTTGATAGTGACCCTATTCAACCTCCTATAGTCCACACACAAACGCAATGTCTCATCCTTCTTCTTCGTAAATAGTGCTGAAACACCCCATGGAGAAGTACTAGGACGAATAAAACCCTTACCCAACAAATCACTCAACTGCTCTTTCAGCTCTCTCAACTCAGCTGGAGCCATATGGTAAGGTGGAATGGAAATAGGCATAGTGCCTGAGATAAGCTCTATCGTGAACTCTATCTCTCGTCTCAATGGTAGACTAGTTAAGTCATCTAGGAAGACATCTGGAAACTCATCCACTACGGGTGGTAACACACATTTTGTAGTCTTACCCCCATCTACTAACAAACTAGCCAGCATGTAACTATGACCTCCCAAACTCCTTGATACAAGGGTGGAACTAAGAAATCCCCACGATCTCCCATGAAATAAAAGTTATCTCCCTCAAGAGTACACACTATCACTCTTCCCCTGTAACAATCTATACTCACTTGAAAAGCAAACAACCAATCCATCCCCAAAATAATATCAAAACTAGACATGTCAAGTAGAATGAAGTCAAAATAAAGGATGTGATCAGCTATCTCTATCGGGCAATCTCTACAGATCCTCGTCAATATCATACTACCCCCAACTGGGGTGTCAACATGCAATGGTGGGTCTAACCGATATATGTCCAACCCTAATGTTATAATAAACATGATAGATATGAATGAATGAGATGCACTCGAGTCTATCAGCACACTAACCCATGAACTAAACACAAGGAATGTACCTTGAACCATTGAAGGTCCAGAAATATATGTCTCTGGTGTGGCCACTGCATAAACACGACCCTGAGTAGTCTGGCCCTGCCTACCTCCCCCTCTCTGTCCCTGCTGACCTCCTCCCCTCTGTCCGGGAGCTCCAACACTCTGTGCGGAGGGTGCAGACAGGAGATATGGTGCCGGAGGTCTGTGACCTAACTGTGGCTATGACAGAGGCACCTGAGTATACTAATAGTAATGTGACCTCTGTGAGCTCTATGAAGTCTACCCCTGAGGACAGTTGGCCCTAACATGACCCGTTTGGTGACAAGTGTAGCAACCCTATAGAGCTCTCCACCCCTGACCCTGTATTAGTGGTGGAAATGATCCCTAGCTCGATCCAACTCCGCGCTCCTGGCTGGGATCTCTCTGGGGGCAATCGGCCATTCTATGACCAGGTTGTCCACACTGATAACAAGTAAAGGGCCTCTGAGGTACTCGCCCATGGAAAGAAATAGGCATAGGAGGTTGAGGGGCTAAAAACTCGGCAGGTTGCTGTGATGTCTGTGCAAAAGAAACACTAGTCTTGTACCTCTTCGCTGGTCACCTACTAGTGTAAATTGGGACAGATGTAGAAGTCTGAGCTGTAACTGCCCCATTCTGTGTCCGGGACTCTCTAATCCCTCTAAGGTCGGCCAACTCCCTCTCAACCTTGGTGGCCCTGATCACTGCCTCATCATAGGTCTCAATAATGTGGTCTGACAGTCTATCTCTAATGGAGGTCTTCAACCCCCTAACAAAGTAAAGGACCCTCAGTCGTTCCTAATACTTGACAAATTTTCTTGTTGTTTCCTAACCTATAAACATCACCTTTTAGCATGTATAGTATATGAATAAAGGGGAGTGTCACTCTCCTAGGGATGATGTCAAAAGAAAGGGCAACGAAATGGTGGATGAATGAGATTTCAAATATGAGTATTTGTGAACAAAAGTGCTCCCCAAGCGCAAGGAGATTTTCGCGGATCGTATTTTACTTGGTGGTATTTCAAGGTCGTTTTCACGGGGAAGGTAGTAAACTGAGGGGAAGGTGATTTTGGGAGAAAGAAAGTGTAAAATATTTGATTGTTGGAAGTTGTATGGTGAAGTTGTTTTAATGGTAGTAAAATGAGAAACAAATGTTGGCAAATCCAAGAGGTCACTCCAATAGGAATACCGTCTCAACTCGAAACCCTCCTCCAATAGAGCATGAATGAANATCTTGTTAGGTGGAATTGAAAATCTTGTTAGGTAGCCTTGAATTCTTTGATCCCCCTTTATTTTGAGCTTTGATAATTGGCACCCCAGTAGTTTTTAGCTTTAATGCAATTGGCTCCCCAGCAGTTTGTAGCTTTGACGTACAAAA
>CAUOFW020004947.1:146082-158459 GCA_963454935.2 Ilex paraguariensis
GAAAGGAGAATGAGTTGAAATGGTATACCCAAGTGGAGGTTCCTCTTGGTTTTACCAACTAAGAGATTTAGCTATTCATGCTTAAAATAAAGACAACAATATGATGAGAAGACATTATGAAAAAATAAAGACTAAAGCTAAGCATAAACGAATTGCATAAATTTAACTTCCGGATAACCACCTCTTACTAAAGATTGGATGAGAAACTACTCACTCTTCATGGCTTTGTTAAAACTAGAAAAGTGAGTGATGCTCATCCCTCCAAGTAGAGGAGTTACAAGGTAACACATTTTACACAAGGAGCCGATCTTCGACAAAGAATGAGTGAATCACGTTCCACCCTTCACGGCTTTGGTAAAGCTCTAGAAAAGTGGAAGAGTTTCACTCCTCTAAGGGAAGAAGGAAGCTCAAGCAATGGAAGTAAAAGAAAACAATAACACAATAAAAGAAAGCAATACTTAAAGTAAAAGAAAGCAATAAATTAAAAGGAAGCAAGAATACAATAAAAGAAAGCAATACTTAAAGAAAGCTATAAGCAATAAGGAAAGCAATAATACTTTTGGAGGGTTTTCCACTACCAAAAGATGAATGCTTTACAAGTCCTAAGGGGTGGTATTTATAGGCAACAAGGGAGGGTGAAAGTCTTGTTAGGTGGCCTTGAATCTTGTTAGGTGGACTTGAAGAGTCTTGTTAGGTGGCTTTGAATCTTGTTAGGTGGACTTGAAAATCTTGTTAGGTGGACTTGAAAATCTTGTTAGGTGGCCTTGAATTCTTTGATCCTCCTTTGTTTTGAGCTTTGATAATTGGCACCCCAGTAGTTTGTAGCTTTAATGCAATTGGCTCCCCAGTAGTTTGTAGCTTTGACGCACAAAATCCTGAAAAGAACAACAATTAATGCATTATCCTTTATTCACACACTAATTCTAATTTGATTTATTTTGACTAGTTTAACTTTATTCAACACACACAATTTATCTATTAAATTATGCCTTAATTAGGGTTAATCACCTAACATGTGGGGTAATCTCCCCAATGCAGTAAATCAAGACTCATACTGAGTCACTGTCATGTCTCGTTGTAGGAGAGCCATGAACTCATCCATATACCCAATCCGTGCAGTCTCGGGAAAATAGTGGTCATTGAACATGGCCACAAAGGCATCTCATCCCTCCCTGAAACTATCTATCCGTTGAGTATCTATTCTCCACCACTGACTAGCCAACTCAGTAAACTGAAAGGTGGCACACCTGATCCTCAAATACAACTCCACGATCGCCTGTGAATCCAGGATCCTAGTGATATGCTCTAACCACTCCTCGGCTACTAAAGGGTCTGGCTGTCCAGCAAATGTAGGAGGCCTCATCCTCTGGAATACCTTCATCACGTAGGTATCCCTAGTCTCGTCACCTACAGTCCTGGTCTCCTGCACGGCTCGAAAACACTCCTATAAAATGGCCGCCATATCTCTGGCGCTAATGCTCTACTCCACCTCCTCGGCTGGGGCAGGTGCAGGAGAAAGAGTAACAGCTTCCTCAACTGTGCTATGAGTAGGAGCAGCAACTCGAGGCCTACCACATCATGGTGGTGTTGTCGCTCTAGGCCTACTGCGCCTAGGTGCTACATGTCTAGCAAGAGTCCTCTTGGGTGGCATGTGTCTACAAGTCCAAGAAAAAAAAATTAATACCTTCTGTCACACTAGACATAGACATTGAAAAGACATGAAGCATATACATGTCAACAACTCACACTTCACAAGTAGCAACCACAACATGTCTTAACATACACTAAACAAGTTCTTACACTTAACATAATGATCACCAAAATTTAAAACCATATTTCACAGCCCTATCGTGTTTAGCAACACCCCACAGTCTCGAAGTATTCGAACCTAGGCTCTGATACCAAGTTGTCACACCTCGATTTTTCACAAACCCGAGGAGTGAATGAAAGGAAGAAGGAAAGTAAATAAAAGATCATTAGGTTGGATAAATTGATTTCTCATTCATTTTTCATGTTTTCCCAAAGTTTTTCAAGCCATTTTTCTTCCATTTTTAGCCTATTTCTTCAAGGTTTCTAAACCCCTCTTTTGACATCATTCCCACCTATTTAAAAGTTGTTTTACACATTTAACAAGTCTTTTAGTTTTTCATAAAATTTTTGACATAATCTCCTTTGTTTCCAAGCCTTTTTCTCACCTAATATTCACAATATTTCATATGCATTATTATATCACAACCCACCCTCACTCGGTGGCCACAATCCATGTAAATAAAACAAACATCCATTGTTTTCAACACACACATATAATACTCATTACATAAAGACATCCTACATATCAATTGGGTTTACACCCTTACACTTTAAAATGACTCAAGGTCTAAATCCATTACTTTTTCAAATTAAAATACAGGTCATTTGGGTTTATGCCCATATATCTATAATAAAACAGGAGTGTGTTTGAATTTTGTCCCAGTCATATTTTCTCCTTAAAACCATCATCAATCACTTATCTCACCCATCATCTTTTTGTTAGACTCAAACGTCAAATCGCATCATTTATTTTTATCTTATATTTAATCATTTATATATTTCTTCCCTAAAAATATCACATCACTCATTTTTATCATATATTTAATCATTTAATATTTGATTAATTTGTACTTAATATATTTTTTAAAAAAATTAATATAATGGGATCGATTTTTTGAACGCTCGAATTTTATATTTTATCGTATATTCAAGCACGGGTTATGACTAGTACAAAATATGCCCAAAGGTCAAATATTCATTCAAGTCCCTTTCCCCTCCTTCCTTTAAAACTTCCTCAAGTCTCAAGTATCAGGAGCCTCATCTGTAATATGATATCCCACGAATGGGTCAGCTCAACTGCTGGTATGACAAAATACTAATGCTATGAACAAATTTAAGGCGTGGCATGTGCAAGTGTACGTTTTAAAAGTTACAACCCCGTAATCCCTCAATGTTATGCAATGTTAATATGCATGACACACCCATGCAACTCTATGACACCCATGTCTCACTTCACGGTCCGCCCCAGTCAGCCCACAAGTACTATCATTGGCCAGATTTTGGATTTTTTATCACAAAATTTACACCCTCATAATACATAGCACCAAGTGTTCAACCCACAATATGTTCCAAAGATTCATATATGCCAAGATGCCATGATTTTTCTCAATGTAATTTCTATGAAACATTTCATCAAACACCTTATATACATGAATGTGAAGCATCATTCAATGGATTCAAACATATGATCAATCTTCATATTCATTACTTTCACAATTTTTCAAAGAAACTACAAATACACAAACTATCAACTCATGTAATAAATCATAACTCTCAAACCACAAGAGTTTCTCTACATGAACATAAGCTAGAATATAATAATCCAACACATAAGCAATATACACATTTACCATAGCAACAAATTATTAAGAAACTCAAAGAACACAAAAAGTACTTAAACTACTAATTCTAAGTTTTCAAAGCAACTATCAACTAAATGATTTTCTAACATCAAGTAAACACCTAAATCATTCAATCAACACATATGAAGGCAAGAAAACTTAGATCTATTCTCAACTTAGCAAAATATCATACCAAAAATGATTTTTCTCAAACCAAGAGAGTTGTGTTCGCTTTATAGCCGAACCGATTGGTGAGAATGTAGTCTTTGTTGAGAGGAACAACTTCTTATAAGGAAGTCTTGAAAGAGTTTTGGTGGCTTGAAGCTTGCAGAACCTAGGATTTTCTTCCTCTTTTCCTCCAAAAAGGTGTACTGACCTTTCCCAGCCCAAAAATTGATATTTTTACACTAAATGGGCTGTATTTATAGTGGAGGGGCAAAGGTGCAAAATGACCCTTTTACCCTTGATAAATTTGGGACCCCGTTACACTACAACTCGTCTTGAAACGCCTCAATTCGATATTTTATTTTAACCAAAGTTCTTAAAATTAATTTAAATAAAAATTTTCAAAAATATAAATTTTCGCTACTGGCCGGGTTTGACCGGTCCCACCTAGGCCACCCGAAATACCCTTTTTGTCTAATTTTTGAAACTATTTTTGTTTAGGATCAAATTCGCACAGTAGGTGTATTTTAATATTCTAAGCATGTTTTTCTTCTATGACATACTCAAACTATGATCCTAAACATAACTTATGCCTAAATGATGCATATGTAGTGCCCTACCGACAAATAGTGCATGAATAATACCCTACCGGCAAAATTGAAAAGTTTATCCTCACTTTCTAAATATTTACATTGATAATCCAGTTTTTTATATTTTAGGAAAGTATTTAAAAAATTAATAATAAATGATAGCAGAGTCCAAATTCAGTGCCGCCAATTTTTTCAGACTATAGACGATAAGTACATTTTATTTTAATCAGTAAGATTGCAGTTTTCTATTTTTTAATGATTATTGTGCAATTTTTATTGCTTTGATAATCCATTTTTCTCATTTTAGGAGAAAATTTTAAAAATTAATAATAAATCATTACAAAATCCAAATTCAATGCTGCCAATTTTTTTAGACTGCAGGCACTGCGTACATTTTGTTTTACTAAGTTAGATAGCAATTTTCTATTTGTTTTATCATTTTCTGCTCAATTTTTAATGCTTTGATAATCCCTTTCTGCATTTTAGGAAAGTAATGAAAAAATTAATAATAAATAATAAGAGAGTCTGAATTCATTGCTGCCAATTTTTTCAGACTCCATAAAACATGTACATTTTATTTTAACAAGTTAGATTACAATTTTCTATTTTTAAATTATTTTTGCGTAATTTTTATTGCTTTAATAATCCATTTTTTCTATTTCATGAAAGAATTTGATAAATTAATAATAAATCATAGCAGTATTCTAATTCAGTTCCGTCAATTTGTTTAGACTCCAGACAATACGTAAATTTTACTTTTATAAGGTGGAATTGTATTTTTTTATTTTTATATAAATTTGGGCAATTTTTTAATGTTTTGATAATCACTTTTTTCCAATTGAGGAAAGAAATAAAGAAATTAATAATAAATAATAGGAGAGTCCAAATTTAGCACCTCTAATTTTTTTAGACTCCAGACAATATGTACATTTTATTTTAATAAGTTAGATTGCAATTTCCATTTTTTTTAATATTTTTTGAGTAATTTTTAATACTTTGATAATCCATTTTTTCTATTATAGGATAAAATTTGAAAAACTAATAATAAATCATAACAGAGTACAAATTCAGTGCTGCCAATTTTTTTAGACTCTAAACAGTACATCCATTTTATTTTAATAAGCTTTATTGTAATTTTCTATATATTTTTAAATTTTTTGTGCGATTTTAAGTTCTTTGATAATCCCTTTTTACATTTTAGGAAAGAATTTGAAAAATTAATAAGAAATCATAGAAAAATCTGAATTTGGGGCAACTAATTTTTTTAGACTCTAGGCAATACATACATTTTATTTTAATAATTTATATTGCAATTTTTTATTTTTTAATAATTTTTGTGCCATTTTTAATGTTTTGATAATCCATTTTTTCTATTTTAGGAAAGAATTTGAAAAAATAATAATAAATTATAGCAGAGTCCAAACTCAGTGTCGCCAATTCTTTTAGACACAAGAAAATACGTACTTTTTTATTTTAATATGTTAGATTGCAATTTTCTATTTTTTTAATAATTTAGCACAATTTTTAATACTTTGATAATCTCTTTTTTTCTATTTTTAGAAAGAAATACTGCAATTTTGTAATAAATATAATAGAGTCTGAATTCAGCACCTCCAATTTTTTTAGACTTCAGACAATACATAGATTTTATTTTAACAAAGTAGATTGCAATTTTCTATTTTTTAATAATTTTTTGGAAAATTTTTAATGCTTTGATAATCTCTTTTTTCCAGTTGAGGAAACATATCAAAAAATTAATAATAATTAATAGGAGAGTTTGAATTCAGCGACGCCAATTTTTTTCATCTCCAGACAATACGTACATTTTATTTTAATATGTTAGATTGCAATTTTCTATTTTTAATAAGTTTTGTGTAATTTATAATAATTTGGTAATCCATTTTTTCTATTTTTAAAAATAATTTAAAAAATTAATAATAAATTATAGCATAGTCCAAAATTCAGTGCCGTCAATTTGTTTGGACTCCAAACAGTACGTACATTTTATTATAATAAGTTAGATTGCAATTTTCTATTTTTTAATAAATTTTGTGCAATTTTTAATTCTTTAATAATCAATTTTTCCATTTTAGGAAAGAATTTTAAAAATTAATAATAAATCATAGCAAAGTCCAAACTTAGTGCCGCCAATTTTTCAAGACTCCAGACAATACATACATTTTATTTTACTAAGTTACACAACAATTTTCTATTTTTTAATAATTTTTGTGCAATTTTTAGTTTCTTTGGTAATCCCTTTTTTCCATTTTAGGAAAAAGATTGAAAAATTAATAAGAAATCATAGCAGAGTTCGAATTTAGCGCCGCTAATTTTTTTTTAAATCTAGACAATACGCACATTTTATTTTAATATGTTAGATTTCAATTTTTTATTTTTTAATAATTTTTGGCCCATTTTTAAAGATTTGATAACCCATTTTTTCTATTGTAGGAAAGAATTTGAAAAATTAGTAATAAATAATTTAAAAGTCTTAATTCAGTGTCGCCAATTTTTATAGACTCCATAAAATACTTACATTTTATTTTAATATTTAGATTGCAATTTTCTATTTTATAATAACTTGTGTGCAATTTTTAATACTTTGGTAAACCATTTTTTCTATTTTAGGAAATAAAATTAAAAATTAATAATAAATCATAGCAGAGTCCAAATTCGGTGCCACCAATTTTTTTAGACTCCACAGAATCTATACATTTTATTTTAATAAGTTTAATTGTTGTTTTAATAAATTTTTGTGTAATTTTTANAATTTTATTTTAATATCTAGATTACAATTTTCTGTTTTATAATAACTTTTGGGCAATTTTTAATACTTTGGTAAACCATTTCTTCTATTTAGGAAATAAAATGAATAATNCAGAATCTATACATTTTATTTTAATAAGTTTAATTGTTGTTTTAATAAATTTTTGTGTAATTTTTAATGCTTTGATAATACCCATTTTTATTTTAGGAAAGGAATGAAAAAAATTATAAAATAAATCATAGGAGAGTTTTAATTCAGCCCTGCCAAATTTTTTAGACTACAGACAATACGTACATTTTATTTTAATAAGTAAGATTTTAATTTTCTAATAATTTTTGTGCAACTTTTTATGCTTTAACATTCCATTTTTTTCTATTTTAGGAAAGAATTTAAAAAATTCATAATAGATCGTAGCATAATCCCAATTCAGTGCCACCAATTTTTTGAAACTCCAGGCAATACGTACATTTTATTTTAATAACTTAGAATGCAATTTTCTATTTTGTTAATACTTGTTTGTGTAATTTTCAATGCTTTGATAATCTAGTTTTTCCTATTTTAGGAAAGAATTTAAAAAATTAATAATAAATGATAGCAAAGTCCAAATTCTGTGCCACCAAATTTTTTAGACTCCAGACAATAAGTACATTTTATTTTAATCTGTATGGTTGTAGTTTTCTATTTTTTTTTATGATTATTGTGCAATTTTTATTGCTTTGATAATCCATTTTTTCTCATTTTAGGAGAAAATTTGAAAAAATAATAATAAATCATTACAAAATCCAAGTTCAATGCTGCCAATTTTTTTAGACTGCAGGCACTACGTACATTTTCTTTTACTAAGTTAGATAGCAATTTTCTATTTATTTTATTATTTTCTGCTCAATTTTTAATGCTTTGATAATCCTTTTTTTCCATCTTAGGAAAGTAATGAGAAAATTAATGATAAATAATAAGAGAGTCTAAATTCATTGGCCCCAATTTTTTTAGACTCCATAAAATACGTACATTTTATTTTAATAAGTTAGATTACAATTTTTTATTTTTCAATTATTTTTGCGTAATTTTTATTGCTTTTATAATCCTTTTTTTTTATTTCATGAAAGAATTTAAAAAATTAATAATAAATCATAGCAGTGTCCTAATTCAGTGCCGTCAATTTTTTTACACTCCAAACAATACCTAAATTTTATGTTTACAAGGTGGATTGTAATTTTCTATTTTTATATAAATTTGGGCAATTTTTTAATTATTTTGATATTCACTTTTTTCCAATTAAGGAAAGAAATAAGGAAATTAATAATAATAGGAGAGTCCAAATTTAGCATCTCCAATTTTTTAAACTCCAGACAATACGTACATTTTATTTTAATAAGTTAGATTTTAATTTTTATTTTTTTAATATTTTTTGTGTAATTTTTAATACTTTGATAATCTATTTTAGGATAAAATTTGAAAAACTAATAATAAATCATAGCAGAGTACAAATTCAGTGCTGCCAATTGTTTTAGACTCCAAACTGTATATCCTTTTTATTTTAATAAGCTAGATTGTAATTTTCTATATTTTTTTTAATTTTTGTGCGATTTTAAGTTCTTTGATAATCCCTTTTTACATTTTATGAAAGAATTTGAAAAATTAATAAGAAATCATAGCAAAATCCGAATTTAGGGGCACTAATTTTTTTAGACTATAGGCAATATATACATTTTATTTTAATAATTTATATTGCAATTTTCTATTTTTTGTAATAATTTTTGCCCCATTTTTAATGTTTTGATAATCTATTTTTTCTATTTTAGGAATGAATTTGAAAAAATAATAATAATATCATAGTAGAGTCCAAACTCAATGCCGCCAAATTTTTTAGACACGAGAAAATACGTACATTTTTTAATTTAATATTTTAGATTGCAATTTTTTTTTATAATTTAGCGCAATTTTTAGTACTTTGATAATCTCTTTTTTCCTATTTTAAGAAAGAAATACTGCAATTTTGTAATAAATAATAGTAGAGTCCGAATTCAACACCATTTTCTTTAGACTTCAGACAATACATATATTTTATTTTAACAAATTAGATTGCAATTTTATATTTTTTAATAATTTTTTGGGCAATTTTTAATGCTTTGATATCTCTTTTTTCCATTTGAGGAAACATATCAAAAAATTAATAATAATTAATAGGAGAGTTTGAATTCATCGACGCCAATTTTTTTCATCTTCAGACAATACGTACATTTTATTTTAATATGTAGGATTGCAATTTACTATTTTTTTAATAAGTTTTGCGTAATATAAAATAATTTGGTAATATTTTTTTTATTTTTGAAAAGAATTTAAAAAATTAATAACAAATCAAAGCAGAGTCCAAAATTCAGTGCCGCTAATTTGTTTAGACTCCAAACAATTCGTACATTTTATTATAATAAGTTAGATAGCAATTTTCTATTTTCTAATAAATTTTGTGCAATTTTTGGTTCTTTAATAATCCATTTTTTTTAATTTTAGGAAAGAATTTTAAAAATTAATAATAAATCATAGCAAAGTCCAAATTTAGTGCCGCCAATTTTTTTAAACTCCAGACAATACATAAATTTTTTTTTAATAAGGTACACTGCAATTTTCTATTNTCAATTTTTTTAGACTCCAGACAATACATAAATTTTATTTTAATAAGGTACACTGCAATTTTCTATTTTTTAATAATTGTTGTGCAATTTTTAGTTTCTTTGGTAATCCCTTTTTTCCATTTTATGAAAAATTTTGAAAAATTAATAAGAAATCATAGCAGAGTTCGAATTTAGTGCCGCTATTTTTTTTAGAATCTAGACAATACGTACTTCTTATTTTAATATGTTAGATTTCAATTTTCTATTTTTTAATAATTTTTGGCCCATTTTTAAAGATTTGATAACCCATTTTTTCTATTGCAGGATAGAATTTAAAAAATTAGTAATAAATAATTTGAAAGTCCTAATTCAGTGCCGCCAATTTTTTTAGACTCCATACAATACTTCAATTTTATTTTAATATTTAGATTGCAATTTTATGTTTTATAATAACTTTTATGCAATTTTTAATACTTTGGTAAACCATTTCTTCTATTTTAGGAAATAAAATTAATAATTAATAATAAATCATAGCAAAGTCCAAATTCAGTGCCACCAATTTTTTTAGACTCTAGAGAATCTGTACATTTTAATTTAAAAAGTTTGATTGCTATTTTAATAATTTTTTGTGCAATTTTTAATNCGGGCAATTTTTATTGCATTGATAATCTCTTTTTTCCAATTGAGGAAACATATCAAAAAATTAATAACAATTAATAGGAGAGTTTGAATTCAGCGACGCCAATATTTTTCGTCTCCAGACAATACGTACATTTTATTTTAATATGTTAGATTGCAATTTTCTATTTTTTAATAAATTTTGTGCAATTTATAATAATTTTGTAATCCATTTTTTCTATTTTTGAAAAGAATTTAAAAAATTAATAACAAATCACAGCATAGTCCAAAATTCATTGCCACCAATTTGTTTGAACTCCAAACAGTACGTACATTTTATTGTAATAAGTTAGATAGCAATTTTCTATTTTTTAATAAATTTTGTGCAATTTTTAGTTCTTTTATAATCCATTGTTTCCATTTTAGTAAATAATTTTAAAAATTAATAATAAATCATAGCAAAATCCAAATTTAGTGCCACCAATTTTTTTAAACTCCCGACAATACATACATTTTATTTTATAAGTTACACTGCAATTTTCTATTTTTTTTAATAATTGTTGTGCAATTTTTACTTTCTTTGGTAATCCTAGGAAAAGTTTTGAGAAATTAATAAGAAATACTAGCAGAGTTCGAATTTAGCGCCGCTAATTTTTTTAGAATCTAGGTAATACGTACATTTTATTTTAATATGTTAGATTTCAATTTTCTATTTTTTAATAATTTTTGGCCCATTTTTAAAGTTTTGAAAACCCATTTTTTCTATCGTAGGATAAAATTTGAAAAATTAGTCATAAATAATTTGAAAATCCTAATTCAGTGCCGCCAATTTTTTTAGACTCCATACAATACTTAAATTTTATTTAATATTTAGNTTATTTTTTAATAATTTTTGGCCCATTTTTAAATTTTTGAAAACCCATTTTTTCTATTGTAGGATAAAATTTGAAAAATTAGTAATAAATAATTTGAAAATCCTAATTCAGTGCCGCCAATTTTTTTAGACTCCATACAATACTTAAATTTTATTTAATATTTAGATTGCAAATTTCTGTTTTATAATAACTTTTGTGCAATTTTTAATACTTTGATAAACCATTTCTTCTATTTTAAGAAATAAAATTAATAATTAATAATAAATCATAGCAGAGCCCAAATTTGGTGCCACCAATGTTTTTAAACTCCAGAGAATCTGTACATTTTATTTAAATAAGTTTGATTGCTGTTTTAATAATTTTTTAATAATATTTTGTGCAATTTTTAATGCTTTGATAACTCCCTTTTTTATTTTAGGAAAGGAATGAAAAAAATTATAAAATAAATCATAGGAGAATTTTAATTCAGCCCTGCTAATTTTTTTAATATGTATATTTTATTTTAATAAGTAAGATTTTAATTTTCTAATAATTTTTGTGCAATTTTTTATGCTTTAACATTCCATTTTTTCTATTTTAGGAAAGAATTTAAAAAATTCATAACAAATCGTAGCATAATCCCAATTCAGTGCCACCAATTTTTTTAAACTCCAGAAAATACGTATATTTTATTTTAATAACTNATTTTAAGTTTCTAATAATTTTTGTGCAATTTTTTATGCTTTAACATTCCATTTTTTCTATTTTAGGAAAGAATTTAAAAAATTCATAACAAATCGTAGCATAATCCCAATTCAGTGCCACCAATTTTTTTAAACTCCAGAAAATACGTATATTTTATTTTAATAACTTAGATTGCAATTTTCCCTTTTGTTAATACTTGTTCGTATAGTTTTTAATGCTTTTATAATCCAGTTTTTCTCTATCGTAGGAGAAATTAATAATAAATGATAGCAGATTCCAAATTCAGTGCCGCCAAATTTTTTAGACCCAAGACAATAAGTACATTTTATTTTAATAAGTAAGGTTGCAATTTTCTATTTTTTTTTTATGATTATTGTGCAATTTTTATTGCTTTGATAATCCATTTTTCTCATTTTAGGAGAAAATTTGAAAAATTAATAATAAATCATTACAAAATCCAAATTCAATGCTGTCAATTTTTTAAGACTCCAGGCACGACTTACATTTTGTTTTACTAAGGTAGATATCAATTTTGTATTTTTTTTAATTATTTTTTGCTCAATTTTTAATGCTTTGATAATCCTTTTTTCCATTTTAGGAAAGTAATGAGAAAATTAATAATAAATAATAATAGA